>CM060670.1:7984792-8429792 GCA_030686955.1 Odontamblyopus rebecca | reverse complement strand
CATGATATCCTTCTCTAGTAAAGTTATAATCATTAAAATACCTAAAACCCTTTATTAGTATTTTAATATATAGGAGCTTTAAATATAGTTGAACCAGTAATATTTGATCTTTACATTACTTGTGGTTAAATGTTATCCTTTATTTTTCTAAAGATGAAAATCTTAAGACAAATACATTTCTATTGTTTATAATAAAGATATTTTGGATCAAACTTTTCGTGTGTTCGTGTGAATTTGTAAATATGTAAAATATACGACATGACTGGCAATTTGACAGTTGTCCAGCAGAGAGAGCTGTTTCCTTTGGTATTTTAGACTACGACAAACCACAGACTGTATAAAGAAAGATTAAGAAAGATAAAGGCTTATGTTACTTCTTAAATTCCATGATTATTATTATTTTTTTATATTTACTACGTACATTCACACGGAAGCATCAAAACAATGAATGGAATATAGTAAAATCACACCGAAACAATTAAAGTCAAGGCATAACAGCACAGTTATGGGTCCTGGTTTAGTCCTGGTTTAGTTTTAGTTTAGTCACAGATTAAGTCTTGGTTTAGGTCTGGTTTAGTCCCTGGTTCTGTCCTAGTTTACACCTGGTTTAGCCCTGGTTTCAACCTGGTTTAGTCCTGGTTTAGTCCCTGGTTCAGTCCTGGTTTAGTCCTGTTTTAGCCCAGGTTTCAACCTGATTTAGTCCTGCTTTAGTCCTAGTTTACTACTGGTTTAGCCCTGGTTTCAACCTGGTTCAGTCCCTGGTTCAGTCCTGGTTTAGTCCTGGTTCAGTGCCTGGTCCAGTCCTGTTTACTCCTGGTTTAGTTCTGGTTTCGACTTGGTTCAGTCCTGGTTTAATCCTGGTTCAGTCCTTGGTTCAGTCCTAGTTTACTCCTGGTTTAGCCCTGGTTTCAACCTGGTTCAGTCCTGGTTTAGTACCTGATTTAGTCTTGGCTCAGTCCCTGGTTCAGACCTAGTTTACTCCTGGTTTAGCCCTGGTTTCGACGTGGTTCAGTCCTGGTTTAGTCCTGGTTTAGTCCCTGGTTTAGTCCTTGTTCAGTCCATGATTCAGTGCTAGTTTACTCCTGGTTTAGCCCTGGTATTCATTCACTCCACACTAGGTGGTGGTAAACTAAACTACTATTGTAGCCACAGCTGCAGACTGAGGAAGGCTGCCAGTCTCCGACCACGACCAACACTCAAGCACATACCACATTTATACTAAGCCATGTGAGTGAAGTGTCTTGCCTAAGGACACAACAAGTTTTTGTGCCTGCTGCTGTATATAAAGTGTAGAAAGTAATCAAATAAAAAAAAAAACACAGAGCAAAGGTGTGTCCAAACTTTTGACTGGTCGTGTCAATATATCTAATCTTTCTTTATACAGTCTGTGATTTGTCGTAGTTTAAAATATATTATTGTATGTTTATGTTTATCCTTTATTTTATTAATACATTTTTTTCTCATACGTGCCCCCTGCGTGCGCGGTTACGTCATGACGCCTCCAGCTGGCCGTGCGTCACTTGTTTCTTTTCTCGGAGCGACGCGCCGCTGATCCGTGGAGCTCCGGGACTTTCGACCTCTTTTTACCCCTAAAACAGCGCTCAAAGCACGGATCCGGGACGGAGCCTCGCCCCGGGAGCTGCAGCAGAACCGGGGCCGGCGGGTTTGTTCGGTGTTACCCGGAAAACAGCGAACTCCGCGGAGGATTTCCTAGTTCAGGTGCGTTTGACCTGGGCCTCCGCTCGGCAGCGTCTGCGAGCTGCAAGCGCCAACAGCAGCTTTAAAACAAGAAATATAACGTTGTTTTTACATTTTACATGCTTGTTAACGTTTGAAGTCCTTATATTTGCGGTTACTGTTGCTGCTAAAGTGAATTTTGAAGATTGAATCGTGCAAAATGTCCGTGTTTACGGTCACTCCAAAGGCCTAGCAAACTTTGCGACTTTTGCAGAAGTGAGTTTGCGGGTTTGGAGCCGGGTAGACGCGGGTTAGATGCGGGTTGCGAGCGTGTTTCTGCTGTGGGTCGGGTTAAATGCCCTGTGATCCGTGGCCCGGCGGTGCTGGTTGGGTCCAGGCCGGGGCAGGAGCAGCTGTCAGCGGGGTAGTGTGCAGCTGAGGCCGGGAAGAGCGACAGCCTGGAGGTTAGCTGTGGTTTAGCCGTAGCCTCGGAATGCAGCCTGGCTCGGTCTGGCACGGGTCTGAAATACTTACTTTGGCTGTTTTTATCCTTTCTGTGCACTCACAAATGCCGTCACAGACAAGGAACTGCTAATAACACGACATATAAGGACAGGTAGAGCATAGAAACTATAGACTTGAATGGAATAGCACAAATTACATTGGAAACTTTATTTCGCTTAATATCAGAAAAACACTGTTTACAAACTCATGCGACTCTTTACAGTACTGTTTCAGCTAGCTTTGTCCTGGTTTAGTGCTGGTTCTGTTCTGATTATACTATGACTCTGGTTTCATCCTGTTTTTAGTCCTGCTTCAGTACTTGGTTCAACCTCTGTTTTGGTCTGATTGGTTAGGTTAATACATGATTTTGATTAGTTGTTTGTCTTGGTTCATATTATCAGGATTTTCTCCCCTTGTTGTTTCGCCACCTGCTTTTTTCCTAGTTCAGTACTGGCTTTAGTCCTAGGTTTAATCCTGATTTTAGTCCTGGTTCAGGCCTGGTTAATATTTTTGGTATCGTCCTAGTCTTTGATCATGGTTTTTATCCCTGGTTCAGCTCTGCTCCAGCCTTGGTTTAGCCCTAGTTTGTACACTTGGTTTTTGTTATGGTGTTAGTCAAATTCATTCAAATGAGACCATGAACTTTAGATAATCAGTTTAACACAGACACAGATAAGAACAGGAAGAGAGGTTCCACCAGCACTCTTTAAAACACTAATCACATCAGGGTTAAGTCAGACGCCCTCCCCACCATTTACAGGTCACACGTCTGAAGTTTGAGGAAATGCTTTTCATCTGTCCTGAGATTAAAATAATCGGGAATGAACCGGAAATGAACCAGGACTGAACCCGGGACCGAACGAAGTCTAAACTAAGATGTTGTAGTAGTAGTAGGCCTAGTAATTTTCTCTTTGAAACCAGAGTAGTGTTGATTTGAGGGTTAGGGTGTGTCTGCAGCAAATCAAGAGGACAAAGAGATCAGGAGTCTAACCCACAACCTCCTGAGAGCAGAGGCAAACCACTCTGCCACAGGGTTCATTACTCTTCTAGTGTGGAGTTCAACGAAGAAGTGTTGACACGGCAGCAATCAGTCAGAGTGCAGCTCTGGAGTCAAACCTCTGACATCTGACCCTTGCTCCTGTCCAATAATTTTTGAATATCTTTGCATTTTGAAGTGAAGTTTGACAATGTTCAAATTTCAAATGTGAGTTTGATACTAATGAACTAAAGACTCAGAACTCTGTGATCTTATATCTGGGTTCCATTGTGGTCCACACGCGTATACTCCTCTATGCACTCTTATACTTGTTCTGATACAGCTCAAGATCACGCTAAAGCTATTTAGGAAAGGTTCATTTTTGTCCTTTGAGTGGGACTTTTTTAGTATTGATGCCTGCTCAAATGAGTGTCTGGTTTTGATACTAGTTTTAGTATTGATTTGTATCTGTTTTTCGTTACATGATGACAACCCTTATACAGATTAGATATAATTGGGTATTGTTTCTTTTTGATAACAATAACTTATGGTCATTGGGCAATATTGACAATTCCATTTCACTTTAGGGCAGCGCTGAATGTTCCAGTAGTAATACACTACTCCTGCAACCCCTCTGTTCCCACAGAATCTTCTTGTGGAAACAGAAGGATCCTGTAACAATATATCTAGTGATCATCTGGGATTCATAGAATCATAGTTACACACTCAATTTTCTTTTACCCTGACCTCAGTCTCTGCCACAGTGTCGCACAGTGAACCATAGGGACATAGGGTATTTTTATATTTTCACAGAGATGCAGACCATAATTTTGTCATTTTGCAGGGATCCTTCAAAGGGAGCAGCCTGAGAAGTGGACTTCCTGTTTTTTTTACCTGTGTGGGTGGAGTCAAGGTGAGCCTCCGAAATGTGAAGCTGCCAATCAAACGGGACTAGCCTGAAGTGCAGCCAATCAACACCAGCGCTCTGAGGTGAGACTATTATTGTTTATGTTCAGGTTTGTCACATTTTAATTTTCACAATAAGTTATAATGAAAGTCAAAAAACATGAATAGAATTTGGCTATTTTTACATTTTACTTTCAAATACATCTAAATTACAGGTACTATAAGATTTTTCTATAAAAAGGCGAGTATTTTGATCTTTGCAGGGTGCATTCTACATATTATC
Source organism: Odontamblyopus rebecca (assembly GCA_030686955.1). Classification (NCBI taxonomy): domain Eukaryota; kingdom Metazoa; phylum Chordata; class Actinopteri; order Gobiiformes; family Gobiidae; genus Odontamblyopus; species Odontamblyopus rebecca. Next base: position 8,425,446 of record CM060670.1, on the reverse strand, counting down.
TAAATAACTTAAGCTTTTTATGATTTGATAACTATGCCAGCTCAAATCGCGATTGTGATTTATTGTGCAACATTAAACTGTATTATTTGTGACGCGCTTCCAAAGGTTTCATAGTTTAGTCCTGTTCTAACTCAAGTAGAACCTCACTGTTTAAACCAGAGGCTCTTTAAGTTTATGTCATGTTCCTGGACTGAGTCTGGACTGAATCTGCTCATGATTAAACTCAGCTTCAGTTACATAACACCACAGCTGAACCTAAGATCTGGATCCAGACCAGGACTGAACCCGGTTTAGGTCTCATGATGTAATGGTGATGTAATGATGATGTGATGTTATTATGAGTTTAAAGTGATTTCACATGGACTCTTTACATTTTAAAGTAAACATCTTGTACTCGTGGCCTCTAAACCAGCCCTAAACCAGCCCTCTCCGTGTTTCAGATGCATTTGAAGTCGTGCCCGAAGTTGTTGCGCTCGGAGCTGCGCCTGGACCTGGGGCAGCAGCAGGGGGCGCTGCTGAGGCGGGGACAGAACCAGCGCGTCCCATTGGCCGCTCTGTCCACCAACACGCTCCGCTGCAGTCCTGCGGGGGGCGCTGTTCTGGGTGGGGCGACACGGGCCAAGGGCTCGGAGAACGCTGTGTTGACAGAGGAAGAGGGCGGCGGGCTCGATGTTTGGAGCGTCATCAAACCAGGACACGTAAGAGAGAAGATCGCCCTGTTCGCTCACGACACGCCCAACGAGAGAAACGTAAGTTACACAGGGACATGAGGGGATCGCATCTGACACGCAGGGAGGGCATCTGGCACGCAGGGAGGGCATCTGACACGCAGGGAAGGCATCTGACACGCAGGGAGGGCATCTGACACACAGGGAGGGCATCTGACACACAGGGAGGGCATCTGACACACAGGGAGGGCATTCTATTAGTATTAAGGTCCATTCTACTGGTATATTTCTCCAACCACACCAGAACATCTGCAGATTAACTAGAAACATTTGACCCACTCCCCTCTCAGTCTAACACTACAGGGACACAAGAGGATGGTAGGGCATCTGACTCAATAGTAGGGCTGGGTGATATGGCTGAAATCTCTATCACGATATGTGTTTCATATCGGTCGATATCAATAATTATCGAAACATTGTATGACCTATTTAAAATAAGGACCAGGAGGGAAAAAGGTGCTCCTCGCACCATGATCCAGGAAATTTAGTCCCAAACTCTGTGCAGTATATCATGTGAGTGCGTGGGTCATTTCAGGCAGGTCCTAAACAGTGCACTTTAGTGTAAACAGCAAAACGATGGGTGTTTTGTTACGCAAATAAAACCACGTGTTCACAAGGTGCACCCCTGCAGATACTACAGCCAGCTGCAGTGGAGCGCAACACGTGAGTTTTAATGTGCGCGGGTTCGGGTCCTAATCAAAGATTGTATATATTCTTTATACTGTCTATGGTCCCAGGATTTGCTACACACCAGAGGACGAGCAACTTTGCTCATGCGACCAAGCTTGCTTTGCAACAAAGATTTAAAGCAGAGCTAAACCAGTGAGGGCTCTGGCGAAACTTGCGCCAGTTAAAAAAACAAACAAAAAAAAACAAACATTATATCAAAACGTTCTATCGAACGCATTTTGTATTTATTGAGTACGTGTTGAGATACATATCATTATCATTTTATACTCTCTTCCACAGGCCAAAGGGAGCTGGGATGTCACTGCCAAACGCCGCAGAAGAACCAGCCAAATCCAGCCAGTTCAAGTCTTCCAGTCTCCCCAGCTTCCTGTGACTCTGAGCCTGCAGCCTGCCACCCAGGACCCACCCCTGGACCCACCCCTGGACCCTCCTCTGGCACCGCTCCCCTCCCCTGACCCCTCTGAGCCCAGTGACGATGACTCCAAACTGTCTGTGGTGGAAATGGTTGCGTTTTTGGAGCAGCGCGTTATCACCTGCTTGCCACACGCCAAACTCCGAAGTTCCGCCTCTATCACGTTGTCCCGAGCCCCGGCCCCTTCTTCCGTCACCGCCGACCCTCAACCCGCCCCGCCTCCGGACCGGCCAATCGTGTCGCAGCAGGGGGAGGAGCCAGAGAGTGTCAGTGTGTCCGATATGGTCGCTAAGCTGGAGTCTCAGTGTTTGCGACGAAGGACTCAAAGTGAACGCCGAATGGTTGGGCGTGTTCTCTTGACCGAGCAAAACCACGCCCCCCTTGCCAACACGCAGCCAATCAGCTCCTCCAAACCGCTCAAAGCCGCCCCCACGGTCTCCACAACCATGGAGATGAGAAAAACGGCTCTTAGCTTTTGTAAATCAGACGTAAAAGTCAAAGTTGCTTCATGTTTTTCTACTGATTCAAAGGAGGTTATTAAGACTGCCACAAAAACCATGCCTACTTTCCCTGAACGTAGTGACGCCATTGGACGAGGCAGAGTAGAATCCCCGCCCTCCTGTCACTCAAAACCTGCCTATCTTTGGAAACCGGACAAAAATTCACAACTGAACGCAACACAAAAATGTGAAACTCATAAATCCGTCAACTCGGTGGACATTTTGAGACCTCCTTTACGCTCTGAGGTGGTATCAGCCAAGATGATCAAAACGGAGGATGTTTTTTGTGTTAAAGATGTGACTAAACCTGAACCTAAGCCTGACGATTCATTAAAAACAGTAGGAGCGTCCTGTGTAAAGTTAAAAAATACACCTTCATCTGAGTCTAAAACTGAAAAATCACTAGACAGTCCCAAAATGGAGGAGCCAATGCCTGGTTTACTGTTCCTGTCTCCTCCCTCTAAAGTCTGTGTCCAATCAGAGCAGAGTAAGCCCCTCAGTCCAGCCTCCCCGTCCTCAAACTCACTAAACTCTGATTCGTTTCTGGTTCTGTCCAGATCTGAGATTGGGGTCCAATCAGAGCAGAAGAAAGTGGAGCGTCATCACAGCAGCTCCAACTCTGAGTCTTTCATAGTTTTATCGATGGACCTCACGGGCCTATCGCAAACAAGGACACAGTGCTCCTTCTCACTAAGTCCCGCCTCCTCCTCGGACCAATCAGAAAAGAGGAAACGTCTGTGCTCTCAAAGTCCTGCCTCCACGTGTGACTCCAGTCCAATCAGAACACTCCAGTCCAGCTCTAGAGATCTCACTTCTCAATCAGAGAAGAGGAAAGCCAAGTCAGACTCTAACCTGTCACGCAGCTCGCTTGACTTAGTCATCCAGTCAGAAATGAATAAATCCAGCAGCGTCCAATCAGAGAAGAGCTATTTAACGGTTACAAAGGCTTCACTTGATCAAACTGACCAGTTACAGAACAGCAGTGCTTCCTTCATCCAGTCAGAGAAGAGAAAGTCCTGCCCTGTCACCAGTTCAGAGTTCAGTGTCCAATCAGAAGCCAGGATTGAACTGTTACCCCTTGAGAGCCAGTCGCAGCGCAGAAGGCTTAACCGTATCGCCCAATCAGAGAAGAGGAAGTCTTGTCCTGTGATGGTTTCTGATTGGTCAAACCTCAGCCAATCGCAGACACTGAAAGCTCCTTCAGACTCTGCCTTAGACATGAGCCAATCAGAGCAGAGGAGGTCCTTCCTGGTCTCTTCCTCTGACCAATCAGAGGCTCGTCCCTGTGGCTCTGTGCTGCGCTCGTCGTCTGACGTGGGCTCTGAGCGTCGGCGCCGCAGGAAGGCGGCGAGAGCCTTCAGTCTGTGCTCAGACGAGGGGGCGGGGCGATACGGTGAGGGGCGTGTCTCAGAGGACTTCCTGTTGATGCGGCGGCGCGTGCAGAGCCTTTTGGAGCCGCGATCAAACCTGTCATACCTGTCGCTCCTGCCACATCACCTGCTCCTACAGATCCTGCTGCACCTGCCGACCCGTGCCCTGGCAGCGCTCAAATGCACCTGTCACTACCTACGGCTCGTCATTGACACGTACGACCCACGACCGATGGATGCGCTGTGGGTGTGCGACCCCCGTTACCGAGACGACCCCTGTAAACAGTGTAAACGCCGTCACCAGCGCGGCGACGTGTCTCTGTGCCGCTGGCATCACAAACCCTTCTGCCAGGCCATGCCCTACGGCCCCGGGTACTGGATGTGCTGTCATGGCGACCGCCGTGATGCTCCAGGATGCAATGTCGGTCTCCATGACAACAGATGGGTGCCCGCATTCCACAGCATTAATGCCCCGATCTACCGGCAGAGGCCGCGGGAGGAGGATGAGACGTAAAAGTGTAAAAGTATAAGGACAATATCTCTGTAAGCTAAATATACAAACATACACACAGAAGAGCTGAGAACTACTAACGCTACAATATGCAATATGTTTAATACGCCCAAAACAGAGCGGACGAGAGGACTGTACACAAGAACTGTAATGTGCTGATCTACAGGCAGGGGGCACCGCGGAGCAGGAAGCTAACACTACAGTATGCTAATGCTACAGTATGCTACATTTTTGATACGCCCAAAAACGGAGACAAAAACTACTAACACTACAGCTTCTCTGTATCACAGAGAGTGATCCAGATACTTGGAAATCATGGACTGGGACCATTATGGTCTCAAACACACAAAAAAGGAGAGGAGCAGGAGAAGAGGAGGAGAGCTGACAGAATCCATTTGATCACAACCATGAATGGACAGAGACAGAGAGGAGGGACAGAGACTACTAATACTCCCTAATGTGCATCAGTGCGTCTTCAAACCAGAGGAGGAAATCACAAAAGAGTATAATCTAATTCAAGATTTTAGATTTAAATCTAAACTTTCAAACTCAATATGTGAGACCAAGGAGCTGTTAGTAAGAGCTTAAATGTAGAGTTTCTGATATTAGCCAATCAGAAAGGAAAATACCCAATGTCCCGCCTCTAAGCCTGCTTATTGCCCAATCAGAACACATTTTGCACAATGGTGATGGACTAGAATCCTTTTACTAGACCAGCGACTAGGGTCGAATGGCTCCTTATGAACGGATTGGGCAGATAGCACACAGGGACCGCAAAAGCAGAAGGGATATTGGGTTACATTTTAGGTCTAAACTCTTAAAAACATGTTTATTAGTAAGTCTTGGTGTCTTCTAAGCTCCAGAAACAGTAAATATTAGGAATAAAGTTACACAGCGAAGTCCTGGGCCCATTGTGACTGTTGGAAGTCTCAAAAGGGCCACCGTTTGTCTGACGACGCAGATCCGGCAGCGACAGGTTAATGTGTCTACCCTAGTAAGGTTTTGCAGATATTTTTTAAATGTTTAGAGTCTCAGTCAGGACTCTTTACGTGATGATTCTACCAACAGAAAACCTCTCATTAAAATTTTAAATTCAGAATCCAGTATACAATTCAGTACAGAATCCAGTATACAATTCAAATTAACACACATTTTTGCATGAAATAATTAATTACTTATCTAGTTTAATATTTATAACTGTTTTATTTTTTTCCTTGGGAGGGGTGTTTCCTCATCAGAAACATGCATGAAGAGATCTTTAGATGTCCTCCAGGCATGTTTGAGTAGTTTAGTAGTTTAGTTTCAAACCCTCTTTATGGTTTGCAATATGAGCTACAACTTGACAACCCCGATGCGATGTACGGTAGTTTCGTTAGGGGGATGTTGTTTTAGAATATTGAGATTTAACATGTCCAAGTTATAACATCCACAAGTGAATTTCCTCCTCTGGTTCAGCTCGGCTCAGCTCTGTCTCGGTCCATTCTAGGATGAAAATCTTCTGAAAACCTTTGAAATCAGACGTTTGGGTTAATAAATAACTGTAATGAGACTCAGACTGTTATGGAGAATGCAATATTATAATATATATGGTTGTTTGTGTTAAGGTCACATGACCGTTTAGAACAAGCCTGATCGGTCGATGTCCGGGCGGGTGATATGACGATTAAAAACGAGCAAATTCCCTCTAGTTTAATCTGAGCTGTGTAAATGGCAGATTGCAGATTTGTTGGTTTAGGGTTAATATCTCTGTAATTACTGGGCCTATCCATGTGAAACAAAAACTGATACAAAGTTCAGAGTCTTCTCTGTCAGTATAAATAAACAAAAGGGTTTTTTTTTCACAGTAGCTTCAGACAGTGGTGTCATCATTCAACTCCAAAGACATGACTACTGTCTTATGAATCCCAGACAAATAATGATCAGAAGTTTGGAGATTTCTTTAAAAACAGTGAATCTTCTATAGAGTTATATAGACCCCTGCTTTATTTGAGATTATGACATCATGTTCAGTCTAATTGCTCGGCCCTGGTGCTTCCTGTTTAGATACTGTGTCATGTGACGTCAGCGCGTGGGGGCTTGGCCTGTTTGTGTGTGTGGCTCTGTTTGTTTGTGGGCGTGGCTCTGCACCTTGTTTGTGTTTACATTTGTACAGAAATGAGAGTTTATATTAATGTCAAAGGGATTCTGTCTCGTCCAATCAAGAAACTGCGGGATAATCACATGACTTTGGTAAATTTTATTATTGTTTTTGTTGTTTTTGTGGGAGTGGCCTTTGAGACGATGCAATATGTGAGAAAATATATGAGAAAATGAGGCGTGGTTTTTTTTTAAGTTTGGGAGATTTTGCTTTAATAAAGTGCTTTTCTTTGACTCTGAGTCCATTTGGCTTCATCATTTCTAGGAATGTTTTATAAATTCAGCTGAAGGACTGAACCAGGAGTGAACCAGGGACTAAATCAGGACTAAACTAGGGATTGAACAGCAACTAAACCAGGACTTAGCCAAGACTAAACCAATACTAAGCAGGCTGAACTGGGACTGAACCCTGAATCTGAAGATGTAATGTGGTGCCAAAAAATGTACTCAAATAAAAATGCAATTACTTAAAATAATATTAAGTTACTCAACTACAAGTACAAAGTAGTGGTCCAACAAATTAATTGGGGAAAGGACTACTCAAGTAAGATTAACTGACAGGACGTAACAGCTGATTGATCTGTGTTATCACTTAAGAGAAATGTAATACCCCTTCTAAAAAAAAAAGAAAAAAAAAATCGAGTTATGCTGCAGCAACATTTAACTACACTGCTCTTCTCAGTTGCCTTTGTGCCTCAGTCAAAAGTCTCAGTGCAGTTTAACAGGAGGACTCAGGTGGAGGCAGCAGATCTGTGTCAGGGCAGTTTGAGGAGAGGAAGAGCCAAGATCCTCTGTGTCCTGCAGGATCACAGCAGCCTCCAGGAGGCGCCAGGTAAACTCAACAGGAAAGTACTCCACTGTTGTTTTGATTGGGGATGAAAAGGTTCATTCCTTCAGCCTTCAAAGTACTTCCACTGAAGGTCTTCTGCCACATTTGCTGCCACGTATGGTGTAAAAAGTCCATAGGTAGCTCCTGAACTTGCCTCTTACACGGTTTCTAAGGATACGGGAAAAACAAACAGCTCATTTCATACAATACAACTAACCAGTACTTATGTCCTTTGGACTGCACATGCAAAAAAAAAAAATCTGTGTGAACCAGGCAAACACAATTAATACGATGTAATCTTAGGTGAACACCAGAATTTGCTAACATATATTTTTTTAATTTAAGAAATATTTTCATTAAAATGTTTGTGAAAGGAATGTTGTATGTGGGATGTTCAGTTTGGCGACTACTCACCTCTGCTTTCAAATTAAGTGTTCTCTTCTTTTAAATAAAATTTTAAAAATGCATTTACGTTTGTTTCTTTAGATTTCCTTTCACAATCTTAGTAAATAGTAATTATTGAAATCTAATGAAAGTAGAGACAGAAAATGAAAGAAAGAGTTTGTGTTTATTTATTTTGTGTCTTTTAGTTTGAAATCCACCTGTCTCCGTTCCTCCGCGGCTGTTTCCGTTCTCCATAGTTCTCTCTAAAAGCATCAAAAAACGAAGATAAACGTCTTTTTCTGTCATTTTGGAGCTGTCATTGTTTTGTAACTCAACCTATTTTTTATCCGACGCCAACGGGTAAATATTTATCATGAAACAAGCGGGAGTTTTGTTTGTAAAAGTTAACTTGCTGTTAGCTGGAGCCGGTTAGCTGCCTCCCTCGGGTCACTGTTAGCATTTAGCCTTGTTTACATTCATTGCTGTTTTGGTGAACGATTACATATTTGTGAAGGTTTTCTAACGCATCACGTCTAAACTCATGAATGAGCACAGACTTTAAGCTGTCTCAAAGTTTGTGTCTTGTGTTTGGAAACAGTTTTGTAATTCTCAAACTTTCAGAGTGCAATAGTTTTATCCTCCATCCTCCATCTCATACTCTTACTTAAGGAAAAAGTTGTGGTTTCTCTTCCACTGTGAGTCTACAAGTGACAAAAGATTTATGTGATAATATGAAATGATTTGAACATTTATATTTCTTGCACTGCTCTTTCAGATATGATTTCATTTCAACCTCATTTTATTTTCTTGGTTATATGCCTGTTGTTCAGGACTAAAATAGGACTTAACAATGGCTAAACCAAGATTAAACCAGGATTTAACCAGGGCTATACCAGGACTAAAACAGGACTCAACTGGGACTGAACCAGGATTGAACCATAATTAAACCAGGTCTAAACTTCCTCTCTGTTTTTAGGATGCCCTCCTTTCTCCTTTTCTGATACTGGCTGCTCCCTCCATTGCAGTGATGTCAGCCTCGGAGCATCTTTTGCTGCCCGAGGACGTACTGCAGCTGAGCGACCCTCTTGGGGCAGAGGCTGTGTTTTCATGGTTAAACCGACTGAAAAACCAACTGCCTAAAACAGAGAAGGTATGGAGAATACACAACAAGCAACCACAACAAGGAGGGTCTCTCACTGTTCAGACAGGATTTAGTCTTGTTTTATGTCATCAACATGAAAAACTCCATCCAAAATGCAGCAAAAATGTACGCACAAGGAAGGCATTTTTCTGGCAGTTTGAACCTTCATTTCAAGCCAGATTGTTTTTTGGAGCTTTGGAGTTTTTGATGCGGGATCATTATAGCGTGATTGAAAAAAAAAACTCTTTTTAATGTGTTTGTTTATTTTAGTCCGAGATCAAAAAGATTCAACGGCGCCTCGTGGAACAGCTTTCGAGCGTTCTGATTGGCTCACCTGGGCCTCCTGTTCGCGTCCTATTGGCCCATTGCCTGGCCTTATTATTCCGCCTCGGAGACCCCTTACCCTGCAGCCTGTTGGTCGAAAAGTGCAATGACATCATCCGCCTCAAAGATGACTCCCCATCTGCCCTCCCCTCCCGCCTGTGAGTAAATGTGCCAGATGCCCTCCCTTCATGGGCTCTGTGTAAAAGCTGCTAACCCTAAAGTTTAGACATGTTCTGAAATGCATAATATTTTTCTATTAGTTTTGCAGTTCAGATTTCTATTTCCTCTCTTTCAGTGCGGCGGTGGCTTGTCTGGGCTCTTTGTTTGAACAACTGGGTCGAATGTTCAGTGGATCCTCAAAAGACACATTTACAAATCTACTACGGGCGTTGAAGAATGCAGAGGTAAGTCAGAGCAAAGTCAGAAAAGGAAAGGGTCAGGGGAGCAGAGGAGGAGAGGGTGAGGGGAGAAGGTGAGAGGAGCAGAGTATTCACTGCTGTCTTCAGTCTCAGGGCCGATGTGAGATCCTGGCCTCACTGGAGAAGATGCTTCGTGGTTTGGGGCCCTCAGCGGCCCCTGTTCACAGAGACATCTACAAATCTGCACGCACCTGCCTCACCGACCGCTCCATGTGTGTACGCTCTGCTGCTGCCAAGGTAACACCTCACCTGTGCCTCACCTGTACATGTGTGGACAGAGACACTTCACCTGTCTGTGTGTGCTGTAGTGTCTGCTGGAGCTTCAGAATGAGGCGCTGTTCCTGTCCTCAGAGCTGGAGCACATGTCCATAGCTTGTTTTCGAGCGTTTGAAGGAGCCTCGTCTTCGGTCTGTGTCTCTGTCTCGGAGCTGTTGGGCGCTCTGCTGGCGACTGTATTACAGCCCAAGAACAAAACAGGTACAGGTACAAGGCTGTAGGCTGTTAGTTGATTAATCATTCGATGCAATCAGTCAGTCGCATTGGTCGAGTAATCTGATTGTCGACACTTTTGACACCCCTACATTACTGTATATACTGAGAGATATCAGCCTGGATTTACTTGGTAAACATTTACTGCTACTACGACAATTATGACCTGTCCTCTCACCTGTCCCCTCAGCTCAGAGAACTCCTGGAGCGCCCCCTGGAGGAGGAGCTGTGTCTCTGGAAGAGGTGATGGACCTGCTGCTTGGAGGCTTCATCAGAGGAGGAGCAGGCTTTCTCAAGGTGTCTGGAGACAAACTCAAAGGGACCAGCTCTGTCAGCAAAGAAGTTCGCTTTGGCATCGCTCAGGTGAGGCGAGACGACGGGTGCATACAGGCGCGAGGAGGATTATAGGTTAAGACAGATGCAACTAAAGGCAGGAAATAAGAGAGATTGTATAGTCTGGGTTTTGTCTTCACTCTCCTTAAAACCGATAATAGGCCTGGTCTAACCCTCTGTCTTTCAGACCTGAGTAGTCCTGATTTAGTCCTTGTTTTGTCCTGGTCTAGTTCTGTCTGGCTCCGGTCTAACCCTCTGTTTCAGATCTGTGTAGTCCTGATTCAAGCTTTGTTTAGTCCTTGTTCTGTCTAATCCTGGTCTAAACCTTTCTCTCTTTCAGACCTGTGTGGTCCTGGTCTCGTCTCTGGGCTCCTCGTGGTTGGAGCAGAACCTCTCTCAGTTCGTGGCTTTGGTCCTGGAACTCGTGTCCCACTCACGGAGCTCTCTGTCCCCCAGTGACTCGGTGCTGTGTCGGGGGTGTGTGTCTCTGGTGCTCAGGGTCAGTCTGGGGGGCGTCCTGGGGGAGAAGGCCCAGAGCAACGCAGTGCAACACCTGTGTGGGACTGTGGGGGCGCACAAGAAGGCCATAGGTGAGTAATCATGTTTAAAGTCCTGCTTCAGCCCTGGTTTAGTCTTGTTTTAGTTTTGGGTTTAGTTCTCATGTAGTCCTGCTTTAGTCCTGTTTTAGTCCTGTTTTAGTCCTGCTTTAGTCCTGCTTTAGTCCTGCTTTAGTCCTGCTTTAGTCCTGCTTTAGTCCTGCTTTAGTCCTGCTTTAGTCCTGCTTTAGTCTTGGTTCTGTCCTGGTTTAGCCTTCATTTATTTGTGGTTTAGTCTCTGGCTTCACAACATTTAGAGGTGCTGAACTACATTTTTTACAATCTTAAAACACTTCTGCTCTGTAATTACTGAGCATATCCACATGAAACAAGCATAAAATAGCAGAAAAAACATAAATAAAGTCTTTTTCTTTTCAGAATAGCTTCAGACATAAGATAAATTTGACAAGTTTGTGAATCTAATATCTGAAAAATCTCCTATGAGGATCAACCATTTGAAATTATTGCAATCAAAGCAGAATATAGTAGTTTGTATTAATGTAACTAATTTTTAAAATCCTGTATTAGACTTTAGCTCTGTATTCTTTATTTTGTTGTAGAGTCGTCCGTCTCTGACACAGCAGCAGATCCCAGAGCCTCCTCAGACCTGTCCTCCTCACAGCATGCTCTCATCTGTGTCCTACTGGAGCTGGGAGCCCTTCTCCTGGGGTTAGGCTCCTCTGCTGAACCTCTGCTGTCCGACCCCTCCACAGGTAAGGAGCTCACCTGTCCTAGATGTACCTGTCTGCTCCTGTCTGCTCCTGTCAGCTCCTGCCTGCTCCTGTCTGCTCCTCTGGCTCTACTTCTCTCATATTTCTCCTCTTTTTCTCAGCTCTCGTGGACTCCGTGATAGCGGTCTTACTCCACCCCTCTGCTGCCGTGCGACTGGCCGGTTCTTGGTGTTTACGCTGCGTGGCCGTGGCGATGCCGTCCCAGAATGCCCTGCTGCTGGATCGCTGCGCTGAGAGGCTAACGGCGCTCAAGTCCAGTCCAGAGGCACTGTCCGGGTTTGGGTCTGCAGTCTGTGCCCTGGTCTCAGCCGCCCAACACCACAACCTGGGTCTGCCCCACAGCAAAGGAAAGGTGAGACCTGGTTTAGACCTGGTTAAGACCTGGTTTAGACCTGGTTTAGACCTGGTTTAGACCTGGTTTAGACCTGGTTTAGACCTGGTTTAGACCTGGTTTAGACCTGGTTTAGACCTGGTTTTGTCTTGGTTTAGACTTCGTTCAGCCCTGGTTAACCCTGGTTCATTCCTGTTTCTTCTCTTTCAGATGGTCCTGTCTCTGGCTGAGGGCCTGTTGCGTTCTGCGTCTCAGAACAGTCGGATCTCCTTACAGAGGACTCAGGTGGGCTGGATGCTCCTGGCCTCTCTCACCACTTTAGGTTTGTCTTTTTTGACTCTTTCATTTTTAAAGTAAATTAACTGTTTTAATATGAGTCTGTACGGGAAGATGAGCTGATGAAGCTTCAGATCATCTCAAAACACTAATACAGACCTTTGCTGTGTTCATGCCACATCACAAAATTCTAAAATTCCCTATTGCTCTTGGACTATGCATTCTTTGTGGTGGATAAGATGAGTCCTGTTCATTTTGATGTTGAATTTGAGAAAAGTTTTGGCAGTGATCACCTTAAACAATGCACTTTAACCCATTTAGCACAGCGTTGTTTCATTTAATCAAATTCATGACAGGATTTCATAAAAGCTGAGAGTCTTACCTTTTAAATGCAATTTATTTCATGTTTTTATGTGATTCAGAGGCGGAGATATTAAAGTTTTCTTAAATGTTGACAATTCTTCAAAAACCCTCAGGCGATATGGACCTTTACACTAGAATAGCATAGGCGTTTATAGGTGGTTTTTGCAGGCATTTTAGGGGTTATGACTGTAGCAGGGCCTTTGTTTATTTATCTCTTTATTTTATCTTTGACTAAATGCTGTTTTAACGGTGTCTTTGTCTGTGGTTTGTTTTTTTAGTATGTATATGAATGCTGTACACTCCAGACTTCTCTCACCCCTTTTTCCAGTCTGTTTTTTATTCTGCAAATGGCAAATAAACTGAACTGAACTTACATGTGCCCGTCTTCACCTGTACCTTTTGTTTCTTCTTCAGGTCCATCAGCAGTGGAGGTTTTCCTGTCTCGTCTCCTCCTCCTCTGTCGCTGTGTGTTCCCGGCCTCATTGCGGGAGCAGGACATGGAGCTGCGGCGTGGGGACTACTTTACGTGGCAGGTTACACTGGAGGGACGCTCAGGGGCGCTCTGTGGTGCGTACAGTTACATTTTATATTTTCAATACCCCCCTCCTCTCTCCTCCTGCACAGATACATACCAGTTTTTAGACACACCCATTTCAAGTTTAAATTTTTTTTTTTTTTTTTTACTAATTTCTACATTTTATATTAATATGGGAGACCTCAAATATATAATGCAGGACTTTTAGAATTATGAAGCAAAGAAAATTTAAAGACTCCACTAAATATTTGTGTATTTTTAATTGAAATCCTCAAAATATCCACCCTTTGCTTTGTGGACACCACCGCAAACTCTTGGCGTTTTTTCTCAATGAGCTTCTTGAGAAATAGTTTTCACTTCGCAAATCAAAATCAGTGATGAAAGCAAAGGGTGTATGTTAAAATTTTTTAGTTAAGGTTTTTATTATTTTAAGGTTTTAGCTTATTTTTGTACTTATTTTTAACCTTTTTACTACATTCTATATGCTTAATTTATAATTTTAATGTCTTCATTTAGCATCTGCTTGGTAAATCATGGAAATAAAGAAGCGCTGAAACTTTTGAATGGTATGAGTAATGTGATGTTCTTGTCTTCAGTTCTTAGGAGTCTCCTGGTGCACTGTAAGGAGCTGATGTCTGAGGATACTCTGTCTCGACTCCTCACTCCGCTCATCTGTGCCACCTCCATGCTCAACAAGTACAGCACAGTTTTTAATATCTTTTTATGTGAATATCGCACTCGAACTTTGTAACTCTGATTGTTTCTCTCTTTTTTTTTCCTCCTTCCCTCCTTCACCTTCTTTTCTCTCGCTCCTCAGGCTCGGCTCTCTGCTGCGTTCTTATGGCTCCTCCATTCGTCCTTTCGCGGTTGTCTACAGACTCAGAGTCTATGAGCTCCTCGCTGAGCTGCCCCCGCACACGTATCAAGGTAAAACCATCAAACAACAACAAAACAGGCTGACGCAGGTTTAGACAATGCCAAAACTGCAGCCTAACATGTTGTATTTACGCCATATTCTTTCCCACAGAGAGTTTTGGTCTTGTGATGAACCAGCTGGTGTCAGACCTCTGCAATTCGGACCAGCTCTGCTCAGAATTAACCCTGATGCCCTCCCTCTGCTCCTCTGATGACCTGTGTCTGATCAGCCCGGGCCTTAATGACCCCCACCAAACATTTATACATCAGGTACTACTACTACTACTATTTCTATTGCTACTACAACTACTGATACTACTCCTGACCCGAGACTGAACCAGGGCTGAACCAGGGCTGAACCAAGGCTGAACTATGACTAAATCAGGGTCGAACCAGGACTAAATCAGACCTAAACTAGGACTGAACCAGAACTAAAACAGGACTGAACCAGAACTAAAACAGGACTGAATCAGAACTAAGACAGGACTGAATTAGGATTAAACCAGGACTGAACCAGGATTGATGGACTGCATCAGGACTAGACTGAACCAGGGGTGAACCAGGGCTGAACTGGGACTAAACCAAGGCTGAACTACGACTAAATCAGGGTTGAACCAGGACTAAATTAGACCTAAACTAGGACTGAACCAGGACAAAAATAGGACAGAATCAGAACTAAGACAGGCCTGAATCAGGATTAAACGAGGACTGATGGACTGCATCAGATCTAGACTGAACCAGGACTGAACCAGGGCTCAACCAGGACCCTGCAGATCAGACTCATGACTAAACTGGAGCCACTTCTCATTTGACATTAAGGACAAACAAAAGCCGCACCCACGTCCACTTAAACCGGGCCTGCACCTGGACTAAACACCCTCACGTCTTCTTGTCTTTGTCCCAGCTCCAGAGCAGCAGTGGTTCAGGGGGCTCTCTGGAGAACGACCCCTTCTGCCTCATTCTTAAATCGACCACTCCTCCAGCTCCTCTGCCCTCTGCTCTGGCTCTGATGGAGGTCACTGTGCGTCTGTTCGGAAACCTGTTCCCCAACATCATCTCCGCTCAGAGGTAATGTTGTAATGACACTAAACTCGATTTCATTACTAAGGAACAGACTTAATTCTCAATCCAGATTCTGATACGACGAGGATAATAACAAAAGTATTGTGAATGAATGTATTTTTCTGTTTGTTTCAGGGTGAAGATCTTAGAGCAGTTCGTGGACTCTGTGAATCAGCTTAAAGGACAAAAGCAGCAGACGGTCCAGACCCACGTGTGTGCTGCCCTCTGCAGTGTGCTCAAGGTACTGCTCTCCCTCACACATTTACACAAGGTTTTTCTTCTGACACAAGATTCCAAAATCTTGATAGTACAAGTGATACTTTTTTTATCGGAATTCCAAATATGGAAATCGGCTCCAGATTAGCTAGTCTTGATGAGTTTCATTTGCTGAACGCTGTGGGTGACATCACACTCCCTCAGACCACTACTACTATACCGCCTATGATTCACATTCACTCTTATTTACACTCATGCCTCCCCTCCTGTCTCTGCTCAGGTTCACAACCGCTCTCCTCTGGGCCCCTCGGAGCTGCGGCCTCCTGCTCTGTCTCTCCTGTGGGGGGCGCTGGAGAGCTCCTCCCCTCTGCTCAGGTGTGCAGCTGCTGAAGGGCTCGCCCGATTGGTCCAGAGCGCCAATGACTCCGCCTTCACAGTGTCCGCTGCCCTACTCTGCTTCGACAGGTAACACCCACAGACAGGTGCTCCACAGACAGGTAACACCAAAGGTAAAAAGCAATCTAGAGAAGAGTCCAACACGATACAGGTTCAAAACACATTTTTCCCCATTCTGCTGGGAAAAAAATCGAAAGTTACGTATGTAACTACTGTTCTATGAATCCCGGATGACCGCCAGAGGGCGGTGCTGAAAGCACTGAATGTTCCCTTCGCACATGCGCAGTTCGAGTAGTAATACCAAATGAGTCACACCTGTGACCCAGGATGACGCCCCAGAGGTGATATAGTCCCCCGTCATCCGTGACTCTGTTCCTACAGAATCTTCTTGCGGAACCGCAAGGATCCTGAGTGACAGAGTATTTCTGGCAGTCATACGGGATTCATAGAACCGTAGTTACATACATAACTTTCGTTCTATTTCATCCCTCCTGACTGCCAGAGGGCGGTGCTGAAAACACTGAATGACTAATACCAGCTATGTCACGGAAGAATCCTGCGCACATACCTCACTGAGAAGAGCCCAAAGATTCTTGAAGAACCATGCCAAGAGGGTGAGGAGAGACCACATTGACGTTGTAGAATCTTGCAAATGTGCTTGGTGAAGCCCAAGATGTGGCAGCACATATGGTTTCCAAAGGGACACCTCTCATAGCTGCCCATGAAGTGGAGATGCCCCGAGTAGAATGGGCCCTCACATCAGATGGAGGGTTGCGGCCTGCAACCCTGTAGGCATGGTGAATAGTATCAACAACCCAGTGTGAGAGACACTGTCTGGAAAGAGGACAGCCCTTCTTACCACAACCATAACACAACATAAGCTTTCAGTGCTTGCACCAGGCATAACAACTGCAGACTGTCTCTGCCCTCTCCAAGGGGGGGATCAAACCGAGCCAGACTCAAAGGCTCATTACAGTGAGAACGTGACAACACCTTCGGTAGAAATGCCGTGGTCGGCCACAGGGTAACACCAGAACCATCTGGACTCCACCGGAGACAGGAAGGACTAACGGAAAGGGCATGCAACTCACTGACCCGTTTCGCCGACACAATAGCCAATAAAAATGCTGTCTTACCTGAAAGCCACTTGAGGTCCGCTTGTGCCAGGGGCTCAAATGGAGGGCTGCACAGAGACTCCAGGACCAGTGGCAAGTCCCACACTGGAGCTTGTGGTATAGTTGGTGGGCGCAACCTGCGGGCACCCCGTAGAAAAAGAGAAACTAAATTATGGCCCCCAACTGTACAGGTTCCAATCAAACCATGGTGACAGGATATAGCAACCACATACACCTTAAGTGTGGAGGGAGACCGTCCATTGTCCAGGAGAGACTGGAGTAACTCCAGAATAACAGGCACCGAACAAGACACAGGATCCTCACCACGGGCAGAGCACCAGTTAGAAAGCAACTTCCACCTGTTATTATATTGCGGACGAGTGGAGGCTACTCTGGCATTCAAAAGTGTTCGGCGAACAGAATCGGTGACACCGATCAGTTGCAGCTCGGGCCCGCCAATGGCCACACCCACAGATGGAGGTGTTGAGGATTGGGATGCCATATTTGACCCCCCCAACTGAGACAGCAGGTCTCTCCTGGCTGGGAGACGCCATGGAAGACCGCGACACAGGCTGTACAGCAACGGAAACCATGGTCTTGCTGGCCAGTATGGAGCGACCAGCAACAATCTGTGGCCTTCCTGGAGAACCCTGTGTAGGGTTAGCCAAATCAGAGGAATAGGAGGAAAAGCATAGAGAAGGCACTGGGGCCAAGTGTATGCCAGTGCATCTTGTCCCAGAGAACCTGGCTCCTTCGTGAGGGAGAACCATAGGGGACAGGGAGTCGACTCCTGTGAAGCGAACAGATCCACTTCTGCCCGTCCAAATATGCTCCAGATCCTGTGCACCTCCTCTGGGTGGAGACACCATTCCCCTGGAGGAGGTCGCTTTCGGGAAAGATAGTCCGCCACTTGATTGCCTTCTCTCGGTAAGTACACCGCTCACAGTGTAGACAGACGAGGAGCGGCCCATGTTAACAGGTCTTGGGACACCCTGAGAAGTCATGTTGATCTGATGCCCCCCCCGTGAGGCAGGCATCTGTGGTGACCACCTCCCTGCGACACACTACAAGACCCATAGGGACCCCTCATGACAAATAGCTCCTATCCCTCCATGGGGACAGTGCACGGGAGCACTGCCACGTCACTCTGAGCATCCGTCGACGGTGCCGTGTGGCATCCAGATGAAAGCTGTTCAGCCACCTTTGCTGCGGACGCAGTGACAGAAGGCCGAGAGGCACAACTCATGTCACAGAAGTCAGCTTTCCCATGAGCTGAAGAAAGGTGACAAAGGGGTGCAGGCTGCCTAGTCTGAAATGTGAGACCAAAGCCTGAATATCATCTAGGCAATGAAGGGATGGGTGAGCTTTCATCGTCACAGTGTCCAAATCTAGACCCAGAAAAGTTGTTGTCTGAGATGGAGTCAGGTTGCTCTTCTCCATATCCACTGTGAAGCCCAGTTGGGCCACATGTGCAAGCAGACGATCGGTGTCCTGCTTCACACGTAGTCTGGATGGTGCACAAATCAGCCAATCGTCCAGGTATGGCAATACCTTCAGGCCTGTGGCCTGCAAAGGAGCAAGGGCTGCCTTCACACATCGAGAGAACACCCTCGGAGAGAGGGAGAGCCCAAATGGGAGAACCCGGAATTGCCAATGACGGCCTCGATAGGCAAACCTGAGAAATCTCCGGTGTTGTCAACAAAAGGCACGGTAAAATTACGGGAGAGGGCGCGGGAACGCAGCCTTCACCGAAAGAACAAAATCCGAAAGTGAAACTGCTAATAACATTAGCGATAAACCCTATGAATTAGTGATTTGAGAGCAAATAATATTACGGGAGAGGGCGCGTGAACGCAGCCTTCACCGAAAAGACCAACGCAAACCAAAAACTATTAACAACGTTAGGGATAGACACAATGTGTTTGTTGAACTAAATGCAACCAACAGTGTTAGCGATTACTGATTTGACAGTAATGAATAATAATATTACAGGAGAGGGTGCGTGAACACAGCCTTCACCGAAAGGACAAATGCAAACAAAACGACTAACAAATAACGTTAGTGATTATTGACTTTGACAGTAAACAATAGACAGTAATACTACGGGAGAGGGCTCGTGAACGCAGCCTTCACCGAAAGAACAAATACAAAACCAAAAACGACTAACAACGTTAGCGACAGCACAATGAGAATAGATTAATAACTCAAGCGCCAATTGTTAGGAGATGGGACGCAAACGCTACCGTCACATAACAAAGGCTTAATTAAGGATAGAAAACCGGTACCTTCAGTCCTCCAGCAAAATGTAGCCTGTTGCAGCCCTCGGAGGGCAAAAACCACTGCTCCAACCGAAGAAAGGGCTTCTGGCAACAGAAAGTTCTTGATCTATGGCTAATGCCATGCAGATCGAACTGCATGCGAGAAGAAATGAGGAACAGAGTCACGGATGACGGGGGACTATATCACCTACGGGGCGTCATCCTGGGTCACAGGTGTGGCTCATTTGGTATTACTACTCGAACTGCGCATGTGCGAAGGGGACATTCAGTGCTTTCAGTGCCGCCCTCTGGCGGTCAGGAGGGATGAAATAGAACCTACAGTGATTTGTATCTGTCCATAGATGTCACATGTCAACAGTGACGTACCATAAAGAGGCAGAAATCAGACTTGTTTTGTTTTAGTCATTTTAGATCAATGTTCTGACTTAAAATGTCCAAATTCTAACGTAATGTTCCACTAATTGATCCACTGACACATTGATTGTAACTACTGTATCAGACACAAGCGCTGTAGGTCTGTTTTACATTTGGCCGTAATAAACACACATTGGCTTTGTTGACATTATGTTTTGTTTATATTTCAGACTGAAGACGTCTCGGGACGCGGCCTCTCGCTGTGGCGTGTCTCTGGCGCTGGGGTCGTTGTACCGATATCAGGGCGGGATCAGCTCGACTCAACATCTGTGCAGCTGTGTGGGCGTCCTGTTTACGCTGAGCCAAGATACCACCTGCCCTGAAGTACAGGTGAGGAGGAAAAGAGAGAAGAGGAGGGTAATGGAGAGGGGGAGGGAAAAAAAGGGCGGGGGCAGAGGATCAGATGTCGTTGCTGAACTGTGTGTGTCTCTCTCCAGGCCTGGGCTCTTCACAGCCTCTCCCTGATTATGGACTTCTCTGGAGGCTTGTTCCGTGTTCACTTGGAGCCGTCTGTGTCTCTGGTTCTGAGGCTGCTCCTGTCATCTCCTCAGACCCACCCCGAGGTGCACCTGAGCCTGGGCAGGTGCCTCCATGCGCTCATCACCTGCCTGGGACCCGACCTGCAGGGTACGGCTCTGTCCATGTGTCTGTCCTCTGTGTAGCATTTAGTCTCTCCATTATTGTAGTGTGAACATCTCTTAGGGACAGCCTCTCTGTAGAAAGCTCACTGCTTTTATGTTTACACTGCACATGTGGGTTATGTTACTCAGGAGGTTTCTGGGCAGAGATGATGTTAGACTGGTCACTTTGGCCTACAAAGTTTGAAAATTATGGCCATTATTAACACCTTAATTCCTCAATTTATATAGATGTATATAAAAAAGGTTTTGTGTGTGCTTTTGCCTGTAAGTAGATGGTAAATTTATTTGAGATTATTAATTTGACTATAGCAAAAAAAAAAAGTTTATGTTGCAAATTTGCAACAACCAGAAACAAGAGTTTGCCAAAGGTTCCTTGGAAAATTCTGCATCTGCACTAATTGGCATTGGGGGAATGCAGGCGCTATCTTGGCTTATATCATGATCGAAACAGTTTGTTGCATATTTGTGACATTTGGCGTTAAGGGGTTAATAACCTACCCGTCGTTGACAGAATGAACCAAACCATGTATTATTTCTAGCACACACGCACACAAGGACCAGCATCAGTGATCTTTACGCTGTGCAGCATTTGTGGCTAAACCAGGGAACTACAACACATCATACAGCATCTCAGTGGTCCTAATCTCTTCTCATACGCTGACATCAGCTCTGGTGCCTGGTCCTTAAGCATCATGATACTGTTTTACAGAGGACAGCTGTGCGTCCCTCAGAGACAGCATCTCTTTGGGGTCTCTGGTTCTTCAGAGCTCTTCAGACCTGTTGGTTCAGTCCAGGTCCATCTCGTGTTTGCAGCAGCTCCACATGTTCTGTCCTGCTCACGTGGACCTCAGACAGCTGGTGCCCTCTCTCTGTGTGAGTATCAACTACACATTTTACTCCATATACAGCGTAAAAAAGTCTCTGTGCCTAATTTTTACGGTCTTAAAAAGTTGAAAAACAGAACTAGACAATGAAGAGCTCATGAGCTGGAGACATCACATTACAATGACCAAGTGTCAGTGCGAGCAGAGTTGGTTCTCAATTAGCCACGTTAACTATTTTTTTAGATAAATGAGTCTAACCTGTCATATGCATCTAAACCTGCCCAGAGCCCATTATAATCTGCATTAATCGGACATTATTAAAGTCACGTGTCATTGTGTGTTTCAGGGCATTTTGTTGGACAGTTCTCAGGTGGTAGGTTCCTCTGTAAAGACTTGTATTTTGTTTTAATTTGCTCTTGTGAGCTTTGTGCTTTAATTCTGAAGGTCTAACCCACTAACACTATGGGCTGTTTTACCTGTTGCTGCTTTTATTCTGAAATGTACTAACACTACTTCAGGCCTCCTTTAATGTGTTTCTGGATGAGCTGTAGCTGAGAAGTTTTCTCATTCGGCATGGGAGTTTTTATTTCATTATGGCTGATTTCCTGCTTCCTCTCAAATAGCTTCATCTGTCCAGTGCCTGGTTTGGTTTCTCTGCAGTGTAAATATATGTGTATAAAGTGTATTTTTGTATTCTCAGGTGAGTTCGAGCCACAGTAGCCTGGTACTGCGCCGCGCTGTCGTCTCGTGTCTGAGGCAGATCGTTCAGAGAGACTCTCTGGAGGTTTCTCAACTCGCCGTGAGTTTGGCCAAAGAGCAGCCGCCCAAAGAAGCCTCACCCCTGGGTAAGAGAGCGGGTCAGGACCTGGGGTAGTCCTGGTTTATTAATAGATTTTAGGCCTGATACATTTTAGTCCTTGTTTTGATTCTGGTTCTGGCTTTACCCCTGTGTTTCAGAGTGCACACTGCGTGAGCTGGGCCTAGAGGGCGCTCTCTTCTCTCTGTTGGACCGTGAGTCTGATCCTGGTCTAGTCCAGGACTTGGACCAGACTCTGGGGTTTATGATGGTCTCCAGTCTGAGCAGCGGCCGAGTTGGACAATGGCTCAGGCTGTGCAGGGATGTGCTCTCTGCTACTACAGGTAATACTACTACTACTACTGCACTACTGCTACTAATACTACTATAACTATTGCTACCACTACTATAATTACTATTACTACCACTTAGTGGTGGTAAGATACTTCTGTAACCACACCTGCTCTGGGGCAGACTGAAGTGAGGCTGCCAATATACTTTAACTCATCACATTCAGACTAACCGAAGTGGGTGATGTGTCTTGCCCAAGGGAACAACCGATCTTCTGTTCAAGTGGGAATCAAACACCTGACTTTCAGGATTGTAGATGAGTGTTGCTGGCATAAGACTTCTACCATTACTGCTAATATGTGTAATAGTAGACATGCTGCTGTGCTACTAAATTACCATATAATAATATAATACATAATATGTTACTATGACTACTAAGGTAGACCAGCAGTCTACTATTACTATAAATACAGCTGCTGCTCCTGCTGGTACTATTATAGCTGACCCCTCTCTCTCCTTCTCTCCTTCCCTCTCTTTCTCTCTTTCCCTCTCCTTCTCGTTCTCCTTCTCTCTCTCCTTCTCTCCCCCCTTCTCTCTTTCTCTCTCAGACCTGAGCGCGCCCCAGGACTCACTGGAGGAGGACGAGGAGCGAGAGGACTGGAGTTCTCTTGAAGCTCGCTCAGAGACGGTCTCTCCCTTCAGCGCCCTCCGCTGGTCCACGCGCCGCATCGCAGTCGAGTCTGTCTGCACTGTGATCCAGACCTGCGCCAAGAACGGGACCACAGGTAGACCTGGTTTAGACCTGGTTTAGACCTGGTTTAGACCTGGTTCAGTCCTGGTTCAGTCCTGGTTCAATCCTGTTCTAATCCTGGTCTCTGGTTTTAGACTTGTTGGTCCCTCGTTTGGGAGACCTGGTGCGTATGGCGTTCATGGCGTCCACAGATCATAGCACCCCCCTTAGGCTGTCGGGGTTACAGACACTGTTGGAAATCATCAGAAGCTTCAGCTCCATCGAAGAGCCAGAGTTTCCCGGGCACTTCCTTCTCGAGCAGTACCAGGCCAACGTGAGCTAAACATCTACACACCGGGCTTAGACCTGGTTTA
The DNA here is from genome assembly GCA_030686955.1 of Odontamblyopus rebecca. Taxonomy (NCBI): domain Eukaryota; kingdom Metazoa; phylum Chordata; class Actinopteri; order Gobiiformes; family Gobiidae; genus Odontamblyopus; species Odontamblyopus rebecca. The sequence continues at coordinate 8,402,295 of CM060670.1, read as the reverse complement.
GACCTGGTTTAGACCTGGTTTAGAACTGGTTTAGAACTGGTTTAGACCTGATTTAGACCTGATTTAGACCTGGCTTAGATCTGATTTAGACCTATTAGTTATTGATTAATGGTTATTTCTTGCAGGTGGGAGCTGCTCTGAGGCCGGCCTTTACACCTGATGCCCCGCCAGACGTCACAGCTAAAGCCTGTCAGGTACAGACCTACTGTTAAATATGTTCATTATAAATCAAAGTATAAGATAAATAAAGCCATAGGTACAGATGTTCCAGATACTGGGGGCTGAGTCATTTCTCAGTTGAGTGTTACAAGTTCAGATGGGCGTGATTGACAGATGGATTAGCCAATCGGGAACATGCATGGTCCAAAACAAATATGGCTGCCCACGAGGAAAAAAGAAAGGACAAAATATCACAGGGGACTGAAAAACATGATGGATTTCTATAGAATCTGTTACCTCTGGGCTTGTAATGTAATTTAATGTGAAAATCAGGTGCCCAATGAGTTCCTTCATTTCACAACCGTCATTGAAATAAACAAATCGTTGGACGATCGTGGTTCTGGTTTGAGACACAGCGGAGGGAGAAAATGAAGTGAACAAAGGTTTTCAGGATCATCTTAGTGTTGATTCACAAAACCTTTGCACATGATGCGATGGTGCTCCTCATACAGTTGTGCTCATAAGTTTACAGACCCTGGCAGAATTTATGATTTCTTGGTCCAGAAGCTGCACATGGGACGTACTTGGATATTCCAACATGATAATGATCCAAAACACAAAGGCAAGTGGACCTGTCACTGGCTCCAGCAGAATAAAGTGAACGTTCTGGAGTGTTCGTCTCTTCTGACCTCAGTATCACTGAGCCTCTGGGCAGATTCAAGCTGCAGTTCAGACAAGAGCCCAAGAATTTACAGGAACTGGAGCCTTTTGCCAAGAAGAATGAGCAGTTTTACCATCAGAGAAAATAACACATCCACAACTATAACAAGACTCCAGGCTGTCATTGGGTCATTTGTGTAGTTTCTGTGTCATTATGATTTCAAAAGAGGAAACACAGTTGTTTGATAATAAACGGCTTCACCCAAGAACTAACCATGAGTGAAAGAAAAGTTTTTGTGTTTTCATTCATATTCTCTGAAAGATGGACAAGAAATCATAAATTCTGCCAGGGTATGTAAACTTATAGGCACAACTGTACTTTTATTTAGGTTTGCAGCGCGTGGATCTGCAGTGGAGTCGTCAGTGACCTCAGAGACCTCAGACGAGTCCATCAGCTCCTGGTCTCGTCTCTGTCTAAGATCCAAGCAGGACGCGAATCCAACTCGCAACTTTACAACGAGGCCGCAGCTACTATGGAGACGCTCGCCGTGCTCAAGGCCTGGGCCCAAGTCAGTCTAGACCTGGTTAAGTCCTGGTTTAGTCCTAGTTTAGACCTGGTTTATTGATTTAAACTTCTCTTTTCACAGGTTTACATTGTGGCAGTGCAGCAAAACAGGGCGAGCTCCGATTGGTCGACGGACTTTACCTCCTCTGCAGCCAATGATGTCGCAGCTCCTGAGTCTGAAGGGGTGGGACTTCTGGGGCTGGTCCAATCAGATCTGCCGACACTGAGCCGCCTGTGGCTCTCGGCGCTTCAGGATCACGCCACGCTCAGTCAGTCCCCAGAGCAGCCCCCCGTCACAGGTGAGAAGTGAACTGTCCAGGTTCAACCCAAAGTTTCAATGATTCTCAAATTCTGACTTAATCTAGTTGGATAATACCTGTTGTACATATAAATGATAGTTAGTTAGAGAGTTTTAAACCAATCAAGAAAAAAGAAAAAAATTAAAATACAGGAAGTAAAGAGTTGTGTTTTAGATGGTTCAGTATGGATGACATTGGGAGAATTTAATGCAAAAGTTTGGCACAATTTCAACAATTTAAGGTGTTTTCTTATCATTTTTTGTCAGATATGAATTTCTGTGTCCATTAGAGGGAATTTGGCCCTGTGTATAACAACTTTAACTCTAACAAAAATTTAAATAAATGTAGATTTTCTGTTGGATATGGATTTAATTACGAATACACTGCTTTAAGAGTTGTATTGGTTACCGTCCTGCATCCATATTTGGGAAATGTGTTAACAAACCTATTTTGTTCAACTTTTTCTGTCTCTCTCTCTCCCAGGAGGCTCGTTCTTCTCCCCAGAGACGATGCACCAGGCTCGGGGTCACTTCTGCTCCTCCTGGGCCCCGATCCTCCACGCCTCCGCGCTCTGGCTGCACTCCACCGGTCTGAGCACAACTCATCTACTTTACACAGGCTTCACTTTTAAACAGCTTTATATGATGGTCCTGGTTTAGTCCTGGTTCTGGTCTGGTTTAGTCCTTATTCAGTCTTGGTTTAGTCCTGGTTCTGACCTGGTTTAGTCCTTATTCAATCTTGGTTTAGTCCTGGTTCTGACCTAGGTTAGTCCTTATTCAGTCTTGGTTTAGTCCTGGTTCTGACCTGGTTTATTCCTTTTTCAGTCTTGGTTTAGTCCTGGTTCTGACCTGGTTTAGTCCTTATTCAGTCTTGGTTTAATCCTTGTTCTGACCTGGTTTAGTCCTTTTTCAGTCTTGGTTTAGTCCTGGTTCTGACCTGGTTTAGTCCTTATTCAGTCTTGGTTTAGTCCTGGTTCTGACCTGGTTTAGTCCTGATTTAGCCCCAGTTTAGTCCTTTTAACCAGCTTTTTATAATGTAGTTTCTTCATCACTAACAAACTTGCAGTTGGAGTTTATTGTAATGATCAGTCGAATGTTTTTAAAGATCATGTGACTGTCTCAGGTTTGGTAACGTCGGAGGACACACCCATGCACCTGTCCCGCCCGGCCACGCCCACCTCCTTAGGCCACTCAGGGGGAGGAGCCAAGAGCCCAGAGGACGTGAGTGAGGAGAGACTGCACCTGATCCTGGGTGAGACTCGATTTGAACTCTGTTATTATTATTGTGCTTAATGAAGGGGTATTCTGCAAAATTGACTTTTTATAGCTTTATATCATGTTATAACATCATCCAAAACATGCATGAAGAGGTTTTAGATGTCATCCATGCATGTTTGAGTGATTTAGTGATCTCTTCTGGGCCCTATTTGAACTTTCCTTACAGTTAGATGTAAAATTCTGTACAAGGCTCCGCCCACAAGCCTACCTCATCCATGCTCCCACGCGATAAGTCTCCTTAAATATACAAAAACATGAAAAATACAAAACTGTTCACAACAACTTGACATTAGCGGGATGCACGCTGATAGCATTTTGATGTCACTGTGAAGGGGGAGTGACTTGACATCGAGAGCAAAGGGAGAGGGGACTTACAGCGTCAAAAAACAAAAGCAAAACTCATTAAACATGTGAATATGTTTTTTATGACTGTAGCATTCTGAAAACAGTAAAATACTCCTGTCTGCAGGTGTGGCGGTGCAGTTCCTGTGCTCTCCTCACTCGCAGAACCAGATGGAGAACATTCTGTCGTGTCTCGAGGCTCTTGAGGTTCTTCTGGACATCCCCTGGCCCCGGAATCGCATCAGCAACGACCAGGTCTGTGCACCAGGGGGCAGTAGGGAGGGTTCAGTCCTCGTTTAGTCCTAATTTAGTCTGGGTTCAATCCTGGTTCAGTTCTGGTTTAGTTATGGTTCAGTTCTGGTTCAGTCCTAGTTTAGTCCTGATTTCGTCCAGGTTTAGATCTGGTTCCGTTATGGTTCAGTCCTAGTTTAATTCTGATTTAGTTTTGGTTCAGTTTTGATTCAGTTCTGGTTTAGTTTTGGTTCTGATTTGGTCTAGTCCTGGTCTAGTCCTGGTTTAGTCCTGGTTTAGCTCTGTTTGAGTCTCTGCTTAGTCCTGGTTTAATCCTGGTTTAGTTCTTTTTCAGTCTCTGTTTAGTCCTGGTTTGAACTTGGTCCTGGTCCTGACCCTGATCCTCTGTTCTCATCTTGGTTTAGTCCTGGTCTAGTCCTGGTGCTGATCTGGTTCTCCTCTGTTTCAGTCTCTGTTTAGTCCTGGTTTAATCTGGGTCTAGCCCTGTTTCAATCTTGGTCTAGTCCTGGTACTGATCTGGTTCTCCTCTGTTTCAGTCTTGCTTCAGTCCTGGTCTAGTCCTGGTTTAGCCCTGTTTCAGTCTGTTTAGTCCTGGTTCTGGCTCGGTCTAGTCCTGGTCCTGATCCGGTTCTCCTCTGTTCCAGTCCCTGTCTGTGGAGCTTCTGTCAGTTCTGCACAGGCTGATGGTGACACGAGAGTCTCAGGAGGTGCAGGCTTCAGTTCTGGATTTACTCAAACGGATCGTGTGCGCTGCTCAAGAGCACGTCAGCGAGAAACGCCACTCCGCAGAAGGTAAACGCCATGAGATCATCTAGAGAAAAGCAGGACTAGGTTTCCTCTACTTAATATATGTGTGTTGGAGTGCAAAATTCTTGTCAAACTCACTCAGATGCCCTCCCTGTGTTTCCATGGAGTCTTCTTTGTTTTGGACCTCTTCAAACATCTTCTGAAATGCATGTTATTCTTGTATTAGTTTAGCAGTTTCATTTCAGTCCTCTCTCTTTACAAACTTCATTGACTGACTTTTTGAAAATATTTTACTCAAACTATGAAATATCTTGTGTCCGTGAGGTCTTAAACTGTATAAAAGCTGCTGGAGTTAAGACCTCTATAAACATGTTCTGAAAAACATGGGATTCTAGGATGAGTTCAAAGATCAGATTCCAGTCTCTCTCAGATGTGAACGCAGATGCTTCAAATTAAAGTCACAAAACGATCTGCATGTTTAATAAAAAAATGTTGTGTTTGTTCCAGTGGACGATGGCGCCGCAGAGAAGGAAACTCTCCCCGTGTTTGGCGAGGGCAGAGACACCGGAGGTCTGGTCCCGGGACAGTCTCTGGTTTTCTCTGCTCTTCAGATCTGTCTGTGTGTCCTGGTCCGAAAACTGCCCCAACTCAGTCCAACGCTGTCCGGGACCAAGACCAAGACTGGGACTAAGGCCAGGGCTACAGGTGAGTCTGGGCTTGGCCTTTGGCTTCCAAACACACCTCAAAGCTGCTCTGTGATTGGTCCGCTCGCCCAGTGAACCGTACAGCAGACAAATGGATTCTCGTACGCTTGTGAACTTGCAAATATCACACGAATCTGAAGAATCTGGCTTTGTAGACTTTGTAAATCGCTGTATTTGTTATTTGTTTTGTTCACATTTAATAATGGCCCTGACAATGTTCTGGGACTGGAGCACGTGTGAATGAGGGTCTCTGCTCAGAGTTCTGGGATTTTGGACATAACAGTTTACTGAGATCTGTGTGAATGAGGCTTAAAGGTTGTATAGAGGATTTTCCAAGGAAATACAGCCCCCCTCCTCCACAGCTCGTTCAGATTTGCTGTTGAAGTTACTTGTCCAGTGACCAACGTGTCAGTCTTTAGACCCTTCGTCTGCTTCAGTCGCGCCATCACTGGAAGAAATCTTCAAGAATCACCTTAGTTTGGCTTCGCTCCTTTTCCCCTTCTCCTCTTCTTTCAGTGACCTCAAAAATGGACTTTCTTTTGCAGCAAACTGGTCGTGGATTCTCGTCTGTCATTGAAACAAACTTTGTACTAACAGCGAGGAAGCTACAGTTCGAAAAAGCCGCTAAGAACCGCTGCGTTTGGTCGAGTAAACGGCGTCTTGTATATGTGGAACGCGCGAGAGGCGAACGTACAGTAAACCACGTAATCCCAGCGCGCCGGCGAGTCAGTTACACAGAAACGTATGGAGTTTGATTAACAATAGATAACGATGTAGCCTCATTAACTATTGACTAATGTTTATCTGGCCACACCACGTCCACAGTTGTTGGATTTCTTTCTTTTTTCTTTTTTTTTGGTCATTATAATAACAAAGCTGCTGCATCTCTATGCTTTGAACTTTCATTGACATTTTGAAACTAAAACCGTTAAGAGACTGGAGCAGATCTGTAGAAGTTGTGGAAGTGCACTCCCTCTGCACAGTAGGATCGGATTATCTGTTCACTAAAGGTCATTCACTTATATTACGGTTTGTTCATATATTATTATCATGTTGTGTACATTTGCAGGAGTGAGTGAGGTGTGGAGTCTCTCACACTCAGACTGTGCCCTGGTCTCCTCTGCTCTGTTTGTCCTCTCCGAGCTGCCGTCCCTCTGCTCCCCTGAAGGTCACACACACACACTCAGCTCTCGTTGGTTGTCTCTGGTCTCTTCTCCTTTCTGATGAGTTGATTTTCATCCCACAGGAAGTGTTTCGATCCTGCCCACAGTCTTGTACCTGCTGCTGGGAGTGCTCCGAGAACTGGTGCACCGGCCCTGCGCACAGAGAGGTGAAAGGCCCTGCGCGCTGACAGGTGAAAACACTGGACTTATGAAACTTGGACCTACCCCTACCTACTCCCCGATACTACACCCTACACCCAGTTTTACAGAAACTTGAGGGTCACGTTAGGACCTCAGGCCACATTTTGGACCCACTGTGTTAATTTAAACCAGGGGTCTCCAACCTTTTGCGTCCAGTGAGCCATCTGCAGAAAACAAAAATGCAGAAGAGCTACTCATATCAGGGATCGCAAGAAACGGAGTCGATCTAAAAGGGCCTTAGATGTTATACAGTTAGATGCTTTAAAACATTAAACCATTATCCATGTATTAGTGCACAAAGTTCAAAATAACACATTTACAATGGTAATTAATCAAACTTGAGTTAGTCGGTATAATATGTAATTCAGAAATCTTTTGGAGAGGTACTTTTTCAGACATCTTAACCAAACTTCTGATCACTGTACTAGGCCTAGGCACAAAAAAAATCGATTTAAAATAAAAATCGAGTTGACAAGTCAAATCGATATTTAAGATTTTTTTATACAGCGCGTACATTTTGCATTTGCCAAGAGTCTTTCCGTAGTCACTTCCTGCAGTGCGTCTCTCACTTTCCCCCCGAGAATGGCACAGGCACAAACAAATCTCTGTCACAGAAAGAACGCTCAGAGAATCCACTGAGACAGAAGCTGGACACATCAGCACAAGGAAAGAGCTGCTTTTTTCCCAGCATTTATGCAAATTATCCATAAGTTTTAAGTTTTGTTTCTGTAAGACATAAACAAATGTGGCAAAGCTGCATTAAACACATTCTAATCTCTCACGGTCTGATGTGGTCCTTATGGTTTATATGTTGTAAAGGTGAGTTTATTTATGTAGAATAGTAATAGTAAGAATAATGATGATAATGTTAATATAAAAACGTTAATGATTAATCAATAATTGATCGTTAATTCTCCTGGTGATCGATTAAGAAAATTTAATCAAAAGTCCGTCCCTACTGTGGACCATATGAAATATGCTTCCAGTTTATTCAGTGGAGAAGAGAGGTTTACACAACATGGTGAAAGTTTTGGATGCTGCTGTACGGTCGAATCGAATTGAATCGTGAATTGAGTTTTTTATTTAAAAATTCTAAGATTTTTTGGGAGGGAAAATCTCCCAACTCTACATTGTACTGCAGTTTTAAAGTCCTGGGTTCCAGCTTCCTGTTTATAGGTGCCATTTAAGGACTTTTCCCCATTCAAAAACTGAAATATGTTGTTTTGAATTCTTAATTGCTATGGCTACTGTCATCATTCTGAAACCCATGGACAGAAAGTACTATTTTCATAGAATCACACTCACATTATAGCGTTTATACAGGTAACAGTGCCACAGTCAGAATGTTGTGGAGCGTTTTTCAAGTAAAATTATGTCTGTGCATAAACTCTATATGTTTGTTGTCTAGATCCTGTCTCTGGTCCGGTCTCTGGTCCTCCTGGTCTGGTCCAGTCCTGTCTTCAGTCTCTCAGAGCAGTTCTGTTGAGTCCGATGAGTCGACAAGAGAAAAGTCGTGAGTCCTGGGTCCAACTTCTGCAGTCGGCCCTGAGCTCTCTGCTGCTGCTGTGGGAATGTGGTACTATGAATACTACAGCTATTGCAACGTTGTCAGTGACTGGAGGATGGGAGGGCATCTGACACATCTTTTGTTTGTAGATGATCCGGAGCTGGAGGTGGACCAGGGGACTCTCCTCAGAGCTTTAGCCCAGTTTCTGGTCTCCTCCTCTGGATCAGACATCTGTGGTGTTCCCCTTCTGTGCTCCCTCAGTCTGGACAAGTTCACCTGCGCCATGGACTCCAAGGACCCACAGGTAACAGGGCCTGGTTTAGTCCTGGTTTAGTCCAGGTTTAGTTCCAGATCAGACACTAGTTTAGACCTGATTCAGTCAGATTAGTTTAATATTTTCCTTGTCGAGTGCCAGTCTACCAGACCTGGATTTAGATTTTTTTTTTTTTACACCTGGTTCAGTCTTCGGTTTGTCCAGAGTTTGATCCTAGTTTGTCCTAGTTAGATTTTAGCTTTTTTTTATCCTTCCAAAAGTCTAAATGTAGGTAGTTTTTTCACAGATGTTGTATCATTGATATTATTACACATCTTAATCAAATGATAAGGAAACAAAATGCAAATATGTGGCTTAACACGGGGAAAAGGGGTGCGAACAGAGTAGTTTATACCTCCTCCCACTCCTTTTGGAACATGTTTATAACTTTGTATATCAGGATTATGAATCTTCATTATCATTATCACTTGGTTTTCTTATGCTTTTGTTATGGCTTGATACCGTTTTTTCTATTTGAGTTTGAAATAAGCAACGCCATAAGCTCTTACACTCCAGAGGACACTAAACACCTGCCCCCTTTGCCCCTGTCTCTGTGTGCAGGTGCAGTCCGTGAGCTTCCAGCTGCTCAGCTCCCTGTTCCAGACTCCGGCTCCGCTCTCTGGACTCTACATCCGGGCTTTGGGCCCAGCTCTGGTCCGGTTCCTCAAGGTAAAGGACTCACCTGAGACTCAGACCACTGCCCCCCGTGTACAGCTGCTGCATGATTTAAAAAACCTTTGGCTCGGTCAAAATTTACCTGAGCAATGTACAGACCTCCTTTTTTATTGCTAGTGTTTTGTGACAGTTTAGTTTAAACAGGTCTGTTGTTTTGCAAAATTAACTTTTCAATTGAGTTTTTAACCATGTATTTTTTGCCCCTTGTCTTATGTGTTCTTTGACCCTTCTCTTGTGTGCTTTTTGCCCCCTCTCCAAAGTGTTTTTTTTACCCTTCTCTTGTGTGTTTTTTGCCCCTTCTCTAGAGTATTTTTTGCCCCTTCTCTTGTGTGCTTTTTGCCCCCTCTCTAAAGTATTTTTTGCCCCTGGTCTTGTTTCTTTCAGAGAGTGGAGCGCTGTCGGCCTCAGACTCTGGAGGAGCTCGGGTCGGTTCTGGAGGCTGTGAGATCCATGGAGACTCTGGTCCAGGCAGCAGAACCACAGCACCGTGAGAACCGGGACTTGGACCTGGACTGAGCCAGGGACTAAACCAGGGACCAAACCAGGGACCAGACTGAGGACTAAACAAGGGACTAAACCAGCATTAAAGCAGACTGAACCAGGAATAGAGCGGGACTATACCAGGACTATACCAGGACTAGAACAGGGGCTGAACCAGGACTAAACCAGGACCAAACCAGTAGTAAATTAGATCTAAACTGGGATTAAACCAGGTCTAAACCGGGACTAAACCTGTTCTCTCTGTTCCAGGGTCTCAGCTGGTGTCTCTGCTGCTGCCGCTGCTCGTCTCATTCCTATTGGACGAGAACGCCCTTAGCTCCGCCCCCTCGGCCTCCCGCTCGCTGCACGACTCTGCGCTGAAGGACCTGATGAGGATCGGACCCCAGCACCCTGTGGTTTTCAGGTCCGACTCTACACCTGTGACACTGAAGGACATTTAGTGTTTAGTTCCAGTTTGAATGTGCATGAAATTAAAATCAAGTCACCAGAAAAATGCAAACAAACGTAGTGACATAATCTTAACCTCGGTGCAGAAATTATCAAAATACAGAATCTAGATTTCCTCAGGGTCCAGGCTCAGATCTGGTCCATCTGGTTTAACTCTTTGGCAGATTAACTCTTCATAGTTTCACATTTTCTCTTTTTTTTTTTTCTGTTTTGTCTCAGGTCTGTGATGAGTTCATGTCCAGAGCTAAAGTCTCGTCTGGAGGCGGCGATCAGAGTGAACCAGGAGCAGCTGCGGTCCAAGCCCAGTTCAGAGGCCTCTCCTCGGGGCCAGAGCAGCGCCAAGACCCCCTCCATCACGCTCAAGACCAACTTCCTTTGAACCACAAGGACATGGCCAGGTTTAGTCCAGATTTAAACACTAGTTTAGACCTGTTTTAGTCCAGATTTAGTACTAATTTAGACCCGGTTTAGTCCAGATTTAACACTAGTTTAGACCCGGTTTAGTCCAGATTTAACACTAGTTTAGACCCGGTTTAGTCCAGATTTAACACTAATTTAGACCCGGTTTAGTCCAGATTTAAATACTAGTTTAGACCTGGTTTAGTCCAGGTTTAACACTAATTTAGACCTGGTTTAGTCCAGGTTTAACACTAATTTAGACCTGGTTTAGTCCAATTTTAACACTAGTTTAGACCTGGTTTATTCCAGGTTTAACACTAATTTAGACCTGGTTTAGTCCAATTTTAACACTAGTTTAGACCTGGTTTAGTCCAGGTTTAACACTAATTTAGACCTGGTTTAGTCCAGGTTTAACACTAATTTAGACCTGGTTTAGTCCAATTTTAACACTAGTTTAGACCTGGTTTAGTCCAGGTTTAACACTGGTTTAGACCTGGCTTAGTCCAGATTTAACACTAATTTAGACCCGGATTTAGTCCAGAATTAACACCAATTTAGACCTGTTTTAGTCCAGGTTTTACACTAGTTCAGACCCGTTTTAGTCCAGATTTAGCACTAGTTTAGACCTGGTTTAGACCCGTTTTAGTTCAAGTTTAAAGGCACAGTATCTGATTTTTGAAACCTGCTTGTCTCCATGGAAATATTGCTTTGCCTGGAATGTTCCACATTATGGCATTAAGATAATAAATCTATTGAGATCACCAGGCCAAATTACAGGTCAGCTCTTTGGAGAGGCGCCTCCTCTCAGAGTACGGCTTTTTTATTAGCATTAAAACACACGTAAAATGCAGTTTAACAGATTTAAAGCAAAGCAAAACCTCCATGGAGACGAGCATGGAGATGAGCCGTCCAAGACAATGTTACACAGTGCGGCTTTAAAGTCTCTGTACCTGATTTTTAGTCTTAAAAACACGAAAAAAAAAAAAAAACAGTTTGCAGTGGTCTAACGTTATTCCTCTCTTACCTTATGCATTCAGAGCGTTCATTCACCACAATGAGTTTATGAGCACTTTTCAAAAACCAGAACAGTTTTGCTGTGACACTAAAGCCAACAACTAGCAAGCTAACACACACTTCCTGATTAAACAAACTGACAATAAAACGCTTTATAATCACACAGCAGATTTATTTTGACCCCAAGAGCTGCTTGTACATTTATCTGCACTGGGGTAAGACACGTTTTGCTCAAATACTTGGGGCAAAAAATCAGGTACAGAGACTTTAATCCTGGTTTAGACCTGGTTTAATCCTAATCTAGACTTTATTTAGTCCGGGTCAAACCTCATTAACATAATTTTACTGCATTGACATCGGTACTGACTGACAGAGCTGCACCGTGTCTGCGCTCGTGTCTCCCTCTCCCCCAGACACTTCCCTTTTAATGAAGCTCAGCAGTTTACGATGGCCTTATGCAATTTCAACTAAATAATGACACTACATTTGAGCGTTTTGAGTCGAAGAAAAACCGTGAAAATGTGAAAAACTTTAACCTAGATCGAAACTGTATTTTTATATGAATGTAATTTACGAAGTACAAAACAACATTATTCAAAGGGACCAATATTTTACTTATAAACTCTTTATTTTCACAAGTGCAATGGACAAAAGGTGTTACTGTCAACTGTTTCCCTGTTTCTGTCAATGAACCCATGTCCCGTCTCAGATGTTTTACTCCAGATGCCCTCCCCGTCACAGCAGAGGTCGGACCGTCTCGCTTAGATTAGGATTGTAAAGTGTGACGTCACTTCCACATCCGCAGCGCATAAAATTATTGAAACAATGGACATTTTTTGTACAAAGTAAAATTATAATGAAGCAACATTATAATGAAACAACTACATGGCACGTGGCCATGGCACGGCGGCTGAGTGGCAACACTTAGGCCTCACAGCAAGAAGGTTGCGAGTTTGATCCCCGGGTCGCCTGGGCCTTTCTGTGTGGAGTTTGCATGTTCTGTGTCTGGATGGGTTTCCTCCGGGTGCTCCGGTTTCCCCCATCAACCCAAAACATTCCCGCACCCCTATGAACTAACATCAAGGACCATGTTGTCCACCCTCCTGTGGGCTCACCACCTGCAGAGGGGTCCATAGGGGGGGTCAGGTGCTATGAGTATTGGGCAGCACGCTGCCCCCGTGACCCAGCTGGATTAAGCGGGAGAGGATGGATGTTGAAAGTACTTTTTACCCTTGACAAAGCAGGATACAGTAAACTATTTTTAAATAAACAGTATCATTAAAAGGTCTGAGCTGCGACAAATAAATGGCACAAGGAAACATCTATGGCAAATTATTATTTATTCTACCCTCTACAGCCTAAATCTTATCGTTTCACCTAAATATCGCTACAACTTCCCCAGTATTGCATAGAAATTGTCCACATGATAAATACTGAACCCCAAAATTTATTGTTCAAGCTTTCATATATTGAACAATAAGTCAGTTTAGTAATTATCAGGTCTACTGGGAATAAACTAGGACTAAACAAAAATAAACCACTATTAATGTAATAATAACAGAAATATTGTGATATTGTATCGTCAAAAGTCTTAATCACAATATCAGATTACAAGAATCTTTGCTTAAATAACTGTTATGGTGCAGTAATAGCTACAAAAACAGAGGAAACTACACAGACCATGATCTTTTGCTTCGTTTCAGCGCAGACTACATGAAGAAATAATTTATAAGCACTTTTAAGTCTTAGTTCTTTGGATTATAGCATTTTAAAAAGGAAAAAGTAATAATTTCGGAATAATTATCTTAGATTTGGATATCGTTACCGGCCTGTAAACCACAGAAGTGACGTCACTACTTCACAATCCCAATGTTTATGTTGTTTTAATGTTGTTTTCGTGGTCAGATATTTGGAGCAAGCCTTAATCATCTGCACTTTACAGTTACACGATAATTGACAAGAACAGATTTTCAGTTTGGATTTTGTGAAATGTACGATGTAACTTTGAGAAGCAATAAAATGTGTAAATGCTTAAACAAAAATAATCTCGTTATTCGACTGAAACGGACTAGAGCTGTCAAAAGAATCAATTCAGATACTAATTGATGCTCGTTATAGTGAGTATCGAGTCTTTTCCTTAGTATTTGGACAAAAAAAACACCAACAAAATGTAAAATAAACCAGACCGGACGCAAAAGCAGCTCAATAGTCAGCACATAGACATATTAACATGACTACAACACAAACAGGTCAAAACACACAACAAAAGAAAACGTTAAAGACACGACTATAAAACTACTGCTCAGTGACTAAAATATGCAAAATACAATGTTTTTTTTAACAATATTTAAGGCAAGGAACAGTTTAATGCTTCTTTAAAATGATATAATGGAAAGTATTCGCTTAATTTGGTAAAACTTCCTGGATTTAGTCTTCAGGTTTTATCTTGGACGAGTCATTTTTACTATAACAGTTCATTATATTTAAGATTTTACAAAAACGTTCAAATTTATTTCCTAACTCGGCCATTTTTTAAAAGGCTGTCTGGTTTAGTCCTAGTTAAGTCCAAGCTGAGTCCCAGTTTAGTTCCAAGTCATGTCCTTGTTCAGTCTTGGGTTAGTTCTAGTTAAGTCCTTGTTCAGTCCTGGATCAGTCCAGGTTTAGTCCTGGTTTAGTTCTAGTTCTGTCCTGCTTCAGACCTTCTTCAAACCTGGTTCAGTCCTAGTTAAGTCCTAGCTGAGTCCTGGTCTAGTTCTAAGTTATGTCCTTGTTCAGTCTTGGGTTAGTTCTAGTTAAGTCTTTGTTCAGTCAAGGCTTAGTCCTAGTTTAGTTCTAGTTCTGTCCTGCTTCAGACCTGGTTCAGTCCTAGTTAAGTCCTCGCTGAGTCCCGGTTTAGTTCTAGGTCAAGTCCTTGTTCAGTCCTAGTTCAGTCAAGGTTTAGTCCTGGTCTAGGTCTAGTACTGTTCTGCTTCAGACCTGCTTCAGTCCTAGTTAAATCCAAGCTGAATCCTGGTCTAGATCCAAGTCACATCCTTGTTCAGTCTTGGGTTAGTTCAAGTTAAGTCCTTGTTCATTTCTCGTTAACCAGGACTGAGCAGGGCCTTTAGTTCTAGTCAAAGAGTTTAGTTTAGTCCTATTTAAGTCCAAGTTCAGTCCTGGTTTAGTCCTGTTTAAGTCCAAGTTCAGTCCTGGTTTAGTCCCAGTTCTGGATTGCATCGAGTCCCTCATGTGGCCTGCCTGAGTCTTCGTGCTCTGGAGGGAACCAGGCGCTGGGGGGTGTGGGTGTGGGACTGGTCCTGGTCCTGGTCCTGGTCAGGAGGAGTGAGCGAGTTTCCGTCTCCTCCAGTGAAGACGGGGAGGAACACGGAGGGATAGAGCTGCACCTGAACCGAGACAGAGAGAGGACGTCACAACCCTTGGGTCTGGTGAAAAAAATAACGACTGGTGCCATAGCGATTAACAATTTCAAACAAAATATATCTTTACATAACGGGGGAAAAAGTTACAGGTTTTAGTTTTAGACTCACCTGCTTAAAGACGCCCAGAGTCTGAAGACCCTCACGGAACCTGAGACAAAACACAAAACCATGTGTAAAAAGGTAAGGCAGGTTTATTTGTACTGATACTTTGCAGCTGATGTGTGACGCTAACTGAGGGCACTGCTCTGTCTGAAGCTCTGTTATGTCCCAGTTTAGGTCCCGGACTCACCTCTGTAACGGCAGCTGCATCCTGGTGATCATGCTGAAGGCGATGAGGTCGTCCACGAGCCCCGCCCGCTCCTCCAGGCTCTTGATTGGTCGGTTGCAGCCGGACAGGGTCAGGTGATCAGAGCAGGAAGAGAGGACGGACTGGAGCTCTGAGACCGACTGAGCGGCGGCAATCTGGAGGAAAAATATTGTGAATAGTTTATAACGTTACTTCCGGGTTGGACTTGGGCAGCAAATGGGACAGACGTAGAGGTAATAACTGTTACCGAGCAACTGTAATATAAATAAAGGCCAAAATGTGCACATTACACAATAGTTTGTGATATTATTTATTTTTTAAAAGGGGACCATGTACAACATAAATGTTTCCATTTGATGCATTGTACCAGAGTTAGCCTAAGGCTAATTTACATCTGCAGTCCCCAATTTTGATTTTTTTTTTTTTTTTTTGCCCAGCCCTATCTCTTTATGAGTTATATGAGAAGTAAGATCAAGAATTTTTTGGGGGGGAGCTGATTGCAGAAGAAAAAGAAACACTTAGAAAATGGAGCCTCTGTCACTCACCCTCTGGATGGTGGTGGTCAGGGGGGAGCTGGGCGTCAGGTGGCCCATGGTCAGGGGCTGGTTTTGGGGGAAGTTGAAGAGGAGCTGGTACAGCGCAGGAGAGAAGAACCGCAGATAGGGGGCGCCGTGGACCAGGGCCAGAGCCAGAAGAACACCAACGTCAAAGTACAGGTCCTCTTTAAGGGCTGGGCACAGGGCAGAGGTCAGACAGGCAGAGGTCAGAAGTCCTGGTTGTAGTCTTGGTTTAAGTTCTGGTTCAAGTCCTGGTCTTTTAGTCCTTACCTTGAGCGCTCAGAGCCAGGTTCTTGCAGCCCTCTGGTCCCTCAAACACTTCACAGTCTTGGATCTGTCGCAGCAGCAGATCCAGGAAAGGCTGCAGACCCCCATCGCCACTGGGGCTGCTGGGAAACTGAGTCCCAACATCTGTGAACCTGAACCACAAACATGGGGGTTAAACCATAGACTGTATTAAACAGGTCTCCAGCTGCAGGAGGGGAGGGATACAGATTAAAGAGGGGGTATTTTACTTCTCTGGGGTATTAACTCTGCCTGAGGACTGCAGATGGAAACTAAAATAAATAAATCAATAAATAAAAGTAACTGCTAACAAACAGTGTACCTGATACTCAGCTCTTTGCTCGGGTCAAACTCTGGGCTCCTCACCAGTCCCAGAGACGCCTCCAGGACGTTGTCTCTTCTCACCTCCAGGGGGCGCTGTCTGTTGGAGCGGGGGCGGTGCTGCTTGACGCAAGGCCGGAGTCGAAAGGTCACCTGGTGCTGTGGGCGGGGCATGGGCCGCAGAGAGCGAATCAGCTCCTGAGGAGAGGACGAAGAGGGGGAGGAGGAGAGGCGGGACCTAAGAGACAGAGAGAGACATACAGAGAGTGAGAGACATGACACAGCGGGACACAGAGTCATCCTCAGAGACGGACGGCTCCTGAAGAGGTGGAGGAGGCAGGACCTAAGAGACAGGACCTGAGAGAGACATACATGAAAGACAAAGACAGGGACACAATCCGAGAGACACAGAGACAGAACAAAACACAGCGACAGGCCAGTGTCTCTCAGTCTTAGGGAACCTGAAGATGTGAGGGGCTGTGTCCATAGTGATAGTGACACATTGAGATAAATGCACCGAAACAGTTTGACAAACTAAAACCCGACAGTGCAGTACCTCTTGTGGCAGACGGGGGGCGAGCTGAGCCTGGACAGACTTCTCTTAGGGAGGTTTGGAGATGCCATCAGCGCGGCTACAAACAGCAGAATAAGAGCAGGGTCAGTGTGGAGGCATTTAGAGGTTTCTGTTGTTTCTTTAATGACACAGGAGAGATGGTGGGGCAGGACTGAGGTCCTCTGAGGTCCAGGACTGATGAGGTCCGGTTGAAAGTGTGGGAAATGTTATAGTTTTATTGTAAAGTTTATATTTTCCAATCAAACACAGTATAAACGGACATGCCTAACCAGCTAGCTTCCCTCGTTACAAACAGGAAGTGAGCATGCTTGTCCGGGTCCATTTCACTTTCTATAAAAAAAACATCACTCATCTCTCTGTATCTGCTGCCGTCAGGCTCGTCATTGTGACCTTAAAATGTTTGTATTAACTCGCTCTACATAATCCCAAAATAAATCAAGATATGAACATTAATAACAGACCAATCAGGCGCCTTCTTTCCTCAAAGTCACTTCTGCTAGCGACAATCTGATCGACAGCATTGCTAAGCGCCAACTTCCTGCCAAAACAGTTGTGCAGGTCTGAAGGGGCGTTACGTTTAACATCTTCGCTTCTGATTGGCTCTTTGGTTGCTATGATACTTAACCGCAAATGTTGTATGTTTATTATACGTTATATGTTTGCTGTTTGCATGTTGCTCACGTTTCCCGTCGATGGCCCTGGTGCAGTCGGGACAGGCCCAGTCTTGAGTGTCAAGCCTCAGACCGGAGCAGATCCTGTGAGTCCCTCTGGATCCACAGAGACGACAGCGGATTATCTCCAGGCGCCTGAAACAAAACAGGACTGAGCCGGGACCGAGTCCAGACTAAATATGGTCTAAGTCTTATAGCAGTTGTACCCGGTCTTGGCGGAGTGGCTCCTCCCCTCGGGGCATTCACAGGTCTCTGCGTCACAGCGTCTGTAAACCTCCAACAGCTCTGAGTACGCACCAGACTCCAACTCCCATGATGCATCTCTACACACAACAGATGATGACATAATATTTAAGTTACTTTACAGAATTTATTATTGAGAGTTTGACCTCGCAGATGTGTGGTTAGAGTATATTAAATTTAAATCAGATTTTGTGAATATTTGACGTCTAACAGCTATGGTACATGCAGGTGCCTGGAGTTCAGCTGTGCCCTCTGACCTCTTTGTGATGTGCGTGTGCCTGTGTGTGTATGTG
Source organism: Odontamblyopus rebecca (assembly GCA_030686955.1). Lineage (NCBI taxonomy): Eukaryota > Metazoa > Chordata > Actinopteri > Gobiiformes > Gobiidae > Odontamblyopus > Odontamblyopus rebecca. Next base: position 8,384,400 of record CM060670.1, on the reverse strand, counting down.
TAGTTTTGTCCTGGCCTCTCTGGTGTACGTTTGTGTTTTGTGTGTATATTGTGTGTATGTTTACGGTATATTTGACCTCTGACCTCTCTGGGATGTGGATCCCGAGCCGCAGCATCTCCTCCTGAAACTGATCTTTGTTGTTACACAAAGTGCATCTGAAGAAGAAGAGGCCCGAACTGTGAGCCTGACGCTGAAAAAGACCAGAGTGAGACCAGAGTGAGACCAGAGACGGACCAGAGACGGACCAGAGTGAGACCAGGACTGAGGCCCAAGTCAGCTCAGGAGTTAAACCGTGCTTAGGTCCTAACAGGTAAAACATCAAGTTCAGATTCTACATGCTGTGACCTCTCATGAACTCTGACCTGGACACAGTGGCGGTGGAACCAGCTGCTGTGACAGGAGGGACACTTGAGGATGGAGAAGGACAGGAGCGGGTCTATGGGGTCCAGACACACTGAACAGGACCGAGGAAGACTCAGATCTAGACCAGGACTCAGGCTCTGGGACGGGGCATGATCTGCGCAGTACGACCTGGGACAAGAGGAGAATTAATTACGGTACAACTACATGGCATCATGAGCTGGACAGAGCATCTAATAATAAAGTGTTACTCCAACATGTGTGAATGAAACAAAACACGTAATATAATATAAATATAGTCATCTAGGACCTTTAAACAATTTTAATACAGATCTGAGTTTAAAACCATGTTGTTAATCTAAAATTACCAGACCATTTCATTTGCATAACGCTTCGTATAATAAAAACCAAAGTGCATTACATTAAATTAACGTGCCAAAACACAACTAGACCACTATAAAAAGATACAAGATAAACAATTCATAAAATCAATTGAAAGCAAATTCAAAAGATGTGATTTTAGTAGTGATTTGAACTGATGCATAGAGAAAGAGGAGCAAAGTCTTGAAATCAGCAAAAACAATATGATATTAAAGAGTTTGTAAAATACCCTTCTTTAAATTTGGCCCCATCAGAAATTAGTTTAAATCAAAGACATTTTTATGCATTTTAATAATAATCTAATACTGAAGAATTGTGGTCACAGTGTGGTCCCCTCATGAGGACCACTGTGACAAATTTAACAGTGACATTAAACATGGGGCTCACACTGACACACAGACCTGCTCCTCTGCCGTGTACTCGTGTAACAGACGTGTGCAGACTCACGGAAAAGGACATTTGAACTGAGACACAAACTCCAGCCTCTTTCCACATGGGAAGTGCACCTTCTTCCTGCACTTTGGCACGAAGCAGCCCACACACGCCCCCTTGTGGTGACACCCAAAACATGTCTGAAAAACAAAGGAAGAACAGAACAGTTTAGGGTCGATTAATCGGCTGATGGAGTCTAAGTCGAATGAAATGTGTATTAGTCGATTAATAATTTTTATTTTATATATGAGCTGTTTCTCACCAGTCGTTTGGAGCGGCGCATCTCTCTCTTTATGTCATCGACCAGAAACCCAAACACGCCCTCATGTTCCTCCCCGTTTTGGTACATCCCGCACGAGGTCAGCTGCAACAAGAGACTGGGGTCAAACCGGGTTTAGACCAGATTTAGGGTTTAGTCCTGGTTCAGTCCTGGGTTCAGTCCTGGGTTTAGTCCTGGTTTTAGTCCCTGGTTTCGTCTCACCAAACAGAGGTAGTGCACAGAGCGTTTGAGTTCTGGGACTTTGATTTTGTCTCCGAGGATTGCCGGGTCGTCATCACAGAAACCGCACAGAGCGCAACCTGGAACATTTCACAACATTTGCCAAGAATTATTATTATGTTAGTCCTGGGTTTAGTCCTAGGTTTAGTCCTGGGTTTAGTCCTGGGTTTAGTCCTGGGTTTAGTCCTAGGTTTAGTCCTGGGTTTAGTCCTGGGTTTAGTCCTGGGTTTAAAGATTTGATTTCATTCTAGACAAACACAAAACATTTCCTTTTTTTTTTAACTCACTTTCTTCAGAGATTTTCGTCTTCTTCAGCCTCTTCCGTCGACTGTTGACCCTAAACAGAAATATTAATATTAATCAGGGTTGCCAAAAGTATAGAAAATCAGATACTAATTGATATTAATACTAGTATTGAAACTAGATACTCATTTGAGCAGGTATTGATACTAAAAAAACAGGACAAAATGAACCTTTCCTGAAGAGCTTTAGACAGACACCCTCATAGTAAACAAATGGCAGCCAGTCTTTACATACGTCCCATTATTTACAGTAAAGATCTAGACTATTACAGATGTGTACATAATAGACATGAGTCCTACAGGAACACACATGGGCAAAATACAGCAAATGTACTGAACACATGTACATGATGACAGTTAAAGATAAGATAATCCTTTATTGGCTCCCATCATGGGAGAGATCTGTCTTGGGACAGGGGGTCACATGCAACACAAAGACAAGACAACACAGCAACATCAGCACCATACAAACAACCACCATAGAACAGAAATAAATAAGAGACCAAGTATGACACGAGTGATACACCAGCAGGACCTTTAAGTCAGTCTTTACAGGCAAGTCCTTCACAGTCTTGTATCCTATAACTGCACATTCCCAAAAATCTTGTGTGTCATGATGTGATGGTCTCATACTCTCAGATGGAGGTAAGAGCCAGATTTAACTATTGATTATGTTGTATTTCACCAAGAAATATCCAAAAGGTACATTTATTTTCTATTATTATAGAAATGATTATTTCTATTAGTGATCACTAGAGTCAAGAATTAACTGTATTACAACACAACTCTGCACTGAAGTGGCACTGAATAAAAAAAAAACTTTATGTCCATGAAATTAATACTAAGATGACCTCGTCAGATCTCAGCAGCGCTGTGCCTGGTTCGTACTTGGATGGAGAACGCTGGAAAAATCAGATGCCACAGGAGCAAGAGGCAAAAACTATTGTTGTGTCCTTAGGCAAAACACTTCACCCACATTGCCTAGTATGAAAGTGCTGAGTGTGTGAGTGTGAGTTGGAGGTGGTCAGAGGGACCGATGGTGCAGATTGGCAGCCTCACTTCTGTCAGTCTGTCCCGGGGCTGCTGTGACTACATTAATAGTTTAACACCACCGAGTGTGGAGTGAATGAAAAATGTACTAAATTGTAAAGTGACTTTGTGAGTCTGCAAAAGCGTTAGATAAAACATATAAGGTATTATATTATGATTAAGATATGAAACATGAATCTTGAATCATGAACATGTTCTTATTTTTTCCCATATCGACCAGCCTAAGATCGCTATTGTCTGCATCATTCATTATTTCACTCATGTTTTAAAGCGAAATAAGAGACACTAAACTCCAAAACACAACACATAACAGTCATATTCTGCAAAGAACAGTTTCCTGAGTGACTTTAAGTGAGTTCAGACAATCCTCCCTGTGGACAGTCCGTGTCGAGTGAACTTAACTTCAGGTCAAACTATCGCCAAGTGTTTTTGTTTTTTGGAGGGAGGAGTGGGTTAAAGAATCGAAACGCGCTCACCTCATGTCTGCGCCGCTCCGTCACAAACTGCGCACTAAACCCGCTCTTTGTGCAGCTTTTTACAGAAATTTTATGTTTTTGTGTGTGTGTTTTTGCCCCTTTTTTGCAGGCTCGTGTTTTGGCAGAACCGGAAGTGCTCTGTTTAAATTTCCCTCTTTCAAAACAAAAGATCCGAGTTTCCGGTTCAGAGCAACAGCGCCTCTGCTGGACACGGGGCGACATCACAAAAATAAAAATAATAATTGCGCATTTTAATTGTGCACTACGCAACTTTCCACTTTCTTGTCTCCATGTAGGTGTTATTATTTCTACAGTAGGCAAATATATTATATTTAATAATTACCAATAATAAGAACTCATAATAATAATGCACTGCCCTATATTCTTGTAAATTTGTACATTTTTGTGTTATATTATAGTTTGTTTTCTACTTCATTGTATTCTATTTTATTTATTGCATGCTCAGTGTTTGTCTATTTTCATTATTTTATTTTTATTTTTTTTATTTTTTTATTTTGGGCAATTAAGAAATTTACATTCTTTTACAATGGAACATATAACATTAGAGAAATCGTGATAGAAATAACAAAAACAGCAAAATATTTTGCCCCAAAAGGAGTGGGAAGAAGAGAATTTATTTAATCCCACCCCCCTCTTCTAATCTAATGTCTAAGTTTCTCTCCAAGTAACACAGCAATTTCCTAACATTGTGAACCTGTTCACTCATATATATAATAAAACCTTTCTGATAATAATAATAATAATAATAATAATAATAATAATAATAATAATAATAATAATAATAATAATAATAATAATAATAATAATAAACAATAATAATGTTCTCTTGCTAGCTTTTTTTCTACTTATTTAGAATTTATTATTACGATTTATATTTTTAGTCTTATTTTTAGTGTTATTATTGTGATGAGTGAGCTATCAATCAGACAAATGTTATTTATAGAGCGCTTTTCATAAAGGTGCAACACAAAGCGCAAAGCTCCTGTGTCCAAATAAATCCCCTTGTGGTGGAAAGTTTGGCTAAGTAAATATAATCGGGGGATGACACCGGGCCAATTTCCAGGTCACGTCTGCGGAGAGGCTCTCAGTAAGAATGCATGTTTTTCAAAAGGATTATAGCAATAAAAACACCAGTGAGTAAATAAACGTAAGATATATCAGTATAATGCCATACTGTGGAACATTCCTAGGCAAACGTAGATGTTTCCATAGAGACGGTCCTTCATCAGGTTTGTATGTTTCCAGGCATGAGCCAATCACGGAGTCAAGAAGTACTACAGTATGTTACTAATCTCATTGGTGAAGTATTTGCCCCATTGATTCTTTTTCTTTAATTTATCCTTTATTTTATTATTTTATTACTTTCTTATTTACATTATTGGCCTGGGTAATTATTCCATAGGATTTTGAGATCTAACAAACCCTTTTTTGCACTTTTGTTCTGCCCATACTGTATTTTGTATTATTTTACTTTATCCACTTTTAAATTTCCCTTATTTTAATGATTATTTTTTAAGTTATCATAGTTTATATTATTATTCTGTTTAATGTTGCACCATAACGTCAAAGCAAGTTTGTGAATTTTGATCACTGTATATGGAAATAAAACTGATTATAATCCTTTGATTGGCCAAATATTCCTAAAAATGGTGCCTAATATGAAACAAATGAATAGGATTTTGTCTAAGATTACCACACTAAGTTTTAAAAAATATATCTGTTGATAGTTGAAATTCAAAATAATAATAAAAAAATGTTAGGAGTTAAATAGGAGATAAATTTGTTAATTTCATTAGTTCAGCTCGTCTTGAAATCTCAAAGTTAAATAATGAAACCCAGACAGATACAGTAAATACACTGTTTTCCACCATTTAATATTATATAGACATTTTCTGTACATTTCAACAGTTGTTTCTATGTGGTACAATCTTTAAAATCTCATCATTCAAAACAAAACTTACAAAACGCGTCAAAACTCCTCTTTTTTGTCCTTTTTTCGGAAGACTAGAAAAAATACTTTATCATATTATTATTAATATTACCATGCATTACACAAACTGAAACTTTAGTAACATCAGGAAACCGTCCCTTCGTAAAAACAAATAAAACAATCAATCCAAAGGCAGTAAAATTCAAATCTGAGGATCCAGAGCCGCGATTGGCCGTTCTGAGGCGCAACAGAAAATAAAATAATGACTGGAGAAGAGGAGCTGAGCAAGATTTAAATAGAAAAAAGAACAATTAGTTTTAGTGTTGAGTTAGGTCCTGGTTTAGTCCCTGGTTCAGTCATGGTTCAGTCCTTGGTTTAGTCCTGGTTTAGACTTGGTTTAAGTTCCTGGTTTAGTCCCCCGACCTGAAAAATCACGATTATTAATTAACCCAATAAACCTGACATTCCTAGTTCTAACCAGGACTAAACCAGGACTAAACCAGGACTAAACCAGGACAAAACAGTTCCTCAGCTCCTCCTCTCCGCGAATCCCGCTCCTGGTCATGTGACAGGAAGCGGAAGTGTGGGGCAGTGACGGGTCTGGACGGGTCTGTTTATAAAAAGATTATTATAAAAACTAGATTTAATTTACACAAAAACAAACAAACGAAACGCGAGAGCGAAAGGCGCCGGGGCAGAGTCTGAGGAGACCGGAGTTACAGGAACACAGAGGGGCCATTTCAAACACGTTTTTTTAGTATTTTAAATCAACTTGTGTCGATTTGTGGAAGTTTGAAAATCAGGCTTGGCCAAAAAACCTGAAGATAGTGTCTGCAGGAGATGTTTTATATGGTATTTTTGTAAATTACTGTTCATTTAGTGTCACTGATTTTGAGGTTAACCTGGTCTAGTGTTGTAACGATATTAAAATGTAGTTCAAACTCCATTTCGATACTAAGGAACAGCCTCGATACTTAATACCAACACTGTGATTTTCAACATTAAATAGTATTTTTCGGACTACAAGTCGCACTTTTTTTTCATGGTTTGTATGGGCCTGCGACTTATATATTACATTTTTCACACTAACAGCCCCTAGACCGTATATATGAAAGGACAGAGCTAAAGCGCTTAAGATCTTGTCCCTCCTCTCTCTGTACCTGCTGCTGTGGTCTAGTCATTTGGGTCTTAAAATGTTGGTATGAACCCGCTCTACATGGTCCTGAATTTTTTTTATTTTTTGCTATTTTGTCCGTCCAAAAAATCCTCTTCATAACATAGAGCCTGGCTGTAACCGTGAACATCGGGAGCTTCATTTGAGTGGAGCTGAACGTTTTATTACTATAACTTTCCTTTCAAGATGACATGCCGGTTCTTAGTCTCTGATTTTATAAAATAAGTTTCCCTCGAAAAGTGCCACATGGTCTGGTGCGACTTATAGTCCGAAAAATACGAAGTATGAAGTACACTTTCTTTTATATTTCCATGTGGCTTTATATCTGTGTAATCCCTCAGTGGTCCATGGGCGTGTACTAGGCTATGTGCTTATACTTATTATGATACAGCTCAAGATCATTCTAAAGTTATTCAGTAAAAGTTCACTTCTGTCCTGTAAATGTGACATTTTCAGTATTGATACCTGCTCAAATGAGTATGTAGTTTTGATATCAGTTTTATTGTTGATTAGTATCTGATTTCCGACACTTTTCACCACCCTAACCTGGTCGGTTGGCGCAGATCGGCCTCAGGGCTTTATGTATTACTATTATTAAGTGGTGATCAACTGTGCTGATTATTTTATGATTTAGAAACGTTCTGCATGATTCGTTTCGACTCTTCACCATGACCGACCCCAAAGAGGCTGTAGTTAGTGTCTTTAAAACCACAGATTTTAGCGTCTACGTACAACTTAAAGGTCCTATATTACGCAAAATTATCTCTAGTCAGCTTTAGGCTAAATGAAAAAAGTTACAATCCCTTCTTGTTTCTGCAGCTCTGAGTTTTAAATCTGTAGTTTTATAAATTCTTCAAAACAAAGCACGATATTGAGATCTGTGTTTGAGTTTTCTCCGTTTTGTCTCCGTTTCGAAGGATTTGCCCCGGTCTGAACTAGTGTAGTGTGTAGTGTAGTGTGAGTGTTTAAACCGTTTAGTTTTTAGTTAAATATTTGTTCAGACCTGATTTTAACAACATTTCAGTTCCAAACCAGAAACAATTTGCCAAAAATGTGTTTACAACTCTGTTAAAGCTCATGACCCATGGCTCAAACTAGTCCGAAGAGGATCTGAACCCTGGACTAAACCAGGGATTAAAGCAGAACTAAACCAGGGACTAAACCAGGACTAAACGAGGATTATACATTTTAAAATAAAATTTTTAGTTAATCTAGTTTTACAAATTCATAAAAATAAAATCACTTTGTTGTATTACCCTGTGTCAGAAAACGCCTCTGAAAACAAGTTAGTTAATTGTGTTAAAACCAGGTCTGAGATTCTGCTCGACTCCTCAGACTAAAACCAGGTCTGACCCGGGACCAAAGACCGGGTCTGAGTCCAGTTTAAGTCCAGACCTGAAGGATTTCCTGTGGAATCGAGCCAGACTCAAGTCCTGATGAGACCTGGGCCCAATTCTGGATCCTAAACCAAGATCCTGGTCAAGTCCAAGTCTCAGTCCAGATCAGATGGTGACTCAGGTCTTGGTGAGTCTGGTTAGACTTCAGACCTGAGACCTGGAATAGATCCGTTTAGATCCCTCAGATTGGATCCTGGTTCTTTGTTGACCGTGGTCGATCCAGAGCAAAGACTCTGGTCCGGTCCCTGGTCCGTCCCTGGTCCGGCCCCTGGTCTGGCCCCTGGTCCAGCCCCTGGTCCGGCCCCCGGTCTCAAACATAGACCCTAGCGAGCGCGTCTGCCCCGGCTGAGGCGATGTAGGCTTTGGAGGGGTGAAAGGTCACATCGTAAATGGCCTCTTCGCTCTTCTTCCTGTGAGCCGTGATCTCCTGAACACACGTCTTACTGTCCAGAGTCCAGAGCCGCACTGAGCAGTCGTGACCTGCGGGGGGCGCACACACACACGGGGTTAATGCAGAAACATTGTGCCGTCAGCTCATGTTCAGTCATATCCTGTAGCTGTGCATTAGTTTTAGTTCTTAGTTTTAGGACAGACTTACTTCCAGACATCAGGTAGATTCCGTTGGGGTCGACGGCTAAACTGGTGACAGCGTCAAGGTGAGCGACCATCGAGTGGATCATTTTACCTGAGACACAAACGCATCATTACACCTGTGAGAGCCCTGGTCATACAGGCTACAGCAGTATTCACCACAGACAGCAGTATTCACAGCAGAAGTATTATTAGTACCTGACTTGACCTGATTTGTGTATCTGCAGTATTTTTTGTACCTGACTTGTTGTCGAAGAACTTGATGTTGCGATCTTCGTGGGCGGTGATGGTCACTGGGAGCGTGGGATGACTGACCACTCGGTTTATGTGATTCACTCCTGGGACCACTGAGAGAGGAGAGGGTTAGAGAGGGAGGGCATCTGACACAATCTGAACCACTCTGAACCACTGAGAGAGGAGAGGGTTAGAGAGGGAGGGCATCTGACACAATCTGAACCACTCTGAACCACTGAGAGAGGAGAGGGTTAGAGAGGGAGGGCATCTGACTTAATCTTACACAATCTGAACCACTGAGAGAGGAGAGGGTTAGAGAGGGAGGGCATCTGACACAATCTGAACCACTGAGAGAGGGGAGGGTTAGAGAGGGAGGGCATCTGACTTAATCTGACACAATCTGAACCACTGAGAGAGGAGAGGGTTAGAGAGGGAGGGCATCTGACTTAATCTGACACAATCTGAACCACTGAGAGAGGAGAGGGTTAGAGAGGGAGGGCATCTGACTTAATCTGACACAATCTGAACCACTGAGAGGGGAGAGGGTTAGAGAGGGAGGGCATCTGACACAATATGACACACTCTGAACCACTGAGAGAGGAGAGGGTTAGAGAGGGAGGGCATCTGACTTAATCTGACACAATCTGAACCACTGAGAGGGGAGAGGGTTAGAGAGGGAGGGCATCTGACACAATATGACACACTCTGAACCACTGAGAGAGGAGAGGGTTAGAGAGGGAGGGCATCTGACTCACCGCTGTCGCCCTGCCCCTTCAGCACCAGTGCACTCTGGGACGTCTCCAGGTCGTACAGCACCACGTCCCCGGAGCTGAAGGACGCCACCATGTGGGCGGGGTCGGTACCGTTAAAGTCCACGGAGGTGGGGGTCCCGTGCTCTGAGGGGCGGAGACATGAGGAGAGTTACACCGGAGGAGGGTAAGGGGCAACTGAGAGGGGCAAGGAACGAGTGAGACACAAAACTAGCGCCACAATGTGTAGTAGTAGCAGTAGCAGTAGTAGTAATAGTAGTACTAATAGCAGTTGTAGGACTAATAGAAGTAGTAGTAGCAGTTGTAGTAGTAGCAGCAGTAGTAGTAGTAATAGTAACAGTAGTAGTACTAATAGCAGTAATAGTAGTAGTAGTAGTAGTAGTAGTAGTAGTAGTAGCAGTAGCAGCAGTAGTAGTAGTACTAATAGCAGTACTAATAGTACCAATAGTAGGAATAGTATTAGTATTACCTCTGTCTGTGTTGAACGTGCACACACACGGCGCTCTCTCTTGGGGGTTCCACAGTTTCACAGTTCCGTCGGCAGAACACGACAGGAGGCGGTTCTTGATTCCGCTGAACGCCAAACCCCACACGGCGTCCGAGTGCCCGCCCCACGAGCCCGCCAGGACGCTGGTGTCTGATTGGACCAGAGCAGAGACGGACGGTCAGGGCGGCCAATCACAGAGCACTGCCGGACACGAGCGATCCGGCCCACGATATCCAGCATTATTCAATCTGTATTCAGAGTCTGGGGACTGAACCAACATCCTTCACACGCGCCTCCCTCAGTTTGAGAACTTTGTAAATAAAACACATCAGAAACGGTCTAACCTTCATCACACTCAGTACATTTATCCAGAGACCAAACAGCAGCAGAATAACAACAGGCGTCTCAAACAGAAACTGTAAAATCCCTCAGTGCAGAACATCATTTGGACAGTCGGCCTTTTCATATAAGAGCTGCAAACAGTGGAACTCACTGCCCACCGAGATAAAGGGCGTCCCTGAATTCAAAATGTTCTCCTCCAGTGTTAAGCAGTGGCTGAAAACAAATCAAAACTCTACCCACCAATAAATAAATTGTCTGAAAGTTGTGAGCGAGAAAAAGAGTGAGTGTTATATATGTTATTATGCACTGATATATTTATAAAATGGAAACATGTTTTCATGTATTTTTTTTACTGTAGTGTAACTTTAGAAAAGCCCAGCCGAGGACGGGAGTTGAAAATTAGCATTTGCTAATTACTCTGTATGCTTCACACATCAGCTACAAAACATAGTGTTTTGTATCTATGTCTGACTGCATTGTCCCTGCCAAATAAATAAATAAACAAATACATACATACATAAGTAAATAAATAAATAAAACAACAACATTCAAAGTTTTAAGCTTATCTTCTGATATTTTAGGAGCCAATCGGGAGCGAGGCTGTTGAAGGTAACACCGTTTCCCTTTCGCGCGACAGGTTTAGCAGGAGCGACTGCCTAGCAACGCTGTCAATCAAAGCTGTTGCTAACGGTGCGCAGCAAAAACTGGAGGGTTAACATTTCAGGGTAAAATAGTTGTTGAGTTGAGTTGTTTTTAACACAAACACATACTTTATCTTTTTAGACTGTTACAGCTTCTGCACTTTATCCTTTTAAATTGATGTTTATCTTAATTGATTGTTGCTTTCTTGTTTTTATTTTTTATTTTAATAGTTGTTTATCTCAATTGATTGTTGTTTTCTGCTCTTGTCGTGAGCTGTTGACCACGTGTCCAGGTCACCCTTGTAAATGAGGTCTGGATCTCAATGGTTCTTTACCTGGTTAAATAAAGGTTAAATAAAATAAAATAATAAAATTTAACTATTTGAAAGTTAAATGGGAGTTATTTACCAGAGTTTAGATGGTTGTAGGGGTGTAAGAAAAAATTGATTCAGTGATATATTGTGATACTTCATTGCACAATTCTTGAATCGATTCAAAATGCATCTGAATCGATTTTTTAAAATAAAATTTTTCACTAAAATTTAGTTCAGTTTAGTTTCAGTCACTGTTCTCATGTTTGAAAAAAGCAAATAAATTATATTTCATACAATTTTGTTCATGTGAAGGTTTAGCTGACAATATTATTAGAAGTGATTATTGATAAACTGCAATATATCATCTATTGTTTTAGTATTGGAACATGCGTATCATGATATGTATCGTATCGTCAGACTCAAGCAATGCACACCCCTAATATGGTTGATGAATTAACATCAACCATATTAGGGGTGTGCAACTTCTCTTAGTGTTAATTTGGCACCTCCCACTACTTCAAACTCCGGGTTTAAACCAGTTTTGTACAGAATTTCATCTTAAATTAACAAAAATAAAGCGTAAAAATAAAACACCTCTGTGTGTTGTTTAGCTAAATCAGGATAACCCTACAGAGTGTTATCGATTTACGTTAATATAACTCTTGATTTTGGGGTTCAATAGGAACTTTGGTCAAGTGTTACTTACATTAACATTTCCAAAAATGTTAAATTAACTCTAAAACAGATTGGACTCATATAAACCCTGAGAAAGTGTTAAAACTGATTCTGTGAACACTCCACTTGTTGCTGTATAGTGGGAGTGACCCTGATTTGTCTCATATTAATGTTCATATCTTGATCTAGGGACAAATAGTGAAATAAACCCCCCCAGGATCACGTAGAATGGGGTAATACAAACATTTTAAAGTCAGAATAATGAGCCTGACAGAAGCAGTGAACGAGAGGAGCCAGGCTTTTTTCAGTCGAAAGTGAATTGAGTCTATGATGCCAAAAGCATTCTCAAGCTCACTACATAATTGGAACACGGCGGCTAGCGGGTTATCCATGTCCATTACAGTCTACAGTTTTTTACCATTTGTATTATTATGACCTGTGCTGGCATTTTGCTGGGGGTAGTTTGAGTGTAATATTTACCGTATGTGTCGTAGGGATCAGTGTTGGTGCTGGGGATGTTCCACCAGTGAATGAAAGAGTCCAGACCTCCACTGAAGCACTGCTCTCCACTGGGAGTCACGGCCAGAGACAAGACCGGCCCTCTAAGAGAAACAGAACACAAAACAAACATGTAATATCTGACCGAACCAACTCACGACTGCATTCTCTTAAGCGACCACCAGAGGGAATTTGAGAAGTGACAAAACCGGACGAAATAAAGCAACAAATAAACAAATGTACGTCTCAATTCTCTTTCCTCGTGTCCTTCTCCTTGATTCCTCTCCTCGATCCTCCATTTTTCAGCTGTCAATTATGTGTCATATTAAGTGGTGTCGTAAAGAAAACCACAGAATGAAAGAGTAAACAAGAGGGAGGCTTCAGGACACAGACATCAGAGAAAAGAATCAGACTTTATTGGACTCAGTGAGGAGTTTAGATCCTCTCTCCTCCCTGTGTCTCCTCTGTGGGTGGGACTTGCTCACCCATTTCCCGCAGAGTTGAGGAGAGGAATCAAGGAGGAGGAAGTGAAAAAAGAGAAATGAGAAGTGCGCACGACAGTTTTAAGATCACATATGTTGAAAAAGAGCCAGCTGTGTTCACTACTGCCCCCGGTGGTCAGCTCATGTACTGTTCCATTGCCAAGACGGCACGTTCTGGGGAGACCGACCAGATTACACAAAAGAGCCTTAAAAGTGTTTCAGAAGTATTTAAAGTACTCACATGTGAGCTCTGAACGTGTAAACAGGCTCCACGTCGAAAGAGGCACTTCTGAAAAAACACAAAACAAATGTATATTTATTTTTATTGCACGTGTTTGCTGAATGTGTGAAGTCTGAGGTGAGTTTGGTCTCTTCTAAAAACGATAAAGAAGAATGGACTCCCACAGAGCGCTAAGAACTAAAACCTGAGAAAGGGAGAGAAAAAGAGGGAAAGCAGGAATAGAGAAGGAGATACAGACAATAGAAGGGAGAGAGGGGAGAGAGAGCAGAAATGCAGAAATGGACAGAGATAGAAAAGGGAGGAGAGAGAGAGAACAGACGGAGAGGAAGAGAGAGAGGGGATGAAGAGGATTAAACCAAGGCTCTTTTCAAATTCCGACACTTGTTTAAATCCTATACACACGTCTAACAGAGGGAAACGCACAGTGACAGAAGAAACTACAGACACAGGATTTACACAAACTCACACTTATCTGGTTTTATCACTGCTCTGGGTTTAATTTAAACCACACAAAGAGCTGCTTTCTTCATTCACTCCACACACTGAGGTGGAAACATACGACTGTAGCCACAGCTGCCCTGGACAGACGGTGCAGAGGGGCCGATGGCCAAACCCTGGTCTAGTCTGTGGTTTAGCCCCAGGTCTGGTCTAGCGCCTGGTCTGGTCTAGCACCTGGTCTGGTCTAGCACCTGGTCTGGTCTAGCACCTGGTCTGGTCTAGCACCTGGTCTGGTCTAGCACCTGGTCTGGTCTAGCACCTGGTCTGGTCTAGCACCTGGTCTAGCCCAGGGGTCACCAACCCGTGGCTATTTCATCCTTCTGTGTGGCTCCCTGTGACTTTGGAAAATAAATGATGTATTTTTATTTTAGTTCATTTTTAAATGTAATTCTAAATTTGTAGATAATGGTAATTTTGTAACATTAAAACAAAACGTTTTATTAATATTTTTGTCACTCGAAATATGCCCCAAAGCTGGTGTGCGACACCTGGCACATATCTGGCAGCCAGGACCTGTCGGCAGCTACACCGGCAGAATGATTTATTGAGCTTTTCCATCCTTGGTGGGTAAATGATGAATAAATCCAACAAAAGAAAAGTTTCTGAAGAAAACAGAATGTTTAATGCTACGTGGGCAGATAAATTATCTTTCACGGTTGATGAGACTGGTACACTCAATAAAATGATGACGGAACACAGAAGCAGACGGTATTTTTGGTTCGCTGCGGGTGAATTATTTAAATTTGGATTTTTATTTCCTACGAGGAGAATTCAAACAGGCATCGAGTATTTCATTTGAAAGTACGTTTTTTAATGTTTTTGTTACATGCAGAAATTAAAGTCCATGTTCTCTGTCGCATTTCATTGATGTCATAAATGAACTATAAACTATAGTCCTTTATACAGAGCACACAAGTAAAAAAAAAAGATCTGCAATTCACCTCATTTTAGAGTCAAAAGGGTTTTGTAAGTCCAAGCATCTTCTTTTCTGTGGGAGATGCTCCAAATGGCTCTTTGAGTATTTAAGGTTGCCGACCCTGGTCTAGTCCCTAATCTAATCCCGCTTCAATTCTGGTCGAGTCCCTGGTCGTGTCCCTGGTCGAGTCCCTGATCGAGTCCCTGATCTAGTCCCTGATCGAGTCCCTGGTCGAGTCTCTGGTCGGAGTCCCTGGTCGGAGTCCCTGGTCGGAGTCCCTGGTCGAGTCCAGTCCTTACTTCTTGGCGGGCACGGTCTTGGTCAGGTTCCAGAGCTTCATGGTGTGGTCCTCGGACACGGAGAGGAGGGCGGGGTCGGTGGGGTGAAAGGCCAGAGCTCGGACGCCGTCAAAATGGCTCCTCAGAGTGTACTTTGGGTTCCAGGTTTTTCTGAACGAGGACTCCTGATTCGACTGCAGCTGCAGGACACAACAAAAACAGGTTTAGAAGCTGTTTAAAATAAGATTAAAACCAGAACTAAATAAGGACTGAACCAGGACCGAACCAGAACTGAACCAGAACCAAACAAGGCCTCAACTAGGACTGAACCACGACTAAACAAGGACTAAACCAGATCTAAACCAGGAATAAACCATGATGGAACCGCAACTGAACAAGGACTAAAAAGAAGGTCTAAAAGAAGGACTAAACCAAGACTAAACAAGGACTAAACCAGGACTACACCCAGGGCTCTACAGTGCGCCCATTTCACTCGCATTTGCGAGTAAATATTTCGCCGTGCGAATGAGGAAAACAAAACAGTCGCACCAGTGCGAGTGCTTCTGCAGCCACAATAAGGAGAACTGCGCACAGCTGTTTTTCTGTGCTCCTAAAATGTTTAACTTAGGGGCATGTGTGCTCCTGAAAAAAAAAGTTAGCGTAGAGCCCTGACTACACCAGGACTAAACCACGTACTAAACCAGGGACTAAGCCAGGTCTAAAAAAAGGACTAAACCAGGTCTAAACCAGGATTATGACAGGACTGAACCAGATCGAAACCAGGAATAAACCATGAAGGAACAGCAACTGAATGAGGACTAAACAGGACCAAACTAAGACCAAACCAGGTCTAAAACAAGGACTAAACCAAGACTAAACAAAGACTAAACCAGGACTAAACAGTTAACTTTCATAGACCGGTTTAAAGACTCAAGCATCATATGAGACCTGCTCCACAGTCTGAAAACCACACTGTTGTCAAATTTAAGAATAAAATTATTATTAAAAGAATAAAAAGAGTTAGTTTCTCACATCGTATCCGTAGTCGGGTTCGTCGTTTGTCACTGTGAGGTCAGCGAGGTCCCCCAATCCCAGAACGCTCTCCAAAACCGCCTCTCCTCCCAACAAGAAGGACTTTCCACCAGAGGACGGGAACGCCAGAGGCTCCGCTAAAAACAAAATAAAACAGTTAAATACAGACGAGAGAAATACAGAGCCAGAGGAGCAGACAGGAGCAGACAGGAGAAGGCCTCACCCCACTCTGTTCCGTCTCCAGAGCTTCGAGCTTCTCCGGCTCCTTCCCCGTCTTCTGTGACCAGGAAGTCAAACTCCTTCAGGGCCTCCTCTGTGTCTGCGTCCTCCTCCGTCGCCAGCCCCTCGTGTCCCGCCTGGAAAACACACGACAGCTTAAACTCTGAGTGGATTTTATTAATTCTTTTCATTACAGACATGCAGCCAACTAGGACACAAATACATATAAAAATTAAATATAATATGAACTTAACCCTCACAACACTTTATGTCAATTTTTACCAGATAAAGATCAAGACTATTCTAAAGTGAAAGGTCAAATTCTGTTGTTTTCTTTTCAGTATGGGTTCATGGTTTGTATTCTGCAGTATTTTGAAGTACTTCCTGTAGTACCTGGTGTATCTTGTGTTTTTTGGCCCGAGGTTTCTCGCTCAGGTCCATCACTTCCCCCTCTCCCTCCTCGTCCTCATCTTCATCACTGTCCTCTGCGTTTTCTAAGAAGTTAAACGTCTCCAGAACATCTCCGGGACTCCTGAAAGTCAAGACAAAGTTCAAGACATTTAGGTCTCCACCAGGTCTAGACCAGAAAGGTTTAAACCCGGTCTAAACCCGGTCTAAACCTCATGTACCTCTTGTCTTTCCGTCTGTCGGTGCCGTTGATCAGGGGCAGGTTCTTGTTCTCCACGGCTCCGTTCGGCTCAGACCCGGACAGACCCAGGAGAGACCTCACTCTCTGGGTCCGAACGTCCAGGATGGTGTCCGTGTAGCCCACCTCCTGAAGATACCTGCACAGGTGAGAGGGAAACTGGCATAAACGGAAATGTAATGTGATGGTTTAATATTCAGACCTGGGTTATGGTTTGGGTAAGGATCAATCTCCAGGAAATTAATGGAAGTCATGAGAAATGCCACATCCATTCATATGTTCAAATCCAGACTTAAAACCCACCTTTTCTAAATATTACACACCCACCAAACCACTTTGCAGGTAAGGCTTCTAGGTATGTATGTTTGCAGGCACGTATGTAAGCATGTATGTATGTAGGTCTATGTGTATGATGTGTAGGTGAGTGAATGCACATGTACACATTTGTATAATGGTGTAATTTTGCACACTGAACACTGTTTCCTGTCATTTTTACCACTGTATATTGCTGTCAATCACTGCATATTGCTGTAATCTTGTTGTAAATATTTGTATATTTTAATTTCACTGCAAAGCTGAGACACCGGTGTGATTTTGCACTTTAAACATCAAGTCAAAGGAATGTCCCCTCCACAATGTGTGCATGTGGGCGCTTTGTGTTTGTGTATATGTATGGAAAAAATACAACACACGCAAAACCAGCAGGGTTAGGTTCTCCCTCTGTCTCTTACTGTCTGAGGAGTGTTTTGTGTGATTGTGCAGGTGTATGTGAGAATTGTGCTTGTGTTTCTTACTGTCTGAGCAGCTGCCGTCCCTGTTTCCAGGTGAGCTGACTGTTTGGAGGAACCGTTGACACGTCAGAGTCTCTCGTGTCTGAAAACCCAAAGCAAACCATCAATAACGGATCACATGGATCAATAACACAGGTGTTGAGTAAACAAAGGGTCAGACCAGTGTCGAAGCTTGGAGACTTCACCTCGCCCTGGTTCAGCTCTGTGCCGTACTTAAGTTTGTGGTATTTTGCTCTGGAAAAAACAAAACACTTTTCTTCAACATGTGTTAATGTTGTTTCTTTTTTTAATAAATCAGAGCTGAGTTTTGTACAATTTCTACGCATATCAGTAAAAACAGACATATTGTGCTTGTGCCTGTTCTATAGTTATAATCCGACACTCGTGGATCACTTTAATTTGGACATTTTAAATATAATATTGACCTAAAATGATTTAATAAAAGAAACAAGTCCACAGTGCCTGATGGAGGCTGCCGTCGCTGTAAACAACATCACAACAAAGCGCCGCTACTATCAGCTCCTCCTGTGGAAAGCTGCAGATCTTCATTTTGCAGAATAGGTCTGCTTCTAATGAATGGATTCAAGAGTTGCCTTTACCAGTTTTCTTGAATGTCACAGACCGTGAGCACTAACGAAAACTGTAGCACACAACTTTAAAATACCTTTCTTGTTTTAAGGCGAATTCCAACATCTTTATCCTGCGGACGAGGTCACTCTTTAGGTTCTCTTGTCCTTTCCTCTCGCCCTGAAGGAACGCGATACGGGCCTGGAATAAACACAGAAAAAAGTTTTATTTAAAAAAAATGTGATGTGTCTTATTCAGATTGACATAACTTTGACGCTCAACCTTCACTTTATGAAAATGTGGAACTTTTATCTTTGTCATTCAACAGGACAAGGTTGGTTCAAATAAGACATCACTATCATATCTTCATATAATAACAAAATAAATGTTGAATTGTACTTAATTTTATCAAACTACTCTTATTCTTCACTATTTTTTCCCATCTGCCAGGCGGCCTTTGTGGCCAAACCTCTTTATTAAAGCCTGATCTCGTCTGATCTTTTGCTGAGCAGGGCTGGGCCTGGTCAGAATTTGAATGGGGAATAACTGGGAATTCCAGGTATCACAGCGGCTTTGTTCTGTCCTTAGGCAAAATTTAAAGCGTCTGAAAAAGAGCTTTAAAAGACTAATGCATCATTATTATTACCAGTATTATTATTTTTATGATTATGATGATGATGATGATGATTATTATTATTATTATTATTATTATTACCTGTATTATTATTATTATTATTATTATTATTGAGCAACAGTTCTTAACCAAACTTTAGGCATCACCAAAGGTCAGGCAGGAGGCAGTCGGAGTCACATGACCAGTGTGTTTCTGCAGCTGTTACTGACACCTCCACAGGTTTTGTAAAGAGGTTATTGCTGCCAGTGGATTTGGAAGTAAATCTACAAGGCGCTCCCAGATGTAGTGATAAAAATGTGTTTTCATGTGTTCATTGAACCTGCCGAACCACATGTGAGCTACAGTATATTCATGTGCGATTCTGATCGAATAATCCAGCAAGCCTCAAACGAGATCAAAGTAGTTTTTTATCTATTTCTCCTCCTCCTTTTATACTCGGGACTGACTCAGCTCTGGTCCTAGTCCCTGATCTCTGGGTCCCTGATCCTTGGATCCCGGGGTCCCGGGGTCCCTGGTCTCTGGTCTCTGGTTAAGCAGGTGTGGGGCGTTAGGCTATAGATCTCTTTTGGAGGGTGATGTGATGTGTGTCAGCTGTTCTCAAGCCCTTCCCATCTGAGCTGCACCTGGCGGCTTGGATCAAGCGCTCCTCGGGGAGTCCCACAGACCACAGGGTGAGAGAGAGCGCCCCCAGAGGACGTGTGAGGGAATGTCAAAACAATGTGTTAAAGAGACAAGTTCAACCATCTAAAACATTGCAGTCAGGTACAAGTTAGTACATCACATGGGCGTGTACCGGTGGCAGTGAAAATGGGAATTGATCGGTAAATGGTGAGGGGAAACTATATCATGGTATAAAAAAGCTCTTAAAAGTAAATTTTGCAGAATAACACTGCGCAAGGGTGTTTAAAATTTTTGCAGCACAGATAAATCCTCCCTTTGAAAATCCTCTGTATATTTGTGTGTCAGATTATTCAAATGTGGATTAACGCCTCGTCTCCAGGATTCCTATACTGAACAAGAAATCAGACACACGACTCAAGAAAAGAAGAAAACATGAGGAAATGTGCTGTTTTAGAAGAGAAAGTAACTGAGTGTGGTGAGAGGTCAGAGGGGCCGAAGGAGCAGAAAAGCAGCCACACCTGTCAGTCTTCCCCGGGGCGGCTCTGGTTCAAAGGTATCGCAGACAAAGAAGGAAGAGACAGAGGACAAAAAGAAAAAACAAGCAATGCGAAGATGGCTAGCATAAAATATGTTATAGATTTTGAATGGCTGCACCAAAAACATGATTTAAAACAGTCAAATAGAGCTGTGCAAGGTTAACTGCAATTGAATCAAACATACAATTTGAATATAGGCAATTTAGTACTATAATTTATGCATTAAAAAATACTAACGCAGCAGTTCTCAAATGCAGTTCTTGTATTAGTTTGCCACTTAAAATTTCAGCCTTTCTGTCAATTCTTGTGGATGTGTTTAAAATGTGAATTTCTTATTATTAAAACATAACTAGCAAGTCTAATTGCCAACACAATACTTGGCAATTAGATACTGGTTCAGTAAAGTGTCATCAGTGTTAAATTTGGGTTTAATAGATATAAGGTGATTAGATCACCCTTAGCACCACTGGGGGTGATCTAATGCTTCCTCCACTCAGGTTTAGCGTGCTTATCCTCTGTATTTGAGATCGGAGTGACCGTCAATAACCTTAACCTTAACTAGTTCTTCTTTTTAGGGTGTCAACAGTCCACATTTACTGTATAGCTGGGATAACTGTTCCTTGTCTAAGTATCTTTCCATTTATATAACTTTAATCTAAAATAAAGATGTTATTGGTTTAACCTGCTTTTTTTTACTGTTTTGCATGGATTTACGCTGTACGGGTCAAAATGACCCGCAACATAATCAATGTAATTTTTTATCAACATACTAATACAAGGGTTAATATTTGAGCCCAGAAAATACAAGGAATAAACAAAGATTTACACAAGCGGTTGTCAAATGAACTGTAGAAAATAACAAATGCCTTGGGTCTTCTATTCTGCTCCATTGTAAGGTATTCTCAGGTGAATATTCCTAAAATGTATTTGTTTTAGGTAACGTTAGAATCTAGATAATGCATTGACTGTTTTTTAAACTCTTTCCCTCCATGTCCTATGAAATTCCCCTCGATTCTTAATGTTAAACATTTTATTAAGTTGTCCCTTTACCTCAAATCTGAGGCCCGTCCTCATTTGTGTCATGAGGCCAGCTGCTCCTGTTACTGCTCCTAACATTAACTTTAGGATTAATAATAACATAAACCACATTATTTCACAGTATTATAGAGTTATTACAGACTCTGCTGTAAAACAAACGATCCTCCGGGAGTCTGTTAACATTAAGTCCGCTCATTTACAAGTGAAAGTTTGGAGGCTGAGCGCATTTGTTTGTTTAACAAAGCCTCTGACATAGCACAGTTAGCTTTAGCCCTGGGGCTTTAGCCTTGCTGCGGCTAACGGGAGCTAGCGTGACAAACCAAAATAGCTCCAACCAGAGATTAACGACAGTCTTCTGGGCTCATGAGGACTGCACCCCCCGCCGACTCCTTCGGGCAGAGGAAACAGTCTAATGAGCAGTTTTTTAGTGAATTAAACACGCAAATAGCTCAAAATATGACGTTCAGATGGCTACGAAGCTAAATGCTAATGGAGCTAACGGTCAACTGATGCTGCCACTGATTTCACTTCTAAAAATACTTAACATCACAAAAATGGATCAATAGACATGTTTTAGGAATACAACAAGATTTATATGGACTTTATTATACAGTAATGTGTGATAAAAATCGCTTTAAACCCAATGCTTAGCTACATTATGGTTTGTGTTAGCGTTTATTCACGCTTTCTTGAATGGAAAAATAAACAGAGGCTTAGTGGAGACAAACGGGGCTGACAGCGGATGTCTCTGGGTCCAGGACATGTCCCTGATCCGAGACATGACGCACAGATCCATAATGAAGACTTTTAGAACAAAAAAACCCGCATTTTTGACTTAAGATCGGTTTGGGTCACTTTTTATAGCCCTTCTGTCTGTGACGTCACCACGCAGTTTTGAGGTGACGCAAATATTACTCAAACCTGGTTTAAATACACGATTTCTAGGATGATTTATACAGTAAATGTGTATGTTTAGATTTGCGATCAAGAGACGGCTTTTTTCAGTTATTATAAAACCAAATCTCACGTTTAAAATCAAACAGAAAACGTGAAAGGCCGCAGTGAAAACAGATTTTACTGAAATGAACCGGAGGACACATCAGGAGCATGTCACCATGGATGTATGATTTTATTATAGTTCTATGCATGTCATTCAGGTGAAATCTATCTGACAGGAACAACGGGACAGAGTCTAGCCTTTAACAGAACACGGGGATAAAAATGGGGTGTAAAATAAATTGGGACTAAATGTGTGATCATATTTAGATTCAGTGAAAGCGAGTGAATGAATGTGGACTCAGGCAAATGGAGATGTGGGTTCATTTTACGCTCTGTTAAGCCGTTTCCCTCAAGGTTTAAATGAACTGCATGGTTCAGTAAAGTGTCATCAATGTTAAATTTGTGTTTAATAGATGTAAGGTCATTAGATCATCCTTAGCTCCGCTGGGGGTGATCTAATGCCTCCCCCCCTCGGGTTTAGCATGCCTCCCCCCGGGTTAGCGTGCCTATCCCCGGGTTTGGTGTGTGTCTCCCCCCCGGGTTTGGTGTGTGCTTCCCCCGGCTGTGTGCGGCTCCGTGCGGCTCTGGGTCTGACCTGCAGCTCGGCCCTCTCCACTTCCCAGTGCGCCCTCTCCATCTCGAAGCGGGCCCACTCGTGCTGGATGTAGTGCAGGATCCCGGGGATAGTGTATTGCTGCTGGGGCCGGGGCAGCTCGTCGGCCTGGTGGCTCAGCATGACACCTCCCGGAGCTCCGGACAGAGGCGGGGCTGCGCTGCCGTTGTTGCCCGGCGGAGAGTGCTGCTGAGGCGGCGTAGCCTGTCGTGTCTGTCCCGCCGCCATCCCCCCCGCTCCCGGGTGTTCGTCCATGTTTTACGAGCCTATATCCGGGTAAAGTCGAAGCGGAGAGTCCTCCCTAGAGCCCGGAGCCGAGTCCGGGCCGTGACTGCGCGGAGGACCGAGGATTATGGACCGGGACACGGGGTCTGTGTGCGGTGCTCCGCGGCCGCCATTACGGCTCTGAGCTTCGGTCAGAGGAGCAGGAGCATGGGCAGAGAGAGGCAGGAGAGGAGGGGCCCGGAGAAGGGGAAGGAGGGAGCTGCAGTCTGCTCCGAGGCCACAGGGGGGCGCTGCAACACCGCAGACTATGGAGAGTTTTATTAAAATTAAACTAGAATAAAATACATTGCTAAAATAATTGAAAATACAGTACACATTAAACCCTTTATTTTATATTACAGTTTTGCGACTTTTCGACATATGACTGTAAATTTGTTTTACACTGAAAATAAAACTGCGCATGCGTGTCTTGTAGCGTTTCTGTCATGTTAGCTTATGTTAGCTTCGCTTTAGCTTTGCCACATTAAAACACTCTAAGTTGTATTGTCTTATTTCTTCCACTCATCATTTGGGACTCCGGAAACATGGGGCTCATGTCGCTATCATAAAAAACACTTTTGCCTCAAGTCGAAGACTTTAAACCTGAGCTAAACTGTTAGCTGCTAACGACCGGTGAGTGTCATAAACACAGCAGCCGGTTAAAATCACAGAACCAGGATTAAACTAGGCCTTTTCTAGTACCAAAATTTCCTTGAAACCAGGTAATAATAACGACCTAATTGGAAATAAATGTATAGATTGATATAATGCTATTCTTTATACAAATCCGGGTCTGTATTGGTACTTTGCAGCTGATATCATCATTATCCCTGTGATGCTAACAAGAGGCTCTGCTCTGTTTGAGGCTTGTTTAGATTTTATCTGAGCTTTGTTTCAATGCAGTCTGACCAGAAAGAGCTAATTTAGTTGGGACCACAACAGGTGAGCTGATTTCAGAACATGCTGAACATTCCACCATAGGCATACATGTAGAACCCCTCCACCAATGGGGTGTCAGATATGGAGAAGACTCCAGCTGGGTCCTCCTCACCAGGATCGTGGCTCTGGTCCTGACAGGTTTAACCCTTTTGCAGATGCAGAGGACACATTTCTAACAGATGTGGTTTGTTTTGGTTTCAGAGATGATCCAGTTCCTGTTGATGGTGAATCGTCAGGGTCAGACACGACTGTCTCGATATTACACCAATGTGGATCTAAAACTACGACAAAATCTAGAGACTGAGGTGGTCCAACGCTGTCTGTCCAGAAGCAAAGAACAGGTGACATTTAGAGACACTTGTACATGTGTGTGTGGACAGAGTCTTCACCTGTACCTGCACCTGTTTCTTCTTCAGTGTTCTTTTGTGGAGTACCAGGATTATAAACTCGTTTATCGACAGTATGCGGCCTTGTACATCGTGGTGGGAGTCACGGATGACGAGGTTTGTGAGGAAATGTGTAATTATTTGATGTATAAAGTGCTTTATAAAGTGTGTTTTAACATTTCATCTTCACTTTTCTCAGAACGAGCTGTCCATTTTTGAGATGATTCATAATTTTGTAGAAGTTCTTGACAAATACTTCAGTCGTGTGGTGAGTAGGTCACGACTAAAAAAGGTGCATAAAGAGGACTAAACCAGGACTTAAGGTCTAAATCAGGACTGAAGCACTACTGGGACTAAAGATGGGTCAAATAAGGTAGGCCTGTCACGGTAACACCTGTAAAGCCTGATATATATATCGCTTCCAATACAAAATAAAATTGAAACTACTTCATGTCACTAACACAAAGCAGAATGGTCCAAGTAAACCATTTTTTAAATCGACAGTATCATTAAAAAGTCTGAGCTGCAACAAATAAATAGCAGAGTGAACCCATAATGTGCTATAGAAGTTATTTATTCAACCTTCTACAGCTCAAATCTTACCTTATTACATAATAATAGCAAAAATCTCCCCACTATTGCAAAGAAATGGTACACGCGATAAATATTTAGCCCAAAATATATCGTTCCGGGTTTTATATTTATATATTTAAAGCAAATTATCGTGGCAAGCATAAAATGAGGACAAAACCAAGACTTGATTGAGATACAATGATTTTATAGCTTTGATGTTAAATATTTTCTGTCTTTCTTTTCAGAGTGAATTGGACGTATCCTTTTAATCTGGTTCCTACTTGTTTGAACTGTTATTTATCACTGTTAAAACAGTAATTTTAGATTTTAATTTATTTTTCCTTGACACCATTTTGTTCAGATCATGTTTAACCTGGATCGTGTTCACATAATTTTGGACGAAATGATTCAAAATGGACACATTGTGGAGACCAACAAAAGCAGGATCCTGGCTCCGATCACCGCCATCGACAAAATCTGTGATGGGTAAAAATCCTCGGATAGAGAACTGGACCAGGATTAAACCAGGTCTGAACTGGAGCTTAAACAAAGACTGCGCTCTTATCACCTACACTGGACTAAAGCTGCTGGTTTTAAATGACTGAACCCAGAGACACTGAAGGATGGATCAAATGCAGAGGATGCATTTCTATATTGGAACAGTAAAATATTTATAATAAAACGTTAAAATGTCTCAGTTTCCTTTGTTCCTGCGTTTGTAGCCTAATGAATAGATGACTTGCTATTGACAATCAATTTTATTTTAGCTCAGTGGGACTTTTAGACTCCACAGCTCATCATAAGTTTTAGATTTTTGGAAATAAATCTGAATTACCAAGAGCCATTAGCGTCTCATAGCCCTGGATAGCTACTTAAACGTTTTTCACAGTATGTGTGCAATTTGTCATTCTGAAAACAAAATACCTTTCAAGTAGATTCAAACACGGATTCAAATATGGGCAGCTCTAAGGATTTAATCAGAGCAAAATTAGAATGCATATGTCAGGTTGACATTATTTCAACAAAAAAGGTGTTTTCTTATATTTTTATTTGTCAAATAATAATCTCCGTGTACATCAGAGGAGTGTTCGCCCTGTGTATGTGGTAACAGTAATGGAATTCCCTAGTGGGATGTCAGGATTTCCAGTCAAAGTAAAATTAAATTGCCAAACTAGAAAAAAAAAAAAAGTCAAACTGTGTTTTAGTCAAATGAGGAGTCTAACCTGTCATAGGCAATTTTTTTGGTTACTGGTTTAGATTTAAAGCGCTTAAAAGGACTAAACAAGGTCTCAAATACCACACAGAGCCAGCAGTTTCCGTTCATAGTTTTGCAAACGATTTAATGATTATTTTTTGGAGCATACACATCTGAAAATATCCTCAAACTGCAAATCGTTAAATAAAGACTGTAATAACAATAATAATAATAATAATATACAAGTCATACAGGATCCTCTCACCGCCAGTGTCTGCGCCCACAGCGTCTTAAAAGAAACTAAAACAAAACACGGCATTAACCTGTGCCGAACCCCAAAAACATCACGCCAAAACAAAACCAAAAAGGAAAAAAAAAACAAAAGCATGATTGTTCCAAAAAGAAGCTACGAAAACGTGAAACAGGCACTAAACTGAACCAGAGCATGCTCAGTGAGGAGCCGGAGCGGAGCCGGAGCGTCGGGACAAAACACGGCAACGAAGCAAGTGTAGAAAGGAAAACGCAGGATTCAAGTTTTCAAAAAGCAAGTTGAGGCATTAATGGGGAAAGCAGTTATTTTGAAAAGGTGAAGTGTGGAGATGTGGAAATTATAACTCAAGAACTTAAATACATATAAGAATGTCCTTTTTTTGTTTTAGATGTAAAAATGAGCCTTAAAAAATGTCTTTGCAGCCAACTGGTCCAAGCAAGTACCCGCCTAAGGCACGAAGAAGCATGGAGAGGCTTCAGCTACATTTGAAACGAATAAACAAAGATGGACTCATGCTGAAGTGACTGCGTGAAAATTGGACTTTATAAAGATTTGGTTTTTAGTTTTGTTTCACAGATCAAGATTAAGGCAAATCGTTTACACATTTTGGACTGGAGATGGAGAAGAGATGCAGCATATTTGAAATTTTGAAAAAAGTGCAAGAAATGTAAGCAAAAAGTAAAAAAAAAAAAGCAAAAAGAGATTTAATCATATTGAAAAATGTTGGATGAGACACAACTGGTTTGGAGAATTTTGAAAAATGTGCAAAAATTCTAACCAAAAGTTGTGGAAATGCAGCCTTGACCAAAAAAATGACGAGTGACGCTTTATTCGCTTTATTCACGTCGCAGGTTTGAGCGCACGTGTTTTGTCCCCGCGAGCTCCGGTAGTTTTGGTTAAAGGGGCGGGGTCTGCAGAGGAGTGGGAGGAGCAGAGGGGCAGGGGGGCAGGGCTAGTTGAGGTGGAAGCCCTTCTCCATGGTGGCCGCTAGGAGGCGCTCTCGCATGATGTCCTCTGAAGAATACTCCGGCAGCTTCAGGTAATGTACACAAGTGTTCACAGAGGGGTAGCTGTGGTCTGTTGCATCCACCTGAGAGAGAGAGAAAGAGAAAAACTGTGTCAGAACCAGGACTAAACCAGGACTAAATCTAAATCCTACCTTTCTGACTATGGTGAGGCGCGGGTGCAGGTTGGCCAGGCCTCCAGGGGGCAGTGTGGAGCAGCCGGTGGTAAACTGAAGAAACGCTTTCCTCTCGTCCGAGTTCATCCCGCAAAGAACCCGCACGAACCTCAGGAACCCGGGACTAAACCAGGATCATAACCAGATTAAAACAGGTATAACACGGGTGACAAAACCGTGTCTAGCTACATGCTCTCTTGTCCGTTTACTGCTCTTGGATTACCATTTACTTACCATTACCATTTATTTATTACTGTTCTATGCAGGGTATTTGCTACACAGGGGTTTAAACAAGGGACTAAACCAGAATTAACCCTCATGAAACGTAACAACCCGGGACTATAGTGGGATTAGCACCAATTTAAACCATAGACTGTATAAAAAAAGTGGACAAAGTTTGACCCTCAATCACCCACAATATAATGTAAACCACCAACACCAGGAACATGTAGAGCAGCTAAAACCTGGAACAGTCTGAACATGTGAGACAAGCCTCTACTCTGACTGTTTAAATCCAGGCTCAAAACAATTATATTTAACTGTGCATACGACTAAGAGGTTTTTATTTTTCATTACCCAATCTTCTCTTCTCTCGAATTCTCTCTAATTTTTTGTCCCATCTCCATTTAAAAAAATTTATGATGATTATTTATGTTTTGATTTGTTTGTATTGTAATTTTAATATATTTCTTATTCTGTAAAGCACTTTGAATTACATTGTGTACGATTGTGCTGAACAAATAAACATGCCTTGCCAGGTTAATACAAACATTTTTAGGTCAGAGTGACGAGCCTGACATCAACAGTTAGAGAGAGGCCACAGTTTTTCTATAAAAAGAGGATTGGCTCGTGGAATCGCTCTGTCCACTTATATTTACAGCCTAACCAGACCAAACCGAGACTAAAGCATGAGCCTAATCAGGGACTACGAAGCCTGGATGCAACCAGGACTAAACACACAGTGACACAGTGAATAAACCAGAGCTAAAGGTAATAGAGTTTGGCAGTTAGTAGCAGTAGTAGCAGCAGTTCTAGTATATTTGGGAGTAGTAGTAGTAGTAGTATTAGCAGCAGTTCTGGTATATTTGGTAGTAGTAGTAGTAGTATCTGACCTGTCTCTGGTGTAGCCGAGTTTGGGCTCGGTGTAGTTGATAATGTCGTCGTTGGTCCAGGATGGTGATTGGTTCCCGCAGAGAATCATCTGAACCTCTTTGTGACTGAAGGAGCTCAGCTTCTCCATCGGGAACACGCGGTTAAAGCCCTCTGGAAATATAATGAATATAAATGTAACTAACTAATACGGGTCTGTGATCATTTAAATTTAAAGATAAGTTTTCTTTAAGGTCATTAGGATTCTTTGGTTTTGTTAGGTTTTTTTTAGTAAAGAGTATAAACCCTGTCACCTCTGAAGGCCTCCATCTGCCTCTGGATCCCTGTGTGCATACAGAAGTCAAACATCAGCTCCACGTACTCCTCTGCATTCTCCATCGACACCATCTGAGAGAGAGAACACGAGAGGAAGAGGTTAAACCAGGGCTGAACCAGGGCTGAACCAAGGACTAAACCAGGGCGGAACCAAGGTCTAAACCAGGGCGGAACCAGGGCTGAACCAAGGACTAAACCAGGGCTGAACCAAGGACTAAACCAGGGCTGAACCAAGGACTAAACCAGGGCTGAACCAAGGACTAAACCAGGGCTGAACCAAGGACTAAACCAGGGCTGAACCAAGGACTAAACCAGGGCTGAACCAAGGACTAAACCAGGGCTGAACCAAGGACAAAGCCAGAAATTGAACCAAAACTGAACCAGGGACTAATCCAGGGGTGGATAAATATTTTTTCCATGGGTTCACATTTTTTCCACGGGTTCAAATAAATATTGTGGCGGGCCGGGCCAAGATGCTTAACACAATTCTGCATAATATTAATTGTATTTCTTTATTTAAAAAAACAGTGAACAGCAGTGTTCTGACAAGCTGGTAACACTGCTAAGAGGTTATGTTATGAATAAGCAATGAAAAAGTGACGTTGCCTTACAAGAATGTCATTACAAAAAAAAAAAAAAAAGCTAAAATATGTTTATTTTTGTAATTCCAAATTATCTTAAACAGACCGGTCAGTCAATCAAAAGGCCGTAGTATGTGGCCCAGGAGCTGTACCATGCCCAGTTCTGGACTAAACAAAGGACTAAACCAGAGGCTAAACCAGAGATTGAACCAGTGACTGAACAAGGGACGAAACGGGACTAAATTTTACCTCATCATCTCCGTTTGGTTTGAGGTCCACTGCTGAGAAACCGTGGACTTTTGAGGATGGACAGAACTGGAAATTCAACCTGAAACAAAACAGAGGAGCTTTACTTTTTAGTAAAACTTTATATATTTTTATTGAGTGTCTATTTTTAGTGATCTGATTTTTACTTTTTACTCTTAAAACCGTGAAAAACAGAAGTAGTTTAGCTTAAACAGTGCTCCAAAGTTACTCCTCACATAACCTTACGCATTCTGAGCCTAATTATTCACCAAGATGAGTCAAGCGCTTTTCACAGCTTTAAAATATTAGAGCAGCTTTGCCTAACAGTGAATATATTTGATGTCGTCCTGTTCTCACCCCAGATCCTCCACACTGAGCGGAGGCCCTGAGCCCAGAGGGTTCTTGAGCATGAGGTCCTGTAGTCTTGTGTTCTTCTCGTCTTCAGACAGAGATTTGCTGCTGAGGATCTGACGTCGCTTCATAGACAGCTCCTTCATCTCCTTCAGGAAACTCGCCCTGGAACACAGTGGATACAACTCTGACTATTTTTTTTTCCAGTTATTTTGGAATTGTTGCTTCCTGGTTGGACCTGGGCAGCAGATGTGACATACATAAAGTAAATTCACACAACAATAATGGTGAGACTAATAAAAATAAACACCACCACTTATTTAGTTAAATGAAGGTTTAAACTGTCAGAAAAATACCTTTGGGCGTAAATTGTCTCTGCATTTTGGATGGAGTTGGAGTTTTCAGTGTTTATGAAGTACCGTATTTTTCAGACTATAAAGTGCACTTAAAATCCCTTAATTTTCTCAAAAATCGACAGTGCGCTTTATAATCCAGAGCGTTTTATGCATTAATTCTGGTTGTGCTTACTAACCTCAAACCGCTTTTATGTGATATACAGCGCTCAGAAATCTGCCAAACTGTTTTAGTATGACTTTGGTGAACTACGACGCTGCACCGCTGGATGGATTGTCGGAGAATTACGGCTGCCGTAGTCAGGAGCCTCGCGGTGTAATACGTACTGTGCTTCAACATAATATTACAGTGTGCGTATAAGGGCCCCAAAATGGCCCCCGTTCAGAGACGTGCTGACTCACACGTCCAAGTGAAGCAAACTAACTCGGTGCTGCCGTCATTCCGGGTGGATTAACCAAAGAATTCCAGCCACTAGATATCGGTGTCAATGGGTCATTCAAAGTTAAATTTCGAGCTCTGTGGGAGCGTTGGACGACAGAAGGCGAACGCACATTCACCAAGACAGGGAGGCAACGCCGGGCGAGTTACTCCACGATCTGCCAGTGGATTGTGGATGCCCAGGCTAAAGTATCAGTCTTGCTTAATGCGTCTTATATCTGGCGTGCCTTATGTATGAAAATAAACCCTTTCATTAATATTGCACCATATAATCCAATGTGCCTTACAGTCCGAAAAATACGGTACTGTTTTAACTTAACTGATAAAATTGTGATAAATATTTACCACAGGTACAATCCCACGAACAAAGTTAGAATCAGAAAATATTCAATTCTAGTTTTAAGAACTTTAAGTCAAAAGCGGAGCCTGTGGTCCCCCTGAGTCTGGACTTTAGATCATCTTTCATGGCCTGCGTGAGCCTGTACCTATATAAACCTGTACCTGTATAAACCTGTACCTGTGTGAGCCTGTGCCTGTATAAACCTGTACCTGTGTGAGCCTGTGCCTGTATAAACCTGTACCTGTGTGAGCCTGTGCCTGTATAAACCTGTACCTGTGTGAGCCTGTGCCTGTATAAACCTGTACCTGTGTGAGCCTGTACCTGTATAAACCTGTACCTGTGTGAGCCTGTGCCTGTATAAACCTGTACCTGCGTGAGCCTGTGCCTGTATAAACCTGTACCTGTATAAACCTGTACCTGCGTGAGCCTGTGCCTGTATAAACCTGTACCTGTATAAACCTGTACCTGTATAAACCTGTACCTGTGTGAGCCTGTGCCTGTATAAACCTGTACCTGTGTGAGCCTGTGCCTGTATAAACCTGTACCTGTGTGAGCCTGTGCCTGTATAAACCTGTACCTGTGTGAGCCTGTGCCTGTATAAACCTGTACCTGTGTGAGCCTGTGCCTGTATAAACCTGTACCTGTGTGAGCCTGTGCCTGTATAAACCTGTACCTGTGTGAGCCTGTACCTGTATAAACCCTGTACCTGTGTGAGCCTGTGCCTGTATAAACCTGTACCTGTGTGAGCCTGTGCCTGTATAAACCTGTACCTGTGTGAGCCTGTGCCTGTATAAACCTGTACCTGTGTGAGCCTGTGCCTGTATGAGCCTGTGCCTGTATAAACCCTGTACCTGTGTGAGCCTGTGCCTGTATAAACCTGTACCTGTGTGAGCCTGAGCCTGTGCCTGTATTAACCTGTACCTGTGTGAGCCTGTGCCTGTATAAACCTGTACCTGTATAAACCTGTACCTGTATGAGCCTGTGCCTGTATAAACCTGTACCTGTATGAGCCTGTGCCTGTATAAACCTGTACCTGTATAAACCCTGTACCTGTGAGAGCCTGTACCTGTGTGGGTTGACGTGCTGGAAGTCGTCCCAGGTGAGCAGCCCGTGGTACCAGGCGGGGGGTTTGGGTTTGGGAGGGTCCAGGATGAACTCTGACTTTGAGTCTTCGTCGAACAGAGAGTCGTGGTCCTCGGTCCCAGCCTCCAGGTTCAGTCCTCGGTCCACGCTGGGAGACGCGTACAGCAGTTTGCTCATGTTGGATTTGATGTCTCCCATACACAGCAGCTTAAAGAAGGGCCTGGACAGGGGCAAGTCCACCAAACGGCTGTCCTGGATACACTTGGCCAGAAACACGCCCAGGAAGTGGAACAACTGTGTGACGCGATCCAGCTCCTCACTGTCCTGAGGGAACGGAGCCGGGAACAGCCCACAGGAACGCTGCACGTAGAACCCGGGAGGTTTGAGCCCACCGCCCAGGTCCACCTTAAATACATAGAGAATATATGAGAGACATGTCCACCTTAAATATACAGAGAATATAAGAGATAGGTCCACCTTAAATATACCCAAAATATATGAGACATGTCCACCTTAAATATACCGAGAATATATGAGAGACAAGTCCACCTTAAATATACCGAGAATATATGAGAGACAAGTCCACCTTAAATATACAGAGAATATAAGAGATAGGTCCACCTTAAATATACCCAAAATATATGAGAGACATGTCCACCTTAAATATACAGAGAATATAAGAGATAGGTCCACCTTAAATATACCCAAAATATATGAGACATGTCCACCTTAAATATACCCTAAATATATGAGACATGTCCACCTTAAATATACCGAGAATATATGAAAGACAAGTCCACCTTAAACATACAGAGAATATAAGAGATAGGTCCACCTTAAATATACCCAAAATATATGAGAGACATGTCCATCTTAAATATACAAACAAGACACAATCCACGTGCAGAGTGCGCGGCGTAGGGGAGATGAGGAGCGGGCGGCGTACCGGAGATGCGGGGTGCGCGGCGTACCGGAGATGCTCCTCATCTCCTCCGGTATACCGGAGCGTACCGTGCGGAAACTTTACCTCTACCACAAAAGGTCCCAGCCATTGCCGAGCGTATGAAAATAAAACGAAGCATCGAGGCAAAAAAAAAAAAAAAATCAATGCATTTTTCTAATCGATTTAATCGATTAACTCGATGAATCGTTTCAGCCCTAATATACAGAGAATATAGGAGAGACATGTCCACCTTAAATATATACACAGAGCAAATAAAATATCATATAGTCAAAATGAACGCTGTATGTAGTATCCGGAAGGTTTGAGTCCACTGCCCAGGTCCACCTTAAATAACATATAGAGAATATATACCCAAAACATGCTAAATAGGTCTCCAAGGAGAATAGCTGCTAAATAATTGTAAGTCAATTAAATTACAATCAACTCAAATACTGTCTAATACATTACTAAATACTAATAAAATACAACACTAAACACAATAAATTAAATACTGTCCCACTTTAACTGTAGACTTTTAACTGTACGTTTTAAATCGTACTTAATTTGTTTATGTTGTTGTAAGGCGACCTTGGGTGTCCAGAAAGGCGCCTAATAAATAAAATGTATTATTATTATTTATTATTATTATTATACTGTCTGATCACAGTTAAAAAGAACGGTGCACGTAGTATCCGGGAGGTGTAAGTCTGCTGCTCAGGTCCACCTTAAAAATGACTTGTGTAATGTACGTTACTATGTAATGTACTGAAATTATGTCGAGGAGCTCAAGGGAAAAGGCTGTGGCGACAAAAATAGACTCCCAATGAAATGAATCAGATCTGCTCCTCTCGTTACTTCTCATGATATAGAAAACTCGCAGCCACCGGACTGGTGCTGCTCCACATGCCGTCTGAGCCCGGGGTTAGGGTCTAAAATGGCTGACAGACTTTGTTGCATAATATAAGTACGCAAGACATACTAAACATGACGTAAGTGCGACCCACCTGTCTGGACTCGTCGTCGGGGAAGTCGTCGTCGCAGAGCCAGATCCCCAAAGACGTCCTCTGGAACTCAGCCGCCACCAGAGCATAAAACTCCAGAGTGGGACCCAGACCTGTGCCCTCCTCCCCCAAGAACTCCACCTGAGAGAGGGCGGAGACAGGTGAGACAGGGACTAAGACAAGCCTGAGACAGGGCCTAAGACAGGACTAAACCAGGGACAAAATCAGTCCCCTCCTCCCTGAAGAACTGCACCTGAGAGAGGGGAGAGGACTAACCCAGGGACTAAGCAAGGGACTAAGACAAGGACTAAACCAGGGACTAAACCAGGGACTAAGACAGGGACTAAGACAGGGACTAAGACAGGGACTAAGACAGGGACTAAGACAGGGACTAAGACAGGGACTAAGACAGGGACTAAGACAGGGACCAAGACAGGGACCAAGACAGGGACTAAACCAGGGACTAAACCAGGGGCTAAACCAGGGACTAAACCAGGGACTAAACCAGAGACTAAACCAGGCACTAAACCAGGACTGAACGAGGACTGAACCAGGGCTGATTCAAGGACTAAACCAGAAATTGAACCAGAAATTGAACCAGGGACTAAACCAGAGACTAAACCAGGGACTAAACCAGGGACTAAACCAGAGACTAAATCAGTGCCCTTCTTCCCCAAGAACTCCACCAGTGAGAGGAGAGAGGACGGAGAGAGGACGGAGAGAGGACGGAGAGAGGACGGAGAGAGGACGGAGAGAGGACGGAGAGAGGACGGAGAGAGGACTGAGAGAGGACTGAGAGAGGACTGAGAGAGGACTGAGAGAGGACTGAACCAGGAACTAAACCAGGAACTAAACCAGGACTAAATTAGCACTAAACCAGGACTGACCTCGAGCACAGACTTCCTCTCCGCGTGCACGCCCATCACAGACTCCGCCCACTGCATCATGGCGTCGCCGCGTGGCACTTTGACCCTCTCGTGTTTGAGTCGTCCCACTCTGAACTCCCCGGGGTCGTCTCGGCGCACGGCGGTCGAGGGCCGAGATCGCTCCATTGTGGCCTCGCGACGGTTCTGCAGCCACACGATCGCCCTGGAAACAACACGCACAAATTACAGATGCTTCTATTATGCACTGACATTAGGGTCGGGCCATATCCAAATTTTGATGGATCACATCAGCATCAGCACATGAGCTGTTTTTATCAGCGCTTATACTGTATGCAAATGAGCCATGAGGTTACGTTGACGTTGTAAAACGTAAACAAATGTGCACAAAGCTGCATTAAACACATTATTACTCAAAGTGTATAATGAGCGGAGCAGCGGAAATGTAGAGTGGTGGAGAGGACCAATCACAGCCCTTATCGTCTGCGTCGTTTTGAGGTGTAGTTGTAAAGTTTCGGAGGTGAACATCGGTTGACACAAACACGTTTTGACGCAGAACCATAAATTGGGCTTTACCGTCTCCTCCGTGAAAGCCTGACTTCTCCCTTAAGCAGGAATTTTCTCATCTTCTCGACTCTGTGTTCAATAAAATGTCTCCATCGCGAACTATTCTCCTCAACATCACACACGAAGCGTCAATCAGGTTTTTTTCTTCTTCCTCGCTGCGTGTGGATGTTTATCTCCGAGCGTAACGACGTTTGAAGAGGAGAGAGAGCGGAGGGGAGAAAGTCCTGCTGTGGTTTTAGGTCCTTATGCAGATTTTTTTCTAATGACGGTGATGAAACTGATACCGTTGCTGCTTTTTGATACCGCGGAAAACCGTATTACCACCGAACACTAACTGACATTTTATTTTTTGTCCGTGTGTTTATTCTGTATTTTCCGGTGCTCTGTTGCGTTCCTGTCTGTACCTGGAGGCTCCGAAGGCGGTGCAGGTGAAGTACAGCTGTCTGGTCTCGAAGGGGATGAGGAAAGGACACTTGGAGGTGAGCTGTTCACACCAGTCTGGAAGTGCGCCGCTGGCCAATGCTAATGGCTCCTGGAGACAAAATAAGTACGGGGTTAAACTCAAACAGACTCGGGGTTAAAAAAGTAGTGAAGCCGAGAGGAGAAGGAAAACGGCGTAAAAGTGAAGCTCGTGGAGACAAACCTCGATCTGCTGCAGGATTTTGGTGGTGATCTTTTTACTGGTGAATTCTTCTGGCGACGCATTGAACTGAAGCTCCTCCACATCTGAAAGTCACACCACAGTTACACGAACAGTCACCTTTACTGCCGTGGCAACAACATTCTTTATAGCATGCTAACAGTGCACTTCCTGATTCTCTGACAATAAACCAATTAGATGCAGACAGGAGTACACAGCTCCTTACCTTCTTGTGGCATCCTAACCTTGTCTCCTTACCTTCCTGTAGCATCCTAACCTTGCCTCCTTACCTTCCTGTAGTGTCCCAACCTTGCCTCCTTACCTTCCTGTAGTGTCCTAACCTTACTTTCTTGTTTCCTCACCTTCCTGTAGCGTCCTAATCATGCCTCCTTGCCTCCTTACCTTCCTGTATAGTCCTAACCTCATCTCCTTACCTTCCTGTAGAGTCCTAACTTTGTTTCCTCACCTTCCTGTAGCATCCTAACCTTGCCTTCTTGTCGCCTTCCCTTCCTGTAGTGTCCTAACCATGTCTCCTCACCTTTCTGTAGTATCCTAACCTTGCCTCCTTGTTTCCTCACCTTCCTGTAAAGTCCTAACCTTGCCTCCTTACCTTCTTGGAGCATCCTAACGTTGCCTCCTTACCCTCCTGTTGCGTCCTAACCTTGTCTCCTTATGTTCCTGTAGTGTCCTAACCTTATATCCATGTTTCCTCACCTTCCAGTAGCATCCTAACCTTGTCTCCTCACCTTCTTGTAGCGTCCTGACCTTGCCTCCTTACCTTCCTGTAGCGTCCTAACCTTGCCTCCTTACCTTCCTGCAGTGTCCTCGCGTTGCCCGCCGCGTCTCCTCCGATGATATAGAGTATTCGCAGTAGCTGTAGCACATCCTCCACTCCACACGCGTTCTGGCTGCATCCAGCTTTAGCCTGGGCCATCTCCCTCGCTCCCCCCAGGATCTCCGAGCTGTGGTGAAGAGGGACCGAGGGTGACAGGCCTCCGGAGCGACTCTGCACCAGGCCTTGCTCACAGAAGTCCTACAGGAGGCAGACGCAAACTGGGTTATGGGATGATCGCAAAACCTAAAGGTCCATTGTGTAACTTTTCTAGTGGAGGGTCTGTCAAATGCTTTTCTCCATGGAGATGTTAATGCTTTGTCTGAAATGTTTCACTGTCTAGTATTAAACCTTTTTATTTTCATACAGACCACACCAGAGCAAGTTACAGGTCAGATCTGTCAGTCCTGTAATTGCATAAATGTAAGGTAGAGCTATTTACCATATTTTTCAGACTATAAATCGCGCCAGATTATAAGTCGCACCAGATAAAAAATGTGTAAAGAAGAAGAAAAAAAAACATATATAAGTCACACTTTTTGGGGGAAATTTATTTTGTACAGACAGAGACAAAGAAGTCACATTTCATCTTGAGAGGCAAGTTATAGTAATAAAACGAAGCAAATCTGCAGCCAGACTATGTTATGAAGAGGATTTTTTTGACGGACAAAATAGTGAAAAAAAATTCAGGATCATGTATTCACAAGATCCCAAGCGCGTAAGCTCTGTCCATTCATATGTAGGGTCTATGGGCTGTCAGTGTGAAAAATATAACATAAGTCACAGTACCACCCAAACCATGAAAAAACTGACTTATAGTCCGAAAAATACGATAATGTCCTACTGTGAAACATTCCAGGCAGAGCAATGGCATATCCGTAGAAACATAGTGCTTTAAATACACACTTTTTCTCTTAATACCATAAATGCATGTTTTAATAAACAGAAGATGCATGGTTGTGGTGGACATATAGAAAGAACCTCATTCAGACTCACCATTTTGCCACTCTCTTTCTCTTTGTCGGAGTCCTTCAGCTCTCTGTACATTATCCTGCAGGAGAAAAGACCAGATTTAAAACAGTTCTGCATGTAGGTTTACGAAGGGGGATTTGTAAACTAGACAAATCTGTGCCATCAAATAAGAACTAAAATATGTCCAAAATAAATATGTATTTTACTGATGACAGAGCTCATTGTCCAATCAAGAACTCCTCAATGGGCCGCTTAAACCCTTGATAATTGGCTGATTGAAGATTTTGGCGGTCTCTGTAGGTGCGTTTTGATTGGCTGCGCGCTTTAAACGCTTGACTGTGATTGGTTGTTCTTACGTGTAGGTGGGCTCCCATATCCTCCTCAGCTTGTCTGTCTTCACTGATCCACTACAGGAGAGTTGGAGTAAACGCTGGACGTAAAAGAAAATGGTGGATTTGTAGTTGGACAAAGGCAGTTCCACTTCCCGGGTCGTGCCCAGACCTGCCACCTGTGACGAGGAAACAAAGAAAATCTAATCAGAGCCCTTTCAAAACAAACCAGAGACTGTCAATTGAATATCCATCATGAGAGAAGTGCATAAATGCAGATGTTACTGGGATCTCAACAAACTTTTAATGCCCGTTACCTATTTCTTACTTGATTTTGTATAGCTCCTGGACAGTATAATGCAAAAGCAATAATAGGAATAATTAATACACACAAGGATTTCAATATTAGTAATAAGTTTGGTAAAGTTAGTAAAAGGCCAGAGCATACAGTTTTAAATAAACAAGTTCCACCAACAACAATATGCATCAATACAATATTTAAAACCTCTAATACATCAGACTAGACTTGAAAACATGTCTGAAATGGACATGTTCAGATTTTAAGTCCACTTATTAAGGGTTTACATGCCTTTTGTTGTATCGTATCACACTATCATAATTGTAGAGTTTATGTTCTAATATTGCCCAACATTACATTTTGACTCCTGTGAATCAATACTACACAATATTGTGAGAAAACCTGTGATTCATAATCCTAATTCTTACTTTGAGCGTGAGAGAAAGACGAGGAGACGGAGCACATTCCACCTCCTCCTGGACCTCCGACCGCGGCGTTCCTGAAAACAAAGGAAAACATCAGAAAAATATTTAAATAAATTTCCCAAATCCCAAAGCTACAAAGTGCTAGGTCTGGCCTAACTCTCATATCACATTTAATACAAAAGGGGGAAGCTACAATGAATCTTGCTAAAATGCAGATTTGTGTTGTAATATAGTGAGATCTTGCTACACAATGAATCTTGCTAAAATGCAGATTTGTGTTGTAATATAGTGAGATCTTGGGTCTAGTCACTGATAGAAATGATCAGGTTCAACATTTCTGAATTTACCTTTTGGATATTTCATGGTAAAATGCAATGTAATCAAAAGGAAAATCTGCCTCTAGCCCCATCTGAGAGAATGGCATTATCCTAGAAAACCACCCGTAGTTTTATTATTACAGAGCGTGTTTACCTGGAGGGGGGATTTCCAGGTCTGTGGTCTGCTGTACATTTGTTCTTCCAGGTCGAGGGTCAAACGCCGGGACCAGAGCAGAGAACTGCCTCTTCAAAACAAAGTCATCGTCCCAGGTCCGTCTGCGGCCACCTTTGGTCTCGTACTCCTCCTCCTCCTGCAGGACAACACAGGATTAGTGATATAAAACCAGCAGTGGCACAAATAAAAGGAGAAGTTGAAGTAGTATTAGTAGACAAGGCTGCAGTGATTAAATCCACTAACTGTGATTAATCAACAATAAAAACACACGAGTAGTATTGTGGTATAGTAGTATAACTCACAAGTACTTCCTCGTACTCCTGTTCGTCCTGGTTGTCGTCTTCGTTCTCGTCGTCATCATCGTCAGGTTCAGGCAGGTCTTCCTCATCGTCGAGCTCGGCCAAAAGTGTGTTGGCTCTGCAGCTGTCCAGGAAGTCTAAGCAAGTGAAAAAACATTTAAAAAACTGCACAGGAAATCTGAAAAGAAAACAGTTTCATCAAAGTCAAACAAAACTGTCAGGGAGTTAAAACTACAGAACTATAATAAAATCTGGAAGATGAATCCAAGATGACGCCCTGTTATTTTCAATGGCCTGTGCTAATTGGCGCATGACCGCAAAAAAGATTTTCATTTCCGCATTTACTTCCTTGTTTGCAGCCCAACGCAGCCCAACATGTGACGTTGGGGAGCCCAAGGCTGTTGGGCTGTGACGTCAGAAACGCAGTTCTGAACAATCAGAGTGCGAACTGCTAGAGCGGAGCTAGCGCGGGCTCAGAGCGGGGCTAGGCTAACTCTAACAAAGCTGATTTTTAGGCACTTTGATGACTAAAAATATGTTTAAAGTTCATATTGTAAAAATACAGAAGAATCCCTACAAAATCCCATAATTATGAAAGCTGTCGAAGCCCTGTCAGTTGAACACAGGCAGTTTGATTTCTCAAAAAATGCTTTGTGCTTGTATGGGAGATTTTTTCTTGGGCTGCGGGCCGCAATATCTTGCTCAGCCACACATCAATCTGCAGAGGTTAAAAGCTGCCCCC
The DNA here is from genome assembly GCA_030686955.1 of Odontamblyopus rebecca. Classification (NCBI taxonomy): domain Eukaryota; kingdom Metazoa; phylum Chordata; class Actinopteri; order Gobiiformes; family Gobiidae; genus Odontamblyopus; species Odontamblyopus rebecca. The sequence goes on along the minus strand of CM060670.1, from coordinate 8,343,665 downwards.
AGACTCACCATAGAGGCTAAACTCTGCCTCCTGGCCCGTGTCACTCTCGCTGCTTGTAGAGGTGAGACTCGTGGTGAGGGTGTTACTCAGAAGCTGTCCCACAGAGAGGCCGGTGGTTGCCGTGGCGACGTTGTTGGAGGAGGTGACGATGGAGGTCGACATGGTAACGGTGGAGGTGGTGCCGGTGGTGGTGAGGTTTGGGAAGCTCTGAGCGCCCATCAGAGGAGACGCTGAAGAGGGAAGCAAAATGTGAGCAGGAAATCTGAACTCAGGGTTAAGGCTGTAGACATGGCAAATAATGCAAGAAATCCAATACTACCTTCTTTACAAAAAAACACAACAAAATTAATCTGTATTTCAATCAATTTCATCAAAGTAAAGAAGAGAGTATTTGTTTAATAGTTAATTAACAGTCTCGGGCTCAGACTGCACGCGGTGCAGCTCCCATCCGGCGGCCGAAATTCTTCCAGAGATTAGTTCAGACCACAGGCCGTGTAGTGCAATGGTGCCGGGGCGTCCAAGATTCGTTCAGTTGTTGTGTATTCTAGCCTTTTCCCTTAATAACTTAATTGTTATCGCATAAACAGCTGGTCTCGCGTGTGCAGCTTTCAAAGGCGAGTGTCACACCACAAATAAACCGGTGCAGTCTGAGTGAGACGTTCTGATCCAAACCACATGCGTTTAGTGACGGAGGTCTGCTCATGATTTGTTTATATTGGTTAATAATATTTGATGTATTTTTTGTTTTCAGCTGTAATAGTTTAGACTGATGTTGTATACTCACTGGCTGTGCTCATGACGGTCCTCCCCAGTGTGTTGGTGTTGTTGTCACTGCTGCTTCGGCTCAGGTTCATATTGTTCGTGGCGTTTGTGCGTGACATGTTTGGAGCCCTTCTCACAAACGACTCCATCAGACTGGCTTCTCTGGATGACAGGTTGGGCACACTGGCACTGGAGCTCATGGGTGCACCGGCGGCTAACAGCGAGCTAACAGATAACCTAGCATTAGCCGCAGAGCAGAGGGGCCGGGGGGCAGGCGCATCTTTGCTGGAGGCCTCAGACACGGAGCTCACGTCAGGTGAGCTCACACTAACCAGTCCCATGGAGATAGCTGCGTCCGCGTTAGCCGCTGTTGTTGTCGTTCCCGTTTCTGCATTTGTCGAACTCGTCGACGCTTCAATGGCTGAAGACAGAACCACAATTGGCTCCTGCTGCTGTCCATCACACGTGTTCACCCCACCCCCCAAAGTGTTCTGGTCCAATAGTAGGCCTTCGTTCCGCCTTGTTTCCAGACGTAATCCGCTAACGCTCCCGGGAAGCAGCCCGCCCAGTGCAGAGGAGGAGAGGTCAGAAGAGGACGCCACGCTGCACACGGAGCTGCTGCTGCCCTTCCTGCTCTGAGAGGAAGTCCCGCCCACCAGCGCGGCGGAGGAAGTGGACTTGTCGGGGCAGTTGTTTTTGACCAGGCTGCTCCACTGCTGCTGCTGGGGGCAGGTGGAGGCGGACGACGGGCCTGAAACGTGAACGCAGGACACAGGTTTGGTGTTGGGAGACTCAGGGTCGAAGGTCGGTGCGAGTTTGAGATCGAACTTTCCCTCTGCGCCCATTCGGTATGAGTTAGAGCCGCCAGAGTCCCAGGTTACATCAATCCAGCCTAAAATTATGAGAGACACAAGAGAGAAGCAAAGGCAGGCACAGATGAGCGACCCCATAGAGAGGAGAGAGGGAACACACAGAGAGAGGTGAAATAAAAGAGAAGGAAGAGGAGGAGGAAGAGAGGGAGGAGAGAGGTAATGGAACAGGGAGAGGGAAGGAAGAAGAGAGAAGAAGAGGGGAGGGGAACAAAACAAGAGAACAAAAGAGAAGAGGAATGAAAGGGAGAGCAAAAAGAGGAAAAAGAGAGGGGGAGAAAGAGAAACAGAGAGGAGAGTAGAGAGCAATAAAGAGGGGAGAGAAAAAGGAGAAAAGAGAGAGGGAGGAGAGAATAGGTAGGAAATTAAAGGAGAGATGAGACAAAAGGGTGAGGACACTCCACACTGGACCAAAGATTAGAAAAGCTTCTACATCAACTGTGTAAACGTGGGACTATTACTAATGAGTTTCTACAAACGCAGTAGATTAAATAGATTAACTCCAATTGGACTCATGTCTCCATTAAAAATTTAAATGTGTCATGTTTTGGTCCAGGGGGAGTGAAGAGAGCAACAGATAAAAAAATGATCACAGCGAGGGCAGAGTAATGTGACAAATGCAAAGCTTCATCATGAATCAGGATTCAGTTTGTGATTTGAGTTTATCCTGAATTAAAACTTTTAAAATCTCAAAATTCTGATTAAAAATGCAAGCGACAGGAAACAGAAATGGAAAAAGAATTGGCTCTTGATTCTGCACGATTGCACGTGAACGCCTGCATGCGTCTCTGATCGAGCACAGGAAGCAGTACAGGTGACTGCCGAATGTCCAGCGCCTTCTATTCTGCTCCATAGCGCCTCCTTCTGCGCAGAAACAGAGGATCTGCTCCTGTCGGCATCTACTGGGCTTTAAACAAATACACTTATACCAGGGTCAGTGAGGCTAAGGCTGCACTATTTTTGTGTAGCTGCACAGGTGTTTCCGGTAAGAGCTAGTCACTGTTCTGTATCACTACAATCACAAGAGATAAACAAAATAATTACTGTTATGAGAGACTACCTTCAACAGAAATAAGTAATGCTCTGAACATCCACAAACAGCTAAAAGTGAACTATTTTCAGTGTGTGAGCGGCTGTATAAAAGTGCACTACACAGTTTAACGCACTGACGCAGAGTCTAGATCACCACAACGCGCGGACGAGGTATAAAAGTGTTTAAAACAATGCCCTCTGCTGGTGTTTTTAGGTCAGTCTTTGTGTAAATCATACCGTTATGGGCCTCTCCAGTCACAGTGCCCTCTCCTGGCGGGTTGCCGTCCTGGTCTCTCCACTTCCAGTCGATTCCACGGACAACTCGAGCTCCCGGGACGATGTATTTCATGACCTGAGATCGGAACAACCGCCTCTGTCTGCGCAGGTTCGCTTCCGCCTCCTTCACCGCTTTACCTGGGCACGGGATACAAGCACAGGAATTTAATTTTAAAAAGCAATTTGTTTTAGCATGTAGCATGTTTCACAGTGATGGCAAATTTTAAATGATTGTATGAATAATATAACTCATTGTTTTTCAAGGCACACCAGTGATAAAATAAAATAAATGGTTTAATCCCTTTAAACCTCAATAGTACATAGAAAACATATTAACGTGGAGTTCATAACAGACTGACCGAGCTGATCCTCACAGACCGCGGTCACTGTGCCGTACAGCTCCAGGCCGGACAGGCTCAGATAGTGAGTCTGTCCACTGGCGTTCTTCCCCATCTGCTTTATCCTGATGTGTCTCCAGCCCTGCTTCTCCTCTTTGGACGGGTCCAGAGGCCATGTGGCTGTGGAGCTGACACAGAACAGAGAAAATCATTCATTAGGACCTGAAATACCATGTGCATTCAAACCCAATCATAACATCAAAAATAGAAACAAACTCTGAATGAAAACTGTACTAGACTGGGACTAAACCAAAACTAGAACAGAACCAAACCAAACCAATGTTATAGGACTCAAACTGGGACTAAACCAGGACCAAGAGAGCAGAGTGGGGAGCACCACAGTCAGAGTCCTGGCCTGTCTAACTAAAAGCAGTCGAAATATCCAATTGTACCCAGGCTCGTTGAGGCTGCAGTCGTCCACGTGCGTGTACAGAGTGGTCCAGTTCTGTCCATCCTTCGACACCTGGAACACCCAGTTCCTCAGAGCCGAGCGCCCATAACCCCTAAAAGAGAGAGCGAGACAGAGGGAAGGAGGGAGGAACAAACATACTTTTAACAAAAAATAATTATTACATTTCTTCCTCCAAAAGTCTTGTCTGTTTCAAACCACATGCACTACATGCATGAGATGCTGTAAACCTCTATTAAACAGACTCGATTCAGATGCGATTACTTGCACAGCCCTACTCAGAGAAGCCTTCTTTTTCCTCAGCTCTCACCTGGCGTGTCTGAGTGTGTAGGCCGACGGGACGAGCCACAGCCCCAGGTCGACGGCGAACCAGGCGTTCTTGTCGTCGTTGGTGTGGCAGTTGAGGGCGGAGCTGTCGCGGCTCAGGATGTCCTCCAGACGCCCGTACGGGAGGTTCCTGCCCTCAGAGGAAGTCACCACCACCAAACCATAGGCTGCTGGGTTAACCCACTCATACGCAGTCCTATAGAAAAGAATATACAGGGAAATTATATAGGATAATAAGTGAAATAGTAACCCGTTTTATTTGTATATTTGTGGTCTCACTTGGCGTTGGTTCCGACCCAGTAGATGAGTCCGTTCTCATCGAAGTCGTGCTGATGTCTAAAGCTGAAACTCTGCCCTTCTCTCAGTTTTCTCACAAACACAAAAGACGAGCGCTCAAAGTCGTACCACTGCTTCGCCACCTGAAACATACAGGCACAGCTCAAAGGTCACATGAATTATATTAAAAGAAACAAGACATATCTACAAGAAGCTCTCCTCTCTCAAGATGTCTGGGAGGTCCTTATGCACAAAGTGACTTTACAACATTCATACCATATCCCATAAAACTGTACAGCACTCACCCTTATGTTATTGATAACCTTGTCACACCAAAGCCACTATTTTCCCCATTGTGGGACAAATAAAGGATATCTTATCTTATCTTATTTTCTTTCTATACACAAGTCTTTTGCTTTGTTACCATTGCCCCTTCATTTTATTACCCTTTTTATTATATTGAAATGTGCAAACTACTAAAGTCTAAACTCACCATCTTGAGCAGGTACTGTTCCAGAGACTCCACTGTGGCAAGGGGCTCCATCTTTAACATGCGCCCGGTCCGATCGATCAGAGCCGTCTCTCCTGGGGCCCGCTCCAGTCGAAACCGCAGCCTCCGGGTCAGAATCTGAAGATACACAGAGAGAGAGATGTCACAACACTGCAACGGACACCATGCTTCTGTCTGATGGGTGAGAGGAGCTGTGCCTTACCCATAGACTGCATAAATAATAGACATGGCTAACCCACTACCCGCCATGTTGCAAAGAAGTGAACACGGGGCACCTTCGGCTCCAATTCACCTTCTATTGATAAACCGTGGCTCCTCTTCTCTCACTGCTGCTGTCAGGGTGGTCATTTCGGTCTTAAAATGTACGTATAAACCAGCTGTACATGATCCTGGGGTTTTTATTTTGCCATTTTAGGCATAAATCAAGATATGAACATTATTAACAGACCAATGAGTTGCCCTCTTTCCCTCAAGTTGGATGTGGAACTCTGCTTCAATTCTGTGGTCCTTATAACTGCTAGCATCGAGAGTTTCATTTGGAGGCGAACACTGCGGCGTCACACTCCCTCAGTCCACGCCCTTACATCATACTGAGGTTGTAAATGGTCGCTTTGTGTTAAGTTACCTGTAGGTTGTAGGAGGATCCAGGTGTGTCGTACAAGTGCAGAGGTAGACGTTCTATCGACTCCAGAACGGCAATGAGTTTACGGATTAAGGCAACAGCAGGACGACTGAGAAACAAGGAGAACATGCAAATATTATATCATTTCTGATGATAAAACCATATTCCACTTCAAACTAAACCAGAGGTGAGTTAAATACAATTATTATGGAGAGATATTTACCTCTCGTCGTCTTCATTTTCACTGAAAGCAGCTTTAAAGACGTTAATTCTCTCCATCAAAGGCTTACAATCATGCTTCAGGTCAAGTTCTACACTCTAAAATACAGAAAAGCATTAGTAAATACATGTTAATACATTGTAGAAGTTCTGTAACTGTGTGCACTCACATTGTTGAGCACAGTGAACAGGGCCTGCACCAGTCCACTGCTGCACATCTCATAGGGGGAGATGGTGTTCTCGTCCTTCAAAACCACGATCAGATTCTCCAGAGCAGTTTTCATCAGGTCCCTCCATGTGTTCTCTCCCTCAATGCACTGGACATAGCACAAGTGTGTATTTAACAAACTGGAGAGTCTAAAAGTACCATAACCCTGCCTCCTGTCCACAGACGGCGGTGGTGGTGTTGGTATCTCACCTGTTGTCTGTTAGTATGTAGCTCCCAGGCAGACTCCAGCTGAGTGGAGATGTTCCTCAGGGTGACCACCACTCCTCGGGGCATGCTCTCCACAGCTTTAAAATGGTCGTCGTAGAGCTCTCGGGCCATGCTCTTCACCTTCTGCTTCGTCTTCTCCAGTTTAGACTTTAGCTTCCGCCCGCGTTTCCCTGTCCAGCCCGTCACAAACTCTGAGCCTGGGGAGGGCAGTCAAAGAGTCAAATATTCCAAAATACAAAACAGGTTTACTCAATCACATCACGGCAGCAAAGGTTTGGTAACAATTATCTTTTAACATTTCCTTATGATGATGGGGAATGATTGTTTTGCCACAAACAGACCTCAGTTATTCTCTGATTGGTTCTCAAATATGGCTGCCTACATCTACAAAAAATTTGAAAAATAAAAAATAAAAATAAAAATGGCAAGGACTGAAAAACAGCACAGACTTCTGTAAAGTACTAAACACTGTTAATCTGACTTAAAAGCAGCTATAGAACATATTTTCAGATAAGTTCAAGAGTAATTAGCTGGAATTATATTGTGGTTGTAGCAGTAGTAATAATAATAATAATAACAGTAATAGCAGTAGTACATGTATTATTAATCGTACCGAGTGATGTCTCTGCAGTGAAGGAGTGCTTGGTCCCTCTGTTAGACTCAAACACAAACCCAGGCAGGTCTTCCTTCAGTATGGTGGCCTGCTGTCCGTCTGAGTTGTGGATGGCGATCTCTCCCTCCTTCAGGCAGGTCAAGGACCAGTTGCCCACGCTGAGTTTGGTGGGACCCACAGAGGAGAGGATGGGCTGTGTGGAGGTGACCGGCTTCACCTGAGACCGGGCGCGCTGCAGCTTCTCCAGAAACTCACTACGGGACTCTGAGGGACAGACGGGGGTAAAGGGACATGTTAATATGCAAAATAATAGGAATAGTTCATAGATAAGTGTCTGATTTTCGACAACCCTAATTTGATCACATTAAATTTAACACTATTGTATCACATTACACATCTTAACATTCTCACCTGAGCTGTCTGACCCTCCTTCTGGACTCCCGCTGCTGTACATCGTGGCCAGTTTTCCGTCGAGGATGAACCGGAACCATCCGTTGGATCCGTTGGAGAGTTCCAAAGCGGCGGCGTCAGACCAGATGTAGAGACAGTCCCGTCCCCGGATCACAGACCAGTCCCTCCAGTGGTACGGCTTTCCCTGCTGGATCTCCCGGGCATCCTCCTGGCTCTCCTCCTCCTTCTCTGGCTTCGCCTCATCCTCGTTCTCGTCGTCGGAGGTGGGACCGGCCAGAGTGGACACCTTGTTGATGACGCCCAGGCGAGCCAGTTGGTCCAAGAACACGTCCCCGCCTTTGTCCACCAAGTCCCGAATGATCTGCAGCGCCAGGAGGTGTCCGTCATCATCGTCCTGGGGAAGAGGAGAGAGAGTGGTTTAGTGGTAAAAAGTAGTTATGTTAAAAACTGGCTCAGAAACAAAAGCAACTGGTATTTATTAGCTTATTACCCCTCCTGGTTCAGCAGGGTGGTGGTGATCTCCACTAACTTTGACTTACCTCTCCCTTTATAAACCCACATGTCAGAGTAATGCTAAAGAGAGTGGAGGTTTACCTCTTGGTCCAATACTGTAGCGGTGATCTCCACTAAGACTGTGGGCAAGTTGTGTCCGGCTTCAGAATCGCACACCTCCTTCAGAAGCACGTCACTGCTGTAGTGCACCATCTTACGGATCAGGGCCAGGCTCGCTTTCCTACACAACACATCACGTAAGGGAAGTTATTACACATGATTAGTGTGCAAACCCTGTGGAGCCTTTTAAGAATGCATAGTGCTGGTATGAGGGGAGTATTTGTGCAAACCTCATTTAGATCTTAATTTGGTCAATTTAAAGTGATTGTACATACTTTTTTCTATGTAGTTGGGCAACATCTGCCCCAGCACAGGTAAATGGCAAAAGCAGATCTTTAGGTTAAAAATCAGATGGCTGTGTGTTTGCATTTAACTGTAAATCTAATTATCACAGAATTATGAAGTTGGAGTTGTTAGCATGCTAGTTAGTTGTTAGTTGATAGCAAAACTCTTTACAATATTTCGTGGGTATATTACTTTACAATATGGATTCTATAAACAAAATAGTACCGTATAGAAGGCAGCATGGTGTGTTGGAAGGTGTGGGCAAACACAGGCAGCAGTCTCTTCAGATACAGAGGAGCCATCTCTGGGTCTCCTCTGGGTTCACTGCTCTCCTCCTCCTCCTTCACATCCTTCTTTTTCTTATCCTCTCCTTTGTTCACTGGGCACATCCAGTCTCCTAAACAAAGAAATATATGAATAAGAAAAAAACGTTTTCAAATAGGAAAGGTAAGTTAAGGTAAGGTACACTTTATTGATCATTTGACCCATCCTGCAGTGCAGATGGAGCTATCAAAAGGCCGCTACATCAAGTGCAATTATTAAAATGCGATTAATGACCCAAGGCTCTATATTCATATGCACTTAAGGGCCTTAACTAAAGACCTGTGTAGCAGAGTACAGCATAAATCTAGGAGAGCATCGAGACAGACCTGGAGACTGCAGGATGGCCACCACTTCACTGTGTCCTCGCTCTCGAGCTTTGTCCAGAGGAGTTTTACCGTCCTCGTCTCTAAGGTCAGGGTTTGCTCCGTGACGCAGCAGAGTCTGAAGAAGAACATGGTTACATCATGGAAAAACATGTGCAGACTGAAACTGAAAAAGGAGGAACTGAAAAAGGACGGGGTGGGTACCTTTGCCACTTGTGGTCGTCCGAAGCAGGCAGCGTAGTGCAGAGACGAAGACCTTTGACCCCTGTTTACGTCTGCTCCACGCTCACACAGAAACTCCACCTGAAATAAAAACACGTCATCATCAAAACTCTGCCCAGACACTGCGCCCCCAAACACGAGGGCCAAAACATAAAACACTATAAAAACAGATATTTACCATCTCCTGTGTGCCGAAAGCTGACGCCCAGTTTAGCAGCGTCTGTCCAACGTCGTCCATAAAGTTCACCTCAAATGCTGCAAACAAAAAAGAAAAACTTAAATATTTGAAATTTAAGTGAAGATGTTTATGGAGAAAATTAATCAAAGGCTTAAGCATTTAAAAAAAAAAGCACTCCACAACTATAATTTATTTCCCATCGTACAGGAGCAAAAAATATGGAATTATAACAATAGTTTAAAAAAAAAGTAAATTTTGCCATAAAGAGAATTTACTTCTGTCAAGTTTTTAAGGCTGAATATCGCTCCTCTTTGCTCATCTTGGATAGATAACAGTGTAGCTTCACAAGGATCTAAAATTTGATTACCAATCACATTCACAACTCTAATCTGTGTATCGCAGGGCAAACAAAAGGGAGACTTGGCAGCAGTTGGACGTTCAGTTCCAAAAAATGATTTAAACATGTACAGAAAGACCAGCCCCTAGTTCCCTCCTCCAAAACCCTCCAAAAGCCACACGCCCCCCCGTACCTCCAGTATCAATGGCGTCTATGAGCGCGTCTGTGTCTTTGCTCCGGATGCAGTCTATGAGCTGCCTGTGGGACCTCTCTCCAGAAGAGTCCAGCCTCCTCAGACCCGGGATCCGACCCGTGGACCCGGCCGTGGACTTGGGCAGGGCCTTCCTCCCCTCGAACAGAAGCACCAGGAGCAGGTCCACCAGGCGCATGGTGTCCAGGACGCAGCGCTCGTCTCCACCCAGAGCCGCCTCCATCGAGTCGGGCAGAGCGGAGCGCAGCAGGTCCTGAGGAGAAAGTCAGGCTGGAGGTCAGTGAGGGGGATTAGGGAAGAGTGTCCATCTTTTCAAATATTGGTGAAATTTACAGATATCGGTTTAGGTCAGATATTGACATTTTTTTACCCTTTTTAGCACCAATATTTGTTTTAAGCAGTTCATATTTTTTACAAAAGTGAAAAAGTTAATTTGCAAACTTAAAGCTGTTCTGATCTGTTGTTTCCTCTTCAAAAACATACCTGTGTTTTGTTTCATTCACGCATGTTTAAGGCACAAATGCTGCATATTTAGGCTGAGTTCTTCTCTCAAACTGAAAACACTGATGTGGTAATACAGGAAAAGCTCCCCTGTGGTTTTAAACTTCCTTCACTAGAATCATTTGAATGATTTCAGCCCCGCAACTGCCAATCTCTACTGAATTTAAGGCAAAAAGAGCTATTAAAACTTGAAAACTATCATTACATGACATCACAAGGTGGAACAGAGCATTCTGAGCTTTGGAGATTTAGACAGACTAATGATGCAGCATTACTGAAACATGTGAGAATGAAGCAAAACAGAATTCCAGACATGTTTTTGAGGAGGGAGCAGAAATATAACTTAAAGCTCACAAGAATGTATCTGTGCAATTTAACGTCATTTTGTGGTCTTAAAATCTTAATACCTGAACTGTTAACCACTGATTATCACCCTGAGCAGTAAGATAAATATAAGAAGTTGTATTATTTAAAAAATCCATATCAAACCATCCCTAATGTGTGCTATTAACAGAAAAGTACAAACACTGCCAAAAAGTACGTACATGAGTGACTAGTGGAGACCCCCTGCACAGTGTGGACAGCAGGCTCACGATGGTGGACACCTGGTTACTCAGTTTGGAGTCTGGGGTTGAGGAAGTGGCTCCAGTCGAGGTCCGACCCGGTTTACACGCGGAGCTCGGCCCAGAGGGGGCGCCACCACCGGCCGCAGCCATCCGAGACAACAGCTCCTCCGACAGGCCGTGTTTAGCCAAAGGAGCCGGATCTACACCACGGCGAGTGAAGCGGTCGGCCAGAGAGGCGAAGCAGCGCAGGGCTCCATCTGACACCTGAGAGAGGGGAGGACGAATGGAGAGAAGAGGGAGAGGAGACAACGCAGAGGAGAAGGGAGGAGAGAGTTAGAAAAAAGTACTTTTTCTGATTTAACAGAGGTGAGAGTGACATCTGGTTAAGTCCTCACTATCAAAGCCAGTTGTTTTGTTGATTAATCGGTCGCTGGAGTCTAAGTTGATTTTATTAGTCAACAAATTCTTTTATTTAGATTTTGGAGATTTATATGGGACAGAAGTGAGTGAGTTGTCTGAAGAATTGGTATTTTTTGTATTTATGTGTAAAAAGTTAAAATAGACTTGCGATTCACAAGTTTAATTTGACTTTACAAAGAAAAAAGTACCGATACGAAGAACGAATGCAATTATGTATCCCTGTATACTACTAAAACATTTGTAATCAACTATTAAAGTTATAGTGAAGATATGTTTCCACTCCTCATGTCTTCTTTCATTCATTATTAGAGTTTTTAGCATCTGCAAAGTCTCCACACTCAGGCTTGCTACTCTCGGCTTTAGTTGTAGCAATTAGCCACAATCTCTGTCTGCTTCCCGTCACCATAAAGGAAAATCAGATGATCAGCTTAAGTGCACAGTTCTAACAATATTTCAAATTGCGATATTAAACCCTTATCACCTGATGGTCCTCGTGCTTGAGCAGGCTGGACAGACTCTCCACACACGTCTCCAGTGAAGAATCCTGAGGCTCCATTTTGCTGCAGAGACGAGACACGACGGCCATGGCCGAGTGCAGAGTGTCTTTGTGCACCAGGTGTCCACTGTCTCTGATGAAACTCAAAACACAGTTCAGACCTCCAGCCTCAAAGACGGCTCCAGACTCACGGGTACAGATGAGCTCCAACACCTGAGGAGGGAGGGAGGGGTATTAAACTATAATATCATTTATTCTTATAAAAACAGTAGATAATAATCGCTATTATCACAGTAATACAAGATCATCACAATTAGACCACCAGATTTTTCTCATCTAGAACTTGGAGATTTTTCATAATCAAGATTATCACGGCCAAAAATTCAATATCGTCCCAGTGCCTAGTTAAAGTAGAATCAGAATACATTAAGTCTGGTCAGTACTTGGATGGGAGACTACTGCGAATACCAAACATACACTAAAGCACATTTGAGTGTCCAAAAATCTGGTGCTTTATTATTATTCATGGATATAAACAGGATAAAGTGTCACCTTGGATCAGGCACTTGAATTTAAACTCTTTGTCAAAGCGAATCATTTCTAACCTTCCTCACTGCCATTACTTAGCCGTAGCCTCTGTACCTTGACACACTGCTCGGCCAAGTCTCTGCTGGTCCTGTTGTTCAGCTCCACCACCACCAGCCTGTTACACAGAGCTTTGATGGCTCCCTCCACTCCCACAATCCTCCTGGTGCACTCCGCAGACACGTCCAGGTAATACGTGATGGCCCGAGCGGTCACCTCAAGAACGTTATCAGGAGCGCTCTCATCGAGGAAGATCTTACACAGCGCGGGCAGGAAGGTGCGAGGAGGGCAGCTGCAACAGAGGAGATATAAATGTACAGATGTGGAGAAGGCGAGCAAAGGAGAGAGTCAGAGGGAGCAGAGAAGAAATGAGGGTCGCAGGGTCAGAGGACGAGCGAGAGGGTCAGAGAAGAAATGAGGGTCGTAGGGTCAGAAGACGAGCGAGAGGGTCAGAGGGAGCAGAAAAGAAATGAGGGTCGCAGGGTCAGAGGACGAGCGAGAGGGTCAGAGAAGAAATGAGGGTCGTAGGGTCAGAAGACGAACGAGAGGGTCAAGGGAGCAGAGAAGAAATGAAGGTCGCAGGGTCAGAGGACGAGCGAGAGGGTCAGAGAGAGCAGAGGAGGAGAGGGTCAGAAGAGTAGAGGCGATATTGTACTGTGGTCTTACGTCTCGAAGCAGCGGTCCACGTTGTCAGACATCAGCAGTAACATACAGAGCTGCTCCAGAGCGATGAGCTGCATGTCCCGCTCATCTCCCTGCCCCATCTGCAGCCACTCCAGCAGAGTGTCGGGGTCCACGTCGGCCATCTTGGCTCTGACAGACAAAAACAAGGCTGAATCAGGAAACGGCACGCCACTACCAGACCAATCCTCTCTATTTTATATGAAGATTCATAATTAAAATGGCTGAAGTAGTAGTTAGTGTTGTCAATAGTATTGAAAATCAGATACTAATCAATATTGAAATTACTGAAACTAGTGTCTATCGAGTACTGAGCATAGACCATATATATCAGTGGACGTCACCCACAGCGTCAGTGTTGCTCAACTGAACTCCTGATGCCTCAGTTACAGGAGTGAATTTGGAGCCAGGCTCCATATTTGGAAATCCGACCACGAGTATCATAGCAACCACAAGAGCCAATCATGAGTGAGGTTGTTAAATGTGCCTGTCCGACTCATGGCAGAGCAGTGATACTCTGCACCACTGTGCACGAACCGCTGTATTACAGTGATCTTGAGAATAATAAGGAAACTTTTAGCTTTTATCATCAAACTTTAAATCGTAACTTTGAGTAGTTGATTTATGTTCTATGTTCTGTTACGTGTGAACAACAATAGAGTCGCAATTTAACAAAATTCACTTTACTTTATGCTAGTTAAATTATGCTAGTTTAGATTCTAGTAACATCAGCTATTGTAATTGAGATATTTTATCATTTTATTTCAAAAATATTTAATCAGGACAGGAAAGCGGGAAGGGCACTTGGCAGCGAAATGCATGAGCTGTCAATCAAACCTGTTGCTAACGCTCGGCAGCAGTGACCTCAGGGAATGAAGGCATCTGATTGGTCCGTTAACAGCGAAATGAAAAATTCAGGATCATGTGTCGCGGGTTCATACGAACATTTTAAGACCAACATGACGAGGCTCAGTGCAGCAGTTACAAAGAGAGGGACGATAAGATCACAATGTAAGTCAATGGGGAAAAGGAAGAGAAGTAGCCCGAAGAGCCTCCTGTAGCACTTCCTGTTTGGCATGCAGCAGCTAGCCCTTTAGCTATGTCCACTCATATATACGGTCTATGGTAGACTCTATTCCTTAGTATAGAAATAGAATTTTTATATGGTGACATGTTTGAATCAATGAATCAGTGCATCTTAAATTACTTCCAAAATGTGACTATATCACATGTCCAAGTTTTAATGACTCCCAAAATTCCCCTTTGGAAACGGTTTCTGTGTAATAAATAAACAAGCCAAACATAGAGCTGTGCCTGATCATGACTCTCACCTGGCTCCCCGTTGGCTGCCGCGTCTGGCTCAGCGCCCAATCACAGCTCAAGATTCTGACTCTTTTTGGGATTCATCCAAACAATGGGACGGAGCGGAGGCAGTGTCGCTCACTGGGGATTCTGGGACATGTAGTTTTCTCACCTGCGCACACAGAGAACCAATGAAAAACATAAAATACCAACAGTAAAACATGTCAGAAATCCAAATATGTAAGGGCAGATTAAAGGCAGTAGTATTACACTTATATGGTGCATTAACTGCTAACACAACATATTGAGATCACCATGTTACCTTCCATTGTTTTGAAAATGTTAAATTAGCTGAAAACAATGCATTAACAGGTTAGTAATTAGCTGTTTTCCCCAAATGGTTCAGCCTTAGCGGACGGGGAAGTGCCTTGCTCATAGATACACCAGCAGTATATTAGACTCATGTATATTATGTACATGAGTCATGTATATTAGGCTCCTCAGCCTGACACATGTGAATCTGATCCAGAGTGTTGCATAAACTGAACTGATCTGAGGTCAGGAGCCAGGGACAGTTCATGATGTTTACAGCACAGAGGAAAGTAGGGCACAAAAGTGAACCACAGTAAAACACGTTTTAATAATGTCATTACTGTTAAGGCTCATTTATTTATTTTAAATCAGACCAATTCTGCAAAAATGTCTTTTCAGAGCTTATAGCCATTTCCTTCTCACTGACCCTGATTCACCACCATCGGTAAGATTCAGCAGCCTACTTTCAGCACAAATGGAGAAAAAAAAAGCTTGCTAATGAGACATGCAGCTATCCACAGGAGGGGCTGACAGCATGTCAAAAAGCAAAAAGAAAATCAGAACAAACATTATGAAATTTTGTGTTTCTGTTAAAGGGGTGGAGCTCTGGGGCAACTGTACAGAAGATTTAAAACTGTGCACCGATCTCTTCCACTATAAAAAGAGATTTAAACGTTTAACTCTGAGCAGATTCATGAACTATGAGACTTAGTTTGTGCTGTAGTCTCTGCCGTACTGTTACTCATTTGTTTGCTGTATTTATGAACCGGTGCCAAGATGATGCAATGAGGAATAAAGGGTAAAGGCAAAATAAGATCAAGCTTCAGTTTACACCTTTTTGGTCTGTGTATGTTAAATGTCTATGGAATAATGTCAGAATTTGCTTGTGACCAAAATAAATCAATCAATCAATGTGGCACTTTGTTGTGATGACATTTTCCAAGGATCCAACAATATTTTTGACATCAGCTGATAAACAACACAATAGACATTCATTTAATTTCAAGTTGAAAATTCCTTCTGGACTGGAGTCAAAACCTCCTGATTTTAAAAATTGTGTCCTGGTGATTAGCTTTAAAACCATTTCTACCATTAATGAGTATCTGACGGTTTCCTGTTATAAAGGTACCACTTTTATACCATATACAATTTACTTGCTTCACATTTAGTTTATTGCTACAGCAACAGTCCCAACATCTGATGAAATTATCTGATAAACTGATTCTTTTCCAAGTGCCACAAAGGTTTAGTTCACGAATCATTTCTATTCAAACTAAAAATAATGTTAGTAAATACATCTTCGTTTTAATCATAGAACATAATCAGGTCAGGATTTGATTTAGTTCTAATGAAGTTGATTTCATTGCAGTGCATTGTGGGTACTTGAGTCTTGTAAGCTTCCTGATGTTGTTTATATAGAACAGAGTGGATCCTATTAGACTGTAATCGCCTTCTCTCCTCCAGCTCCTCACAGTGTCCTTCAGATCCAGACCTTTCTAAAGCTTTTTCTGGGTTTTCCAGGAGCCGGTGGGACCATCTCCGCCTCGTGATGAGTCCGTCTCTGGTTTAGTCTTTCAGCCTTTAACCCTCCCAGTGTCCAGTGTCCAGACTTCAGATGAAATCTGGGTCAGACTGAACCCCACACTTTGTAAGACAGTAAATTAAGTTAATTTTAATTACCAACAAAAAAAAAAAAATCTGATTCTTGTTAATGTCAATCTGACGGTAATTTTATATTATCGATAGTTTGCAGTGACATCGCGCTGGGGGTGTTCTACATGGCTGTCTGTGGTCTGACGATACCATACATATCATGAAATGCATGTCAAATATGGATGATATATTGGAATTTTTCAATAATTACTTCTGATCATATTGTCAGCTACAGCTTCACGAGAACCAAATTGCATAAAGTATAATTGATTACCTTTTTTAAATAATGAGAACAGTGAATGCAACTAATGAATTTTAGTAAAAAACATTCTTTTAAAAAATCGATTCAGTTGCATTTTGAATCGATTGGAGAATTGCGCAATGAAGTATCACAATATAATCACTGAATTGATTTTTTCTTACACCCCTAATGGTGACACAAAGCCCACATTTGCACATACTGTCTGAAAACAAGAAAGACTACAAAATAGATTCAAACAGCACATTTTTAGGAGCCTGTGGTCAATACAAGGTCCTGTTTAGGCGTTTGATTTCCAACAAAAAAAAGTGTTGGCTCATGTTATTAGCTAATGAATTTAAAACCATCACTGTACACTTATGAAAACGCAGGTTGGCCAACATCTCAGAAGAGAACACTGTGTGCAATGTATTTATAAAAGGGACTACTGGATAGCCTGCCTGAATATCTCGCTTGTTTATTGAACTTTGAGAGCTCACGTTCAATTCCACAAACTGGCCTCCCTAGAACTGAAATGGGAAAAAAAGGTTTTGGTTGTTTTGTTTCCCAAAACTGGAGTACATTTCAAGGACATGCAAAACTGAACCCACTGGTGCCACTGCCCCATTTGAATAATCTGGTGATAGACGTTTATAATCACACAGCCATTAGTTTGTTTGTCTTATACTGTATGATAACAGGGCACTCATGAAAAACTCTGGTTCTCTCATTGGGCACTCCCTGTATAAATAAAGATAAATTAAATTAAAATTAAAAATAGATTCAATTAAAAAACCTCCAACTTGTGGCCCAAAATGATAAAATGGGCAGCAACAATTTCTAGCACATCTGTGGTTATTTCACGAATGTGGACTTGTTGGACTTGTGGAAATGTCAAAAAGACATTTCAGCTACATCTCCCACATCCATTTATTTCTTCAATTTATTTAAAGATGCACTATGTAACTTTTTAGTTGGGGTCTATCACCAGCTTGTTTCTATGGATACCTCATTGCTCTGCCTGGAATGTTCCACAGTATGACGCTAAACAGCCCTACCTTACATTTATTCATTTACAGGTGCTTTTATGACTTAAAAATAACTAGAAAAACAGGCATTCTGGCTGTGGCTGCTTCTCCACAGATCTGACCTGTAACTTCGTCTGATTTGGTTTCCTTGAAGCTAGAAATGTTTAATACCACACTGCGAAATATTACAGAAAAAAGCGTTTGACGGAGTCTCCACCAGCCAACAACTTTAAGGAGGAGAATTGGATCTGAATCATGTTTGTAAATGACATTTTGCTGAACAATTAATTCACTCCATTAGCAGAGCACAGTCACGCCTTTGGCTAATAGTTTTAAATGATCTATCACTTTAACATTCCTCACATCACAATTACCAATTACCACCTAACTGATGTGAGGAATGTTATGATGTGAGGAATTGTCATAACATTCCTCACATCAATTACCAAATGATCCAAAAATATCCTTCAACAATTCTACAGTGTCAAAACCTGGACCGAAGCCATTACTATTTAAAGCTCTATAATAAAAGCTAAAAGGTCTTCATTCATCGGCAGCTTAATCTTGAAAGTATTTTTATGAGCGATTTTAATTATGAGCCTATTAACTGGGATAAGACTTTTCTGCCATAATCAAGCTGCTCAAGACTGTAATCTTTTTGCAAATAATTAGTTAATGCATAAAATATCAAGACTTTTTGTGTGTTTACTGCTCTCTGACTCCAAAACAAATGCACACCAGTAAGGTAACTTTAAATTAGTCCATAATGACATGGATTAAAATGTTTGTGGCGGTTTGAAATCGGTCTGGCCTAAATTAAAGGGTGCTGTTGTTGACTCGGTGTGACATAAGAGTCTGATGAAAGTAGCGAACCAGACCAGTAACTCATAATGTAATGATTCATAACAGCTGCATGACAAAGTAGGAGGTCAATTAGAATATGGGTCAGATCTGGAGTAAACACGGCTCCTTTGTGTCAAAAATAGTCAGTTATACAGACTAAGAACAGTGTTTCCTACAGGTCTGTACTAACAATATGGTGGAAAAGGTGATCCATATTTGAATCATTTTATTTAATACATCATTTTGGTGTATAAATGTCATAAATGTTGATACTTTGCAGCTGATATCATTAACATACCCCGGGGTGGGATGATAACTGTAGACACAGCTCTGTCTGAGGCTTTATTTCACTTTAAACTGAGTTAATGTGACCAGAAAGAACAGACTTAGTTTAAACTACTGGTACAATAGGTGAGTGTGTTTGTGTTGTTAAACAAGTTCTCCTCAAATAACGTTCATAACAGGCTGCTTAAAAGTGCTTAAAATTGTTTAAATCAATTTTGTGTTTTTTTCTTGAGTTTTCAGACTATCTTAAAACTTTTTTGACAGTGTTTGCTAATGTGTGCATTGTGTCTCCATAGAAACTGATTAACATTCTGCCAATACACATACAAGTAGAGCACTCCCAGCATGGTGTCACCAAGTATCAATCACCTCTACTGAAGGAAAAAGCACTGATAGCAGATGAAAGACGTTTATTTCTATATGTTTATGATAACACCATAAGCACCAGCAGTCGCCTCTATAAACGGGGAAACACAGTAAACTTTAAAGGCCAAATCCACGGGTTCATAGGCACTAGAACCAGTGTGAACATGCATCTCCCGCAGCAGGATGAGCACATGAAAGGTCCTATATTGCGCAAAATTGACTCTTGTGAGCTTTAAGTTACTTTATAGTGCTGGCAACCCATCAAAACAGAGTCTTTATTTTATTAATCTGTCCATCTCTCCATAGCTCAAAATGCTGTGAATTGTGACAGCATTTCGTTCAGTAGAGGTTGGTAATTCAAGGTCTGAAATCATCCAAATTAATCTAGTGAAGGTGTAGAGTTTAAAAACACAGGGAAGCCCTTGACATTACCACAGGCCATTACAAAGTGGAACAGTGTGTTTTCTGTTAGAGAAAACACAGCCTAAATGTGTTAGATTTGAGTGTTTAACATATGTGAAAGAAACAAAACGCAACTGCAGGTCTGTTTGTGATAAGGACACAACATTATAACATATATCAGAAAATAGCGTAATATGGGGCCTTTAAACTCCATTAAACCCATCGGACTCTGTCACCCTTAAGAGGATAGAGCCGGGGATAGAGCCGAGGCACGACACGGGCCTGGATAAGCCTCCCGGGCCGCTGTCCTGCGAGGTGGACGGGTTCAGACCACAGTTACACCGACAACAGTGAGTTAGCTCAGTGATAGCAACAATCTAACGAACCGCCGGACAAAACAGCGCTGACAGTCTCTTTTCACACGTTATAATTCTTTAAAATATCACCAGACACAAAATACGAGACCACAAAAACAGGATTCGGATTGTGTTTGTGTCCGTTGTTGGTCATAAGTAAAATTAAGAGTGGGCTTTAAAGTTGTTGCTAATGCTATGCGGCTAGTAGACGCTAGTAGCTCACGTAAACGTCTGGAAATTAAAATACTCACGTTATAATGAGTGAAGTGTGTTGAAAATGAGCGGTTTAAAGTACGTACTGTCCGACTTATGTTGTTAGATAAAGTCTATTTGCCACGCTAAATGCAAACCAACCCTGCGGCCTCCGAGTTCAAGAAAAAACAGCGGGGCTCGAGTTCCGAGTGATTCGGGAGGCCGCGTCCTTTTCCCGGCGGCGCACCACGAGAAGCTCCGGCGGGGCTGCGGGGGTCTGAGGGAAGATTACTCACCGGATTGTCTTCCTCCCGGAGCCCGTGCAGATGGAGCGGCGGCGCGGATGGCGGTCTCTCGGTCGGGCTGACGGGGGAGCGGGGTGTGTGTGGCCGTGTCGGGGCTCTTGTCGGGCCGGTCCCGGTGGAGAAGTGCGGGAGGGAAAAGGTCAGAGTGTCTGTGGAGTGGACGGAGCCGCCATCAACACAAGAGTGAAATGGAAGCGAGCGGCTCGACTGCGCAGGCGCACATAGGACAGAAGTTTGGAAACTCAGGCACATATTTGACATTTTCAAATCACTTCAAAGATTTATTATTCTGAGACTTTACCCGCTTTAAAATGATAAGAGTTCAGCTTTAATTACAATGTCTGGGCCCTAATGCTGAGATTTAGGGCTCTACAAATACGCATTGAATTGAAATTATGGTGTATTTTTCAACATTTCAATTTTGCATCTGTTGTGTACTTGTGCCATATGCTGCCACAGATGCCATGATGCCCAAAGACACAACACCAGGTTGCAGCAGTTTGATCTGACAAGTGGATGTCATTATACTGGGCCAGATGGTGCAGATAGACAGCCTTACTTCAGTCAGTCTGCCTCAGTCTGCTTCTTGTATTGCTCTCGTGAAGGCATTTTTTCCATTTTGATGAATAGTTGTCAGAATCAGAACACATCAGAATGTTTTGATTTATTTGTTGCAATAAAACAATAAATCACCTGCAACTAAATAAATTAAAGGTAAATTACTGTGGAATATATTCCAGGCAGTGTAGTAACATCTCCAAGAGTAAACAAGTGACTGACCCTCCTCCAGAAAGGCTAGGCCTATATTACACCAGCTGCATATTCTACCAATGCAACTTTAGGTTAATAATATAATAAATGGTTATTTATTTATTTATGCAATTAGAGACCACTTAAAAACCAAAATTTTAAGTGGTACAAATAAATCCATTACTTTTTAGTTGATCTCCGGACGCAGCGCCACGTCATCTGCGTCACGTCACCCACAACATCCAACATGGCGGCCACGTCCGCCCGGGAGAAGCAGACCGGTGAGAAAAACACGTTATTTCAATTTTAAATGCCACTTTAACTCATATAAGCTCCGGTACCGAGGCTAAAAGGCCCGGGCCTGCCGCCGGTGTCACGGGACCGACCATCCCCGGACTGTCATAGAAATAAAAGCTAAAAACAACCGAAGCTAATTGATGCTACTGAGGATTACCTGCGCCGCGGCCCCAAAACGCCCCAAAAATGAATAAATGAATAAAAAACTTTAGTTGGCTCCTGTCGGATACTCCGGCATTATCTCATCAAATCCTTTGGCATGTAGAAAAACAAACTGCAAACATCTGCTTTAAATGGGCATTGCTTGACTCGCGCACATATGCTAAAGTTAAATGTAGTTAGCCAGTTTTTGTTTTACTTTCCATTCTTCACCATCTTTTCCTTTCGATTGTTCCAGAGCAAATCATCTGCTCCACCTGACCCACTCCTGCATCCTCTGCTTTACCTGTGCCACTCCTCTGCTCCATATGACCCTCTTCTCTGCCACATCTGACCCTCTCGTCTGCATCCTCTGCTCCTCTGACCCTCTCCTCTGACCCACTGATTTGTATCCTCTGCTCCTCTGAAGCCTAACTGTTTGTGTTTCAGCTGCTCTGAAGCGGATGCTGAACTTCAACGCTCCTCCTCTGAACAACTCTCTGTCAGAGCCAGTATGGAAGGTACAAAGGATTGGGAATGATCTGATTTTTAACCTGATAGTGTAAAACTACCTCTTAGCTCCATGTCTCTCCCATCCGTAGTAACTTATTAGGATATTAAAAACGTCAGATGTAATTAGGACAAACTGGAACTGGGACATGAACAGAGAGGCTGAGGACAAACTTAGAAAGATTGTTCTAAATATGGGGGATTTTATCTAAACCAAATTTATGGCAAAAGGATAAATTCAATTTGTCAACTGGACAAAAGTTTATTTTGGTCCAATACATTTTGCAGCTCTTTCAAGCTGCTTCTTCAGTTTTATGTTGTAACAAGTAAACCCAAGACTAAAACTAGACAAAACCAGGAAACAACCATGACTTTCTCAATACCAAAACTGGACTTAAACAGGTCTAAAAGTTTCTCTAAATCAGATTTGTGATCCCACTGGTCTGTGTCTGTCTGGACTTTGGCTTCTTGTTGTTATGTATTTGTTGTAATGTTGTGCTGCCCTCTGCTGGTCAGGTGCTGATCTACGACCGGTTCGGGCAGGACATCATTTCTCCTCTTCTGTCTGTCAAAGAGCTGCAGGACATGGGCATCACCCTGCACCTGTGTGTAACTATACTCATGATTTATCAGCTTTACATATCTAAAATACCTCATCCCCTAATAAGCTTAAAAAGTCCTCAGGTGTTAGAATAGAATATATGTCGGCATTTCTTATCAAAATCAATCAAATTTACAGAGCTCTGTAGTTTCAAACCACTTCTATTGTTCTACTAGTAGTAAATTTAAGTAAGTGTTTATTTATATAGTGCTTTTCACAGACATATGTCTCAAAGACGCTTTACAGAGGATTATTTACAGAGCATTCTTCATTCTCTCCATACCCGGTGGTGGTAACCTACTGTTGTAAAAAAGAAAATGGAAAAGCTTTATCAAATTTATTACTTTAAGGTCTTCATTGTTAGAAATGTATTTTTTATTTTAATGGTAATGAAGTGCCCCATGGAGGATTACTCTGAAATCTGAATGCCACTGTGTTTTAACAAAAATGCCAGAAAAGAGCTTTTATTTACTTTTTAAACACCAAATCTAATCAGTAAGATAAAAATATTCCATTGCATTTAACATTTTTTTAAAACAAACCATGTCCCTAGGAATGTTATAAAATTTAATCATTTCATCATTGTTAAACTAGATGGAAAATGTTTTATTTTTCATTCGTGGAATCTTGTGTCTGTTCCCAGTTTACTGCACTCAGACAGAGACCCCATTCCAGACGTTCCAGCCATTTACTTTGTGATGCCAACGGAGGAGAACATCGACCGCATCTGCCAGGTACAAACACAGTGATCTAAGCATTCTGGATGACTTCACCTCAGTGATCTGCCTTCAGCTTTAGTACAAGTACAAACATGATATAATGGGCTGTGTTTAGTCTTAAAGGTGCATTGTGAAACGTTCTGGTGGAGGTTTTGTCAAATGATTTTCTCATTCATTTTTTCATGGAGACCAAACCAGACAAAGTGGCGACCCCGCTCACAGTCAGAATGCCTGTTTTTCTAGATATTTTTGCACTGTAATTGAAAATGTAAGTAGAGCTGTTTAATGTCATACTGTGGAAGATTTTAGGCAAAGCAATGACATATCCATAGAAACTAACATTTTGTCAACCAGAAAAATTACACGATGTGCCGTTTAATTCACAAAATGCCCAGCAGGCAGCAGTACAGGACAAATTAAGATGAATCAACATGTATTGTTTGGACATGACATCATAAGATTCTTGAGTTATAGTTGTGTTCTGTTGTGTTTCAGGACCTCCGTAACCAACTGTACGAGACCTACTTCCTTAACTTTATATCTGCCATCAGCCGCAGTAAACTGGAGGACATCGCCAGCGCCGCTCTGTCCGCCAACGCCGTCACGCAAGTCAACAAGGTGCAGACATAACACAGTGTTTGGTTTTTATTCTATCATTAAGACTTAAAACGTACACTATAATGAATGAATCCAATAAAATTCAGATTAATGCATTTTAACGTGTGAATGTTTTTTGTGATTACAGGTTTACGATCAGTATTTGAACTTTATAACTTTAGAGGACGATATGTTTATCCTGTGTCACCAGAACAAAGAGCTCATCTCTTATCATGGTGAGAAATAAAATTAGAATATTCTTTAAAGGTCCAATATTACACACAAATCTTTAAGCTTTAAGCCATGTTTTAATGTTTTTACCTCCTCAAAAACATACCTGGAGATTACACGTCTACATTTTCCAAGCAATCTGACAGAATATATTATAGTTTTTGTAATTTATTATTTTAATCATGTAATCCATTCTGACTGCTATTTTAGCCATCAGATCCTGGTCTTATTATAATCATTGTAGTTTTATATTTCTGTTTCTGTCCTGTTTGTGCTCAGCCATAAACCGACCCGACCTCCAGGACACAGACATGGAGGCCATCATGGACACTATAGTCGACAGCCTCTTCTGCTTCTTCGTCACTTTAGGTAAGACCTGAATTAGTCCTGGTTCAGTCCTGGTCTGGCCTTTGTAGCCTTTGTTTAATCCTGGTTTAGTTTTATTTTAATAGTAATAATACATTAGTTTTACATATCCCATTTTCTTGTTATTTCCTGTTTAGTAGCGAATATATTTGTAATTCTTCCTTCTTGTTCAGGCGCAGTGCCCATAATCCGCTGCCCCAGAGGAAACGCAGCAGAGATGGTGGCTGTGGTGAGTCTGAATTACTGGTTGTAAAATGTGATCATGTCATACTATCAGATACGGTCAAATTTCCCTCTCGATTACACTGTATTTTACGTGTAAGTGTTGAACCTGATCATTTCTGTTAAGCCTCATTTCCACTGGCACTGAGTTAGGTGCCGGCCATCACCCGGGGAGTGTTTCCATGATTCATTTTGGCTGTATTAAATATGACTGGACAATAGCAGTAGTTCAACACATACATTTGAGTTGTATGTAGGAAAGGTACAGGGTGCTCCATTAGTTTTCATTGGATTCATTCCTGGATTAGTTCTTAGATTCCGGTGTAATTTTAATTGATGGCTGCATTTTGTATTTTAACTCTAAACTTTTGCTTTTTGTTTTATTGCAGAAGTTGGATAAAAAGCTTCGTGAAAATCTCCGAGACGCAAGAAACAGCCTTTTCACTGCAGATAACATGACAGCAGGACAGTTCAGGTACTGGGAGAGCATTGTAAAGGTGAAAAAATTGCATAGCACAGTCAGATGGCCGATATCCAAAAGCTTATTTTTTATTTCAAATTACGTTTACGCTTCTTCAGATATTATTTTTCTTGCTTTGGACTACAGTTTCACAGTACTGGGAGGGGATATGACTCACGGGGATACAGAAAAATGAGAGGGCATTTGACACAAAAGGATACAGGAGGGATCTGATTTGTTGTGTGTAGTTTCCAGAGGCCGCTGTTCGTGCTGGTGGACCGTAACCTGGACATGGCCACGCCCCTTCACCACACCTGGACCTATCAGGCACTGGTACACGATGTCCTGGTGAGTGAAGTCTTTAATATTTAATTCACTCATTAAAGAAGAGGTATTCTGCTAATTCAACTTGTCAGAGGTTTCGACCATCGATCCGGTTTTCCCCATCAACCCAAAACGTGCACTGTAGGTGTGAAAGTGGTGTGTCTGTGCAAGTGTTGGTGATAAGGCTGAAACGATTCATCGAGTTAATCGATTAAATCGATTAGAAAAATGCATCAATTTTTTCTTTTTTTGCCTCGATGCTTCGTTTTATTTTTATACGCTCAGCGATGGCCGGAACCTTTTGTGGTAGAGGTAAAGTTTCCGCACGACCACTGCACTTCACTGTACAAACAACAGCGCGGCGCCCATGGGTGTATAATAGGAGCATAACCTCCGGTACACGCACCCCGCATCTCCGGTACGTCGCGCGCGGTACGCTCCGGTACGCCACGCACTCCGCATCTCCTCCGGTGAGGAGGAGATCCACATCTCCGGTACGCTGCGCGCTCCTCATCTCCCGTACGCCGCGCACTCTGAGCGTGGATTGTGTCTTGTCGCGTACACTCCGTGGACCGCGCTTCCTCCTGTGCGCCTCTAAACCAGAACTCACACCAGGACTAACCCAGGTCTAAAGCAGGTCTAAACCCGGTCTAAACCAGATCTATAACCAGGACTAATCCAGGTCTAAAACCAAACAAGAATTTGCAGGAGTTGGTTGCTACATTCATGTAGTTTTAAAAATCATGACAATATCAAGTAATCCAAAGTATTCAGATTACGTTACTCACTTTAAGTAATTTAATTGATTATGTCACAAACTACATTTTGGGGAATGTAATCTGTAATCTGTAGGGGATTACATTTTAAAAGTCACCTTCTCAACACTGATGCTACAACATCTAAACAGAAAGCCCCGTACATTACATCAAGTGGAAAAGAAACCGCGAGGTGAGTCAACCTTAGCCCAGCGATAATTACGTTTTTCATGTCCAAAACACGTGTATCTGTCAGTGCTCGTGGTGTGTACTTAACATGTGCAAAGTAGACGCAACAATAACAAACGATTACTTGATTATTTGAACAAAATAATCAACAGAATAATCGATTACTGTAATAATTGATAGCTGCAGCCCTAGTTGGTGATATCTTATTACCACCGGGTGTGGAGTGAATGAACAATGCTCTGTTAATAAAGCTCTGTAAAGCGTCTTTGAGGACATATGTCTGTGAAAAAGTGCGATAGCTGTTGTTGTAAGGTGACCTTGGGTGTCCAGAAAGGCGCCAAATAAATAAAATGCATTATTATGGCCTTATTCCAACCCTCTTGTACGAAACTCCACCCACAAGCCGACGTCACCAACGCTCCCATACGACAAATCTCCATAAATATGCAAAGACATGATGCAAAACTGTTCACAACTAGACAAACCTGACGCAGTGTGCAGCAGTTTCATTAGTCGGATGTGCGCTGACTGTGTTGTGATAACGCTCTGAACAGGGAGTGGCTTATAATCAGGATGTATGTGTTACCATTAGTGCTGCCACTAACGACAAATTTTCTAACGATTAATCTCTCAACTAATTTTTCGATTAGTCGACTAATCTAAACGACTAATAAAAAAAAAAAAAAAAGCGGTTCTAACACACACAAGTGTGTGTGTGTTAGATTTTCCCGGGAGGTTACCTTGTGTGTGCTGTGCGTGCGAGTTGCAAAGGTTATTATACGCCCGTGATAAAACGGGACGTATTATGGTATGGCGCTGTCCGTCCGTCTGTCTGTCCGTCCGTGGACACTTCAAAGCTTTGAAGTCTTTGAAGCTTTGTCTTCATGAAGAGGCAAAATATCAATGTGCTTTTCTGTTGTTTACAATGTATAGGATTATTGTTTCCCTCTTGCCGTAGATCTGAACTCTCTTCTCAAATGTTCTGCTGCTGAAAGCGAGAACAACCCACATTCTCTGTTTCTTTGAGCTTTGACACATTAAAGCTCTGTAGTGTCTTTAAGTTCTGTTGCTGCAATCTGATTGGTGGAATTCCGATTCTAGAATGTGATGATGTCATACTCATACTCCTACTGCAAGAGCCAGATTTCCCTATTGATTATTACGGGCGTATTTTGCCCCGCTGGCGGAGCTCTTGTTGCTGTTATGTCTGTTGTGTGTGCTCATTCGACAATGTTGAACAACGATATGCACACACAATTTAACGAGTATGCACGAGCAGCATATTGCAACGGTATTCTCAATACCTCATGCATCGTGGTCGTGCTCCCGCGCCTCGGGTGTAGCCGCTGTTAGCCGCGCCGGTGTCCGCCTCGGGCGCAACCGCTGCCCGCCGCGCCGGTGTCCGCCTCGGGCGCAGCCGCTGCCCGCCGCGCCGGTGTCCGCCTTGGGTGTAGCCGCTGTTAGCCGCGCCGGTGTCCGCCTCGGGCGCAGCCGCTGTTAGCCGCGCCGGTGTCCGCCTCGAGTGTAGTACGACTAGTGGTGTGGAGGGGAAATACCTGATCTCAGGCAAGCAAAAGGTCTCTGGACGAGCCGTTTGAGACCAAAAATAAATAAAGGCGAATATTCGACCAAAAAAATTGTATTCGACTCATTTTCACATTCGATTACGTCGACAACGTCGAATAATCGCGGCACCACTAGTTACCATGCTAGTTGTTGTCAGTATTACTGTGCCTGCAAAACTGTCTTGTGAAGCTGAAAAGTTGAAAAAAGCACTAAACTCATTATGGTGGATGATTAGGATATGAAGACAGAATGCAGTGAGGAATAACTTTGGTCTAAACTGTTTAAAATGAACTAGTTCTGTTTTTCACTTTTTAAGACAGAAAAAAATCAGGCACAGACTTTAATACTTTTCAAATACTAGTGACGAATGAGTGAATTTAACTTTGATTTCTTGATGCACAGTAGGACTTTTAAATGGTTTGTACAGCTTAGATCTTGATATCTCAGGAAATCCCCTTTAAATTCATGTGAAAATGGGCTTTTCTCATGGTGACGATGATAAATTGCAGAGTGATTTTGGACTCTGGCTTCACCTTAAATCTCTTTCCCAAAAGCTCAGCTGTGACTGTGGCCCCAGAGGTGGAAGAGAAGCCAAACGTACTTTAAAGTAATTTTACTTCAAATATAATATTACTCATGTAGAAGTACAACGTAGTCCAAGAAATTACTCAACTTAAAGCGTAACTGTCTAGACAAAACATCTGTATTATAATTTAAAGTTAAAGGTGCATTCTGTTACTTTTCTGGTGGAGGGTCGGTCAGATGCTCTTCTCCATGGGGATGTTATTGTTTTGTCTGGAAAATTTCACAGTGTGGCATTAAACCTTTCTATATCTTCATGGAGACCAAGCCAGACCAAGTTACAGGTCAGATCTGTGGAGAGGCGAACCCGCTCATACTCAGAATGTCTGTTTTTCTCGGTATATTTGTGCTATAAAACCACCTGTAATTAAATAAATGTAAAGTAGATCTGTTTAAAGTCATACTGTGGAACATTTCAGGCAGTGTAATGACATATCCATAGACACAAGCAGGTGACGGACCCGCAACTAAAAAGTTACATAGTGCACCTTTTAAAGTAATTTGAAGGACAAAACAATAAATAATGCTCAAAATCTAGTATTTTCTAAGGATAGACGCAAAAATTTGAAAAACTAAATCATATCTGAAGGAGCAAGAAAAACAAATGTTCAAATCATTTTATAGCATCACATAAAACTTTTGTCACTTGAAAACTTACAGTGGGAAGCGGAACCACAACTTTTACTTTTAAGAGTCCGATTTTCAATGTACAATACATTACTGAAGTAGGAGTAAAAGTCTGCTGCTAGAAAAGGACTCTGAAAAGTCTAATTTCTTTAAAAGTTACTCAAATAAATGTCATCACATGCTCCTCTCTGGCTCCTCTCTGCTGCTTCAGAGATGTATTTTGGAGGGAATAATTTGAGCGTTACATAATCGCTCACTTACCTCTCACTCCCGCGCCTTCGTTTTGAGACTTCTGTTTTTTTGTATTTTATTTTCGGGGGAATTCTCTGCCAGGAAAGTGACTGTGGCGGAGCAGGAGATGTGTCAAAACCAGAGAATTCCTCCAAAGTGACGAACCATAGAGACGAGAGCCCAACACAGATCCAAACATAAGGGTTGAATGATTTGGGATTTTTTCGTGTTGTCAAAAGTATTAAAATTCAAATACTAATCAATATTAGAATATACTCATTTGAACAGGTTTCGATAGGGGAAAAGTCCCATTCACAGGACAGAAAAGAACCGTTCCTGAATAGTTTTCGATTGATCTTGAGCTGCATCGGAACAGGTATAAGAGCAAATAGACGAGTATATGGACCTGCCTGGACCACCGAGGGATTACACAGATATAAAATCACATGGGAATATAAAAGAAAGTACAATGATTTAACGACAAGTGACATTCTATTGTCTAAGTAAAGAGTGTTTCTTATTATCGTAGCAGTTTCGGAATCAGTCGAATTTCTGTATCATGACAACACATGTTTGTATCTAAACTACAGGGTTAGTTAGGTTTTTATGCGGAATAAGACAGGGGATTTTGTTGTCTGTGAAGAAAATTATGGGATGTCAAAGAGAGCAGCCTTTGTAATTCGCTGAATACTTTGTGATTTTGATTTGATTGTGATGAATCTTGCTTCCTGGATAGAATAACACAATTAGCAAATCATAAAGACGGCAATTTTTGATGGACCATAATTTCCTCCACGAACAACCAAATATCCTGTGTTATTCTACTTAAAAACACATAACCCTGTAGTTTATTTCTGTACAAACATGTTCTGAAATGCGATTCTTGTCTTGGTTTGTCAGTTCTTGCTTCAGGCTTTTTGTCAACTCCTCTGAACGTGTTTAAAATGTGAACTTTGAACAGAATTGTATTATTAAAGCATAAATTACCAATACTTGTCAGAAAAATCGCAATTAGATCTTTTTCCCAGATTCTTCAGCCCTCATCCTGGCAGAAATAATGGTTTAGGGCCAAAGAAAGCAGAGAATGAAGTGATTTTCTGAACAGTCTGTCAGTGTGGGCGGAGCTTAACCTGTCGGCGGCTGCAAGATGGACTGTGAGGATGAGCCTTTATTCATTTTAAGTATTTACTCTTTTATTTAGACTTTTTAAATTCAGTCGTCTTGGATCAGCTGTGATATAGGAACACACATATATATATATACTTATACTTTACTCTTTGAACATATCTGCTTTAACACTTGGATTTAGCACTTGGTTTAGACCTGGTTTAGTCCAGGTTTGTAACTAAGGATGTTTTATTGACACAAATCGTTTTTTCAGGATTGTTCAGTTGTTTCCCACAGTGATAATTTGAGAATATTTTGGCAATGCAGAGAACTTAGCTAAAACATGTCTTGTTTGAAGACCTATTGAGCAGGTTCCAAACAGGAAGTGGGGATGGGTTCGATTTGACACCATATTAACTTCCTATTGAAAAACTGTGGCTCCTCTCTCTGTAACTGCTGCTGGCAGATTCGTCATTCTGTCCATAACATGCCCATTTTAACCTGCTCTACGTGATCCTGGGTTTTTATGTTTAGTTTAGTTTAGTTTATTTAATTAGACAGGGACAGTGCACAATCTACATTACCCTTAGCAGGAGAGATGTTTTGTACCAGGTTGTAGCGCCAGTGCTCATTTCCACCTGTAGTTCTTGGGCAGGCTGATGTTTTAGTTCATAAAAACAAACATACAAAGAGAATGACTTTATAATGACCGGAGCATCATTACAATTCTGAATCCTCTGTCATACCCAGTTCTCTCAGCACCTTAAAATCATCATCCTTATCAAAACTCATCATTCACTCCAGAACATCACACTTTCCAGACACTCATCAGTCCAGATTTCCATTAGTCCATTATTTCTCTCTTTTGCCCCTAAATCAAGCCTTGATGAGCTTCATTTGGAGCCGAACGCTGTGGGTGACACACAGAACTCTGCTTTACAGACTATGGACTCAATCCTTCTCTGACCTCTCTCTGATCTCTCTCTGATCTCTCTCTTACCTCTCTCTGACCTCTCTCTTACCTCTCTCTGACCTCTCTCTCACCTCTCTCTGACCTCTCTCTTCTCTCTCTTCTCTCTCTCTGACCTCTCTCTCCTCTCTCCTCTCTCTGACCTCTCTCTGACCTCTCACTTCTCTCTCTCTGACCTCTCTCTTCTCTCTCTCTGACCTCTCTGACCTCTCTCTTCTCTCTCTCTGACCTCTCTGACCTCTCTCTCCTCTCTCTGACCTTTCTCTCTTCTCTCTCACCTCTCTCTGACCTCTCTCTGACCTCTCTCACCTCTCTCTGACCTCTCGGACCTCTCTAGCCTCTCTCTTCTCTTTCTCTTCTCTCTCGCTTCTCTCTCTTCTCTCTCTCTGACCTCTCTTCTCTCTCTCTCTGACCTCTCTTTCCTCTCTCTGACCTCTCTCTGACTTCTCTTCTCTCACCTCTCTCTGACTTCTCGGACCTCTCTGACCTGTCGGACCTCTCTCTGACCTCTCTTTCTCTCTCTCTGACCTCTCTTCTCTCTCTCTGATCTCTGACCTCTCTCTTCTCTCTCTTCTCTCTCTCTGACCTCTCTCTTCTCTCTCTCTGACCTCTCTCTCTGACCTCTGTGACCTCTCTCTGACCTCTCTCTCCTCTCTGACCTCTCTCTGACCTCTCTGACCTCTCTCTTCTCTCTCTCTGACCTCTCTCTGACCTCTCTGACCTCTCTCTCCTCTCTCTCCTCTCTCTGACCTCTCTCTGACCTCTCTCTGACCTCTCTCTGACCTCTCTCCTCTCTCTCACCTCTCTGACCTCTCTCTCACCTCTCTGACCTCTCTCTCACCTCTCTGACCTCTCTCTCACCTCTCTGACCTCTCGCTCCTCTCTCTGACTTCTCTTCTCTCTCTGTCCTCTCTGACCTCTCTCATCTCTCTGACCTCTCTCTGACCTCTCTCTGACCTCTCTCTGACCTCTCTGTCCTCTCTCCTCTCTCTGACCTCTCTCTGACCTCTCACCTGTCTCTCCTCTCTCTCTCACCTCTCTCTGACCTCTCTCTGACCTCTCTCTGACGTCTCGGACCTCTCTCTGACCTCTCTCACCTGTCTCTCCTCTCTCTCTCACCTCTCTCTGACCTCTCTCTCCTCTCTCTGACCTCTCTGACCTCTCTCTCCTCTCTCTGACCTCTCTCTCCGACCTCTTTCTCCTCTCTCTGACCTCTCTGACCTCTCTCATCTCTCTCTCCTCTCCCTCTCCTCTCTCTCACCTCTCTCTGACCTCTCTCTGACCTCTCTCATCTCTCTCTCCTCTCTCTGACCCCTCTCTGACCCCTCTCTGACCCCTCTCTGACCTCTCTCTGACCTCTCTCTGACCTCTCTCTGACCTCTCTCTGACCTCTCTCTTCAGGACTTCCATCTAAATCGTGTGGTTCTGGAGGAGAGCTCTGGACCGGAGCCTAGTCCCTCAGGAGCCCGACCCAAAAAGAAGAACCGTAAAACCTACGACCTCACAGCAGCTGACAAGTTCTGGCAGAAACACAAGGGAAGGTGAGGACTGAACCAGGACTGAACCAGAACAGAACCAGTGCTTGAACTAGAATTAAACCATGACTGAAGCAGGACTGAACCAGGACTGACCCAGTTTAATTAATGTTCCTATAAATCTGTATTACGTGTCGGTTTTCTTGGTCCATGTGTTCTCTGATATTGAAATACATATTTAAAGCACACTACTTTAATGTACATATTTAGATTTAAGATGTTTAAATACATGTTTAAATCACACTATTCTAATATTTGTACATTTTCTTGTCCAGTCCGTTCCCAGAGGTGGCGGAGGCCGTGCAGGAGGAGCTGGACACATACAGAGCTCAGGAGGACGAGGTCAAACGCCTCAAAAGCATCATGGTGAGAGCAGCGACTGAATAAGAAATACTGTCAAATACAGTAGCAGTAATATTGTATTGTCAAAAGTTTCACAATAATATCGTTGCCTATCACAATATATCAAATCACTTCATTGTTATGGTGCAACAATGAAAAAAAAGAGGGAACTACATAGACCATGATCCTTTGCTCCATTTCAGAGCACATATCATGACAGAATTAAAGGCTTATCCAGGCATTTTCAAAGGGAAAAAGTGTCACAGTTTTGTTTCCCTCCACATAATATTTCAGTAACTATTATAGTGTGATTTCGATATTGTTACATCCCTCATAATAATAAAGCATAATCACGGTCAGTTTATTTAGAATAACATAAATAAAAGTATGAGAAAAACACAGTCCAGCAGATCATGTTTTTGTGTTTCTCAGGGTTTGGAGGGAGAGGATGAAGGAGCCATCAGCATGTTATCAGACAACACGGCCAAACTCACCTCTGCTGTCAGGTAAAACACTATTAAACTCGAAGTATCACTTTTTCAGACAGGGAAAGGAGGAGGTCTGTGTTACACAGGTCTAACCCTGGGCTCAGGCTGCATGTGGTCTATTTTTGTCAGGCACTAGAGTTATTTACCTTAAATTAGACCTACGGTATTCTGCAAAATTCACTTCGACTAATCATGTGAAAGCTGTTTCCCCTTCTCATTTACTCACCTGAAGCTGTATTTGTAGTGATTTGTGCATGTTTGAGCAATTTTTACTCTCTTCAAGACACCATATTGCTCAGCTCTGTTTTCACAGTTCCAAGTACACTCCCATTATGACCTTCGCGCTTCCATCGGAGATACACAAAGGATTTGGCAGTATTATGTAGTCAACTTGGTACAAATGAAAAAAAATCTGCTTCTGGCGAGTGTGATGATGTGAATCTTTTTCTGTGAGTTTCACAGCAATAAAACCAACAGAAACTGTCCTGTGGCTGACATATTTCCATCTGATCCATGTCCTAAATAAGACATTCGTCTCTATAGAAGAGCACTGCTTCCAGGGGCCATTAAACTAAATCACTCCATGACTCCACATGATCACATTTTATTAGTCATATTTTGTGCATATTTCCCTTATGGTGTGATGCTGCTTTGTGTCCAGATCTTAGTCTCATTTTAATCCTGTTTAGTCTGTGCTGTGTCCCCTTCTCTCCGGATGTTTCTCTGCTACATCTGAAACCTTAGCCCTGTTTAGTTTCACTTTACTCTTTCCTCAGATTTTATCACACGTCTCTCGTCCAAAATGGCCCTTGGGCTCTTTGTGACACGTCACTGTTTTGTTTCCTCTTAAAAACACCATTTTATTTTGAATATTTGTGTTTTTTTTCTTGCATCATCCCTCCTCTCTCTGCACTTTCAGCTCTCTCCCGGAGCTTTTGGAGAAGAAGCGGCTGATCGATCTCCACACAAACGTGGCCACAGCCGTCCTCGACCACATCAAGGTAAAATCACAGAAATGTTTTAGGGTAGAGCGTTAAAAGGCGGAGCTGTAGTGATGTGGTAGATGTCCTAGAGCAGTAATTTAATCGCCATCCCCCTTTGACTTTCTCAGAGTCGTAAACTGGACGTGTATTTTGAGTACGAGGAGAAGCTGATGAGTAAATCCACTCTGGACAAGTCTCTGCTGGACATCATCAGTGACCCCGACGGTAAAGATCCTCATACACCCCCTCATCCCCTCATCCGCTCATCCCCTCATCCTCACACCCCCTTATCCCCACATCCAAGGCACAATATCTGAGTGACCGGCAAAGGGGCAGCAGATGTTCGACTCACAGGGATCTACAGCTTTCACAAAGATTGGATTTTGTGGCAGTTCTTGTTTATTTTCAGATCCTCAATTTTTTCTCAGTTCAAACTTCTTTAATTGTCTTATAAATGAGAGTTGTGTATGTAACCACAGTTCTATGAATCCCGAATGACAGCAAAGTGCTTGGCTCGGAGACCACTGGGAATTCCAGGTGCCAGAGTGGGGTGCCAGTCGTTGTGCCCTTGGCAAGGCACGATTGTTTATTTGTCATATGCAGGTTCAACACAAGGTCAACACAAGGTCAACAATGCAATGAAACGCTTATGACTCACTAATATTCAAGTACTAATGGCATACAATAAATAGTACTGTTAAAAAAGTGTTTGCAAATACAAGGAAAATAGTAAACAATATAGTAAAAAATAGAATAAAATAGAATAAAATACAGATATAATAAAAATGTAATAAAATATAAAATAGGCAATTCACCCACATTGCCTAGTATGAAAGTGGAGTGTGAGTGTTGGTGGTGGTCAGAGGGGCAGATGGCGATTCCGTCAGTCTGCCCCAGGGCAATTGTGGCTATAGTAGTAGTTTACCGCCACCTGGTATGGAGTGAATGAATAATGCTCTTTAAAGCGTTTTTGAGTGTCCAAAAAAGCGCAATATCAAACAAATACATTATTATTCATTATTCATGTTCAACATAAACAACAGTCTCTTGTCTAAATCATTACAGAATATTTCAACATACGAAATAGCTGATATGAGCTCAGAGGTACGGCCGTGCTTAACAAAAAGAAAATCAGAACAAACATTATGAAATTCTGTGTTTCTGTTAAAGGGGTGGAGCTCTGGAACAAATGTACAGAAGGTTTAAAACTGTGCACCGCTCTCTTCCACTTTAAAAAGAAGTTTAAATGTTTAACTCTGAGCAGATGCATGAACTATGAGCATAGTTTGTGCTGTAGTCTCTGCCGTACTGTTACTAATTTGTTTGCTGTATTTATGAACCGGTGCAAAGCTGATGCAATGAGGAATAAAGGGTAAAGGCAAAATAAGCTCAAGCTTCAGCCGACACCTTTTCGGTCTGTGTATGTTAAATGTGACTGTCTATGGAATAATGTCAGAATATACCTATCAATATCAATCAATCAATCAATCAAAAAAAAGAGGAGTCATTCAGTGATTTAAGCACCACTTAGTGCTCAGGCCACTGCTGTTGTCTTTTATTTTGAATGTGTTTTATGTGTCTCTTATGATGAATGTTGTGCCTTGTCAAAGAAAAAATTCTGTCTCCTGCTGGGACAGACAATAAAGTTTATCTGTGTATTATCTCTGGCAGTCAGGAGGGTGAGATACAACTGCTCCGCTGTATCTACTCTTTCTCTGATTGGTCAGAACACTACTGCACATGGTCACTGGCCTGCACAGTCCCTGGACGTACCGCATACTGTTAGACGTACCTAAAATAAGGACACGCACCACTGAGCTCGGCCCGTTCACTCAGACAGACGCCATGTTTGAACCCCGGGGTGTGGGGCTGGGACCTGACGTCAGCAGCAAAGTTTGGTTCTCACTTCCTGGTTTACCTGGGTCTAACTCAGGGCAAACTATATCTGGATCTGTACCAAAAATAGCACCAAAGACTGAAGAGTGAATTAACTTCTCTAAAACGCTCTGATCCATGTCCTGTGTTTGCAGCTGGAACACCAGAAGATAAGATGCGTCTGTTCCTCATCTTCTTCATCACAGCTCCTCAGCCTCCCACTGAGGTAAGACTCTCTTTACTTTAACTCATTTAAACACAGTTAAACAGATGAGATTAGCTCGAGGAGTTAGCCGCGACGCGCAAACTGTACACATGTGTCTGAAATATCATCACAAACCAGGAGAGTTTAAACAGCTCCAGATGGAACAGTCGGAGGAGGAGGAGGAGGTGCTTTAGTTTGACACAGGGTTTTACATGGAGAGGTTTAGAAAAGGACTGCCATAACACAGCGCTGAGCTCTTAGCGTTGTCACAATACAAAAATTTTAACCTATACTAAGGAATAGAGTGAATTCTGAAACCAGGATGATAATAAAAAGCACTCTTTTTTTTAGATTGTAAAATTTTACTGTCGACATTAAATCTTAGTACTTTCTTTTGTATTTTTATATCTGTGTAATCTCTCAGTGGTCCAGGTAGCTTCCCTTGTGGTCCTTGGGTGTGTACTAGTCTATGTGCTCTTATACTTGTTCTGATACAGCTCAAGATCACTCTAAAGCTTCAGGAAAGGTTCTGCTCCATCCTGTGAATGGGACATTTTTTTCGTATCAATACCTGCTCAAATGAGTCTGTAGTTTCAGTGCTAGTTTTAGTATTGATTTAAAATTTGATACTTTTGACAACCCTTTGTATAATTT
This sequence comes from Odontamblyopus rebecca, assembly GCA_030686955.1. NCBI lineage: Eukaryota > Metazoa > Chordata > Actinopteri > Gobiiformes > Gobiidae > Odontamblyopus > Odontamblyopus rebecca. The sequence goes on along the minus strand of CM060670.1, from coordinate 8,306,157 downwards.
AAGTAATCATCTTCAACAAGTAGCTAAAAATCTTCTTCCTCTGAGTGTTGTGATTGATTAAACCCACCCCACTCACTCAGAGCCTGACAGAAGATGACCAATAGCAGGAGGGGGTGGATGTGTCTGCGTTTGAGCACATTTGAGCGTATCTGTTCAGTTTTGGGTTTAGTCCTGGTATAGTTCTGGTTCATATCTTCATTGACCTTGTTCATAGAATATCTTGTATCATCTGTCTGGACTCCTGTATCAGTAGAATATCAGCAGAATATTTTTCTGATTTAAACTTTAATTTGTCGACAGACTTTGACCATGACAAAGTGCAGCTGTGCTCTGGAGCTGCCAGTGAAACTCAGCCCTGAGAAAAGGCAAACCGGACGATTAAAAATTACTTAATGTAATTGAGGTTGTGACAGTGGCGCCCGTGAGTGGCGCCTCAGTGTTTTTGGCAGCTGCTCTGAGCTGCAAGAGCTGAAAGAGCGTGTCCTAAAGAGCCCATATTACACTATTTACTCATCTATGTTATAATGTTGTTTCCCCATCACAAACATACCTGAGGAGGGATGTCCCGATCAGGTTTTTTTGCCCCTGAGTCTGAGTCATTTGATTTTGAGTATCTGCTGATACCGTGTCCCAATCCGATACTTCCATAAAACATTATAAAAAGATTTAACTTGCTGTTGATCCATTGTGCAGTGAGACTTAGTAATGACATTGGACACAGAGGAACTCCAGATGTCAGATGCCTCTGATAATTGCACAAGTAGCTTGTCACGGATCTTTTTGTGGAGTGCTGGCAGTGCTTTTTCAAGAGAGAAGTGACATGAGGGCACGTCGTGCCTCGGTTCCAGATGCTCTTTAAGCAGAAAATACAGCATCCTCTACCAGGGAGAATGGTGCTGTGTGTCCTGTGTGCACGGTTCACTGTGGTCTGTGCAGGTCTGTGCAATGCTGCATATTTAGGCTGAATGCTTCTCTCAAACTGAAAACAAACCGTTCCACCTTGTGATGTGGTAATACAGGAAGTGCTCCACTGTGTTTTTAAACCTCATATACCTTCACTATATTCATTTGGATGAATTCTTGGAATTGCCTTTTTCTACTTGAAAATTACCGCTGCGTTACATAACCAGGTGGAACTGAGAATTTTGAGCTTTGGAGATGTAGATAGACTAATATTAAAAGGTTACCCAAACTTGTGTGAGAGAGAAAGTGAGAGATGCTTTATTGATCCCAGGGAAATTCTAGTTATGCTGCTCCAAACTGCTGCAGTTGATGTTGCTACAACATTTCCACTGCATCTCAGTTGCCAGTTGCTCCGTTCTTACTCTGCTCTGGTGTTTTAGTTGGTGATGAAATGGTCCATTCCCTCAAAGTGTTTGTGGAAGATCTTCTGTCACTTTTGCTGCCACATAAGGTATAAAAAGCCTGTAGCATCCCAAATGTTCATGCTCCTTTGCGAGCCTCATAAACAGTGTCCAAGGATACAGGAAAAACAAACCATTCATTTCACAAATCCAACAGTGAAGGAAACAAAATACAACTCCAGGTATGTTTTTGAGGAGGTAACATTAGAGCTTAAAGCTCCCAAGAGTCAGTTTTGTGTAATAAAGGGCCTTTAAAGTGCTTTAAGTAAGTAAGTATTTATTTATATAGCGCTTTTCACAGACAGATGTCACAAAGATGCTTTACAGAGGTTTATTTACAAAGCATTCTTTGAAAAAAATTTTTCTTTAAAAATCACCTAAGTATCCAGCCACCAGGTAGTAAGTACCAAACCAGGAATGTCTAAATGAGCACAAACCTAAAGCAGGACCCAGGTCTCAGCCTGATCTAAGCCAGGCCCGTCTGTGGTGAATACTGTACAGTTCTGTCTCTCTGGGTTCTTTCTCTCTCACTTCATCTAAAATGTTTGAGTCTCATCTCTGACACAAAATCATCAAACTAAAATCTCTCACCGCCTGAAGAACGAGCAGAGTCTGTGTGGGTTTAAGTCCCCGGGGATCAGAGCTGAACATGGGAATAAATCAGAACGAAAGGAGGACATATGATGCAGTATTAATAATCTTGCTATATTACAAACTACCTAGACCATGATCCTTTGTTTCAGCCAGTGCAATTATGCCGTAATGACGTTATTAAACGTTTGAGCACAGATCTGAATCATTTCGTGTATGACATGACAGCAGTGAAGACTCAGATATTGTAACATAAAACTTTGTATTTTTGTATCTGCGTGAGTTTCCGTCTCACATAAAAATAAAAGCTTTACAGAACCACAAAGGCATAAAATATTGAAAACTGTATTTGGTTCTGTTCAGACTTAAATGTATTACCAGTCGCATCAAACCCTGTGTCTTGTCTTCACCTCTCCCAGCTCTCCGCTCAACTGTAAAAACACATTTAACCGTCTCATCTTCTCCACTGCCTCATCCTCCTCTTCTCCTCCTTCTCTACCTCTCTTCTCTCATCTGTAAAGACCACACACCGTATATATGAGTGGACATAGCTAAAGCGTTAGCCGCTGTGTGCCAAACAGGAAGTGCTCCAGGAGGCTCTTCCGGCTCCTTCTCTCCCTTTTTCCCATTGACTCACATTGGGATCTTATCACTCCTCTCTCCGTACCTGCTGCTGTGGCCTCATCATTTTAATCTTAAAATGTTCATATGAACCCGCGACACAGGATCCTGAATTTTTAATTTCACTATCTTGTTCCTAAATCAAGATATGAACATAAATAACGGACCAATCAGACGCCTTCATTCCCTGAGGTCCCGCCCCCTAGTGTTAACAACATGTTTGACTGACAGCTCATGCGTTTCACTAGTAAATAAGTAAGTAAGTTCCCTTGTCACGTTCCTGCCCCGATTGACTATTTTTAAAATAAAATGACAAAATATCTCAATTACAAAAGCTGATGTTACTAGAATCTTAACTAGCATAATTTAACTAGCATAAAGTGAATTTCATTAAATTGTGACTCTATTGTTGTTCATACATAACATGGCATAGAACATAAATCAATGGCTTAAACTTACTATTTAAAGATTGATGATAAAAGCTAAAAGTTTCCTTATTCTCAAGAATCACTGAATTACAGCGGTTCCTGCAGGTGCAGAGTATCACTGCTCTGCCATGAGGAGGGCGGCACATTTAATGACCTCAGTCATGATTGGCTCTTGTTGTTGCTATGATACTCACGGTTGGATTTCCAAATATGGAGCTTGGCTCCAGATTCACTCCTGTAACTGTGGCATCAGGAGCCTCATTTGAGCGACGCTGATGCTGTGGAGACATCACACTCAGTCCACTCATATATACGGATTATGGTAAAGACACATATAACTATCTCATCCTCTCCAGGGTCTCAATCTCTTCTTTCTCCTCTTCCTCCTGTCCTTTATCCCCTTTCTCCCCTGCTCGTCTTTATCCTCCTCTCTCTTCTCTCCCTTTCCTTACTCCTCTCTCCTCCTTCTCATTTTCCCCCATTTTCTCTCCCTTCCTTCCAAATCTGGATTATTTAAGGACACACTCCATCAATCAAACCCAGGACCAAGATCCAAGACCCAGACTCGGGTCCAAGTCCTCTCTGTCGCAGCGTCTTGATCTGGAGCGAGACAAAGAAACTTCTGTGCAAAACGCAACATTAAAGAGACCATATTACTTTTATATTGTGTCCTCATCACAAACAGACCTGGAGTTGTTTTAGTTTTATTTCAGTCGCACATGTTTAACCCACAAACGCTGCATATTTAAGACGAATTCTTCTCTCAAACAGAAAACACTCGACCTTCACCAGAATCTTTTGGATAATTTAGACTTGGACTCAAACTTTATTGATCCACAAGGGAAATTATTTGGACACAGTAGCCCACACATCACAATATAATAACAAAGAGTAAAAAATAGAAATGGTAGTAATAAATTCTAAATAAGTAGCCAAATGCAGCAGGAGACGGGTCAAACAAGACATAATCCTATAAATTTATATGTAAAAGTCAAAATACAATAGAAAAAACAGTAATAAAATATAAAATCTCAGCTTTATACACGAGGTCATAAGAAGACAGTGCAAAAAATATGATTGACAGGACATGGTGTTATCTGTTACATAAGGGGGAGTTTTACAGTTGTAGGGAGTATTATCTGCTGCATAACGGTGAGTTGTTGTACAGTTGTAGGGAGTATTATCTGCTGCATAAGGGTGAGTTGTACAGTTGTAGGGAGTATTATCTGCTGCATAAGGGTGAGTTGTACAGTTGTAGGGAGTATTATCTGTTTTTTTTATTGCCAATCTCGACTGAACTAAAGAAATAAGGATCTGTTAACTTGAAAACTACCACTTCGTTACATCACAAGGTAGAACAGAGCATGTTTGTTGTTGTTTCAGTTGAAAAAACAATTATAAATTCAAGTCCACAAGTGTCAATCACGCTAGTTTTCCATATTTCTACTGAATTTATGACTTAATTTCCTTGTCAGTTCTGGTTAGTTCAGTTTTATTTTGGCTAAAGAAAATGTTTGGTCTGTCATATTCTGGGTTTGGGAAAGTGTGTGGAAAAAATCACTTTTACTCCGTCGCTACAACAGTGGAGACAGCGGCCATCTTTAACTGTGAAGTCTAAAGCTGAATCAGTTTACAGTTTTGTTTATTTTCTTACAGACTGACCTGGAGCAGTATAAAAAGGCCCTGATGGACGCGAACTGTGACCTTTCACCTCTGAACTACATCAAACAGTGGAAGTGAGTCGCATTCAGTTCTGTAACACTCCAGAAGCTTGTCGTCAGTATTTAAAGATGCACCGTGGAACATTTCTAGTGGAGAGTGTCAATTTGTTGCCCGGAATGTCCCACAGTAGATTATATTATCTTACTGTGATCATACTCGCCTCTCCGTAGATCTTAATGTAGAGTTTAATGTCGTCCTTCCAGGAAAAGCAATAACATCGCCATGGAGACAAACAAGCACCAGACCCTCCACTAGAAATGTTTCATAGTGCAGCTTTAAAGGCGCCCTACCAGATTTTTTTCCCCATATATTTGACCAAAATGTGTCTTGTCCCAGACCTGTGTGAAGTCGCCCCATCAAACTCAAACCTACACAAAAAATGTAAATCGTTTGTGCTGCAAAAAGTTTCGTTTGTGCTTCTTTAGTTTTGGAGAAATTAACGATTCTTTTATAGGTCAAACTGGGCTCAGCCCCACAGGAAGCTTCAAAATGCTCTAAAACATCCAAAATGGAGTCAATCATTTGTGCTTCGTTTTTCCTGTTTTGTTCTGCAAAAAGTTCCGTTTGTGCAATTCTGGTTCTTAAGATATTTGCAGTTTTATTTTTGGCCGATGACGTCGTCCAGCCCCTCAAAATGTGAAACAGCCTCAGACAAGCAGAAAATTATAGAAAACATTTGTATTTCGTTTGTGCTGTTTTGTGCTGTGACAATTTTTTATTTCGTTTATTTCTAAAATGATTCATTATTATTTCTGCGGTAATTATAGGACGTCATTTCTGCTCAGCTGACGACGGCAAACTCCAGAAAACTAGTGTCGATAAACGATCTCAGGCTGTGGAAAAGTCTGTATTATTATATAAAATATGAATCAAAAGCAAATTACTAAAGACTGATACAGACTTTTCCACAGCCTGAGATCGTTTATCGACACTAGTTTTGTGGAGTTTTGCTAAAGTCGCTGCCGTCAGCTGAGCGGAAATGACGAATATAATTATTGCAGAAATAATTAAATTTCATCTTTTTAAAAGTGCTTTCTGGTTTTTTTAGTTCTAATTCTGGAAAAAATAAATTCTGTGAAGTTTCATTTCATTTCAATAATTTTTTACCACTGTCACATGATCACTGCATTTGTGTTACAAATGCAGGGCAACATTTTGTGTGCTTTTCACAAGATGCACATACAGATATATATTGTAAGCAGCTCTTGAGGTCCAAATAAGTCTGCTTCTGATTATAAAGTGTTCTATTATCATCTGAGAATCAGGAAGTGCACTGTTACCATACTAGCTGTTGTTAGCTTTACTCTGATGACAAAATTTTCGTCTGGTCTCTGACAGAAAAGCGCTTGAATAATTAAGTGAATAATTAGGAATAACCACTGCAAACTGCTTAAAATGAACTAGTTCTGTTTTTTGAGTTTTTAAGACGATAAAAATCAGGTCGACTTTAACTCAGATATTTAAGTTTTCTATTTCGATGGGGGCTCATCCTGGGTGCCAGTGTCTCGAGTTCAGTGATTTCAATATTTGACAGTCACATTATTTGTTGTTTTTCAGGGCTTTCACCAAAGTGGCCACTCCTGCAAACTACGGCAACAGTGGAGTCAAACCAATGGGGTAAGAGCAAGATGTTTATAATTTACACATTTATAAACAACACTGGGCGAAGTGACACAGTGGATTATGTAATGTGTCAGACTCAAACCAGGTGGTGGCTTCATTTCTGATACTTTAGGTACTGAGGAACATTTCATCACATTAGAACAGGGTTAAAGCCTCACTGCGGGACATTTCATACAGACTAATGGTTTTGTGAGATTCTCTTGAAATGTTTTTTGAAGCAGCAACTGAAGTTTCTGTACCATCTGACCCTCTCCCCTAGCCCTTTGTTCCTCTGACCCTCTATTCTGTTCCTCTGACCATCTCCTTTGCTCCTCTGACCCTCTCTTCTGTTCCTCTGACCCTCTCTTCTGTTCCTCTGACCCTTTCTTCTGTTCCTCTGACTCTCTCCTTTGCTCCTCTGACTCTCTCTTCTGTTCCTCTGACCCTCTCCTTTGCTCCTCTGATCCTCTCCTCTGCTCCTTTGTTCCTCTGACCCTCTCTTCTGTCCCTTTGGTCCTCTGACCCTCTCTTCTGTTCCTCTGACCCTCTCCTTTGCTCCTCTGACCCTCTCTTCTGTTCCTCTGATCCTCTCCTCTGCTCCTTTGTTCCTCTGACCCTCTCTTCTGGCTTTTTGTTCCTCTGACCCTCTCTTCTGTTCCTCTGACCCTCTCCTTTGCTCCTCTGATCCTCTCCTCTGCTCCTTTGTTCCTCTGACCCTCTCTTCTGGCCCTTTGTTCCTCTGACCCTCTCTTCTGTTCCTCTGACCCTCTCCTTTGCTCCTCTGACCCTCTCTTCTGTTCCTCTGATCCTCTCCTCTGCTCCTTTGTTCCTCTGACCCTCTCTTCTGGCTTTTTGTTCCTCTGACCCTCTCTTCTGTTCCTCTGACCCTCTCCGCTGTTCCTCTGACCCTCTCTTCTGTTCCTCTGTCCCGCTCTTCTGTTCCTCTGACTCTCTCCTCTGACCCTCTCCTCTCCTCCTCTGCCCCTCTCCTCCTTCCATCCTCTGCTCCTCTGACCCTCTCCTCTGCTCCTTTGTTGTTCTGACCCTCTCCTTTGCTCTGACCCTCTCCTCTGCTCCTCTGACCTTCTCCTCTTTGTTTCTTCAGATTATTTTCTCGAGTGATGAACACCGGGTCTCAGTTTGTGATGGAGGGAGTCAAAAACCTGGTCGTAAAACAACACGTGAGTTTGAAATGACTGTTATTTTACGGCTGCTCTGTGTGACTTTTCTGGCGGTGGTTGAGTTTGCCACCTTCTTGGAATGTTCCACACTACGGCATTAGGCTGCTCGAAACATGCACGCATACTGTAAGTCGACTTGCCTTGAGATAAGTTTAATGCCATACAGTGGAACCTTCCAGATAGAGCAGTGGCATCGAGCATTTGGCAAACCTACAGAAAAAAAAAAGCTACAGAGTGCAGCTTTAAATAATCTGTCATTTGTTTTTCAGAATTTGCCTGTGACTCGGATCCTGGATAATCTGATGGAGATGAAGTCACACCCGGTAAATTTTATTTGTTTTATTTTAAATCAGAATTATCGTATTTGTGTCTGTTCTATAGTTCAAATCTATGAAACCCGTGGATCATTATGAAGAGTTTGGACATTTAAAATCATAATATTGATCTAAACCAACTAAATGAACAAGCCCACTTACTTCCACGTTAGAAAACTGAGGTGTCCAGTGTTGTCCAAAATATCTACGTGACGCTGCTGAATCCTACGTGTATCACAGCTGAAGAAAATAAAACTGGAAATGTAAGCGTGCACGTCACACCAGTGGAGGTTAAAACGGGGGTAGTTTGGAGAATGACGTCTTGAATCAGAATCAGAATGTTTTTATTGCCATATGAGTGAACAGGTTCACAACATTAGGAAATTGCTGTGGTACTTGGAGCAGGATGTAGACAAACACTGACATGCAACAAATAATAGAATAAAATTGTAGAAAAATTGAAAATTGAAAAAGTAGAAAGAAAAAGCTATAATATAAAACAATTTACAAATTTACAGGAGTATAATAATATAGAGAATAGAGAATACAGGAGAAATAAAGATTTCTCAAACACGAATCACTCTAAATATAACTTCATAGGCTGAATGAGCAGGAAACGACTACAGCCTGGTTAAAAGTCCAGTTTGCAGAACAAGTTTCCTTTAATAAACAATGTAGAGTTAAACAAAACTATAACGGAAAGCTGATATCACAGGAGTCTTTGTACGGAGAACAGTGAGCGCAGATATTTGAAAACTGTGTATAAAATGTGAAGAATCTTAATCCTCATCACTCGACGTTGACGCGGAGCCAAATCTCTCTCAGTGATGGACTCGAACCCCGACCTCGACATGTCTGATAAATGTCTGCGTGTTTGGAGCGCACTTTTCATCGTGCGATCTATAGCATGGACAGTTTATCCAACTTTAAAATCATACATGTTTTTCTTCTCAAAAGTCCATCCAACTTTTTATGTAAGTTTTGGCAGACGTTTGAGAGACGACGGATCCGTGGTGAAAACGACATGAGACTGAAATGTAAATGGGCAAAATACTTATGGAGTTTATTTGGTGAACTCTGTGAAGCTTTGGTCTCCCTTAAAGGTGCACTCTGTACCTTTTCACCTGCTTGTCTCCATGGAGATGGTATTGTTTTGGCATTAAGTGTATTCATCTCACATTTACTCAATAACACAGGTTTTTATCGACCTTAAAACTCATATGATGTAAAACTATGACAGATATTTAAATATGCATGAGTCAATGACGTATAAGGATTTTCAACAGGCAAATAATTAAAATATAAAAAATATTAGTTTCTATTAAACTTTTTCAAATATTTACAGTGTCAAGTGCATAAATCTATGTTTAACATTTATATGAAGCATTTTTAGTGTAAAATGTCATGTGGTGCGACCGAGAATAACCTCAAAATTGTTTTATTTTCTAAAACATGGCTGGGATATTCATCTAAGTTCTGAGTAATATGAAGTGTACAGAAACAAACTGTTGGCATTTCTTTTGATTTTTAATGCATATTGATATTTTCTTTTGCTGTCCAATATGACAGTCGCCTGCTTGTGTTTAATGAACAAACTACTGCCCTGGAAAATGAAGAAAAATGACTGGCACAAAAAACAAGCAGAATAACTCATGATTTCTGAAAAAAATGATTTGGTTCCCTGGAGGTCAGAAGTGCTACAGAAATGTGGTGAATTATTATGAAATTTGAACCCTTTTAACTGAGGAAATTGCACTTGTCCCATGGTGCAGATATTCTGTTTAATATATTAATCTGTCACACTCACTTTAAGAATCTTTCAAATTAAAACCGCTTTGACACATGCTTTTATTGTGACAGGGCAGAGGTAGTGAAAGTAAAGAGGGTGAAAGAGAGAGAAAACAGTGAGTGCAATTCCAGATTTATGAATTATAATTACTCTAAAAGAGAGGGAGGGAAAAGGTGCAGAAGAGAAAGAGAAGAAAGAAAAGCGAGAGGGAAAGAAGAGAGGAGAAGGGATAGAGTTTGGGGGCTGTAAATCAGAGGAGAGAGGGGAAGATGAGATGGAGGAAGAAATTAGGAGAGGAGGAAGAGAGAAAGAGACGCAGAAGAGAAGAAAAGAAAGAGAGAGAGAGGGGGGAATAAATCATAGGAGATGAAGAGAGAGGAAGAGGAGTGAAGGATGAGGAGGAGAGGAAGAGGAGAGAGGGTGAAGAGTGTCCTGTGTCTGTGTCTAAACAACAGTCTCTTTGTCCTGAACCTGAAATCCAGAATCTGAGAAACGCTACTCAATCCTCTCTCTCTCTCTCTCTTTCTCTCTTTCTCCTCTATCCTTCGCTCTCTCTTTCTCTTCCTCTCTCTTCTCCCTCACATTCTCTTTTATCCCTCTTTCCCTCCTCTCTCTAAGGATTCAAAAATATGCCTTCTGAACTCAACCAGATTCCTTTGTGTTCCTGTCTACTTTAGTTCTGTTTTAGACCTGGTTTAGTCCTGGTTTAGTCCTGGTTTAGTCCTGGTTTAGTCCTCCTTTAGACCTAGTTTTGTTTTATGCATGTTCTAGTCCTACTTGAGATTGGTTTAGTTTTGGTTTAGACCTGTTTCAGTGCTGCTTTTATTCAGTTTTACCTGGTTTCTGACATTGTATCCTTTGGCAAGGCTCTTCCCGCACTGATATTCATGTTTCTTACGTAATAATAAAGCATTAGTCTCGTTCAGCGCTTTTCCAGACGCTCAAAGACTTTTTACAGTTTCCTGCATTATTAATTTATCCCTATCGGTGGTGGTGAGATTTTATTCTAGCCGCAGTTGCCCCGGGGCAGACTTAAATGCCAATCTGCACATTCATACTCGGCGATGTGGGCGAGTTTGTACTACGCTGTTAGTGACAGGTTCTCTGCCTCTTGTTCCAGGCTGTTTGGATCATATTTATCCAAATGTATAGATTATTTAACATCTGATTTCACTTTTCTTTTCTTTTTTTTCTGTCCTGATCTTGTTTTGTGTCAAAGGAAACCGATGACTACAGATACTTCGACCCCAAGATGCTCCGCGGCAGTGAAAGGTACAACTCATGTTTCAATAGAGCTTTTTCACAACAGCCACAACTGCTGCGCGTTGGGTTTGCAGAACTTCCAGTTATTAGTTTTCTGTGGCAAAATATCTGTGGAAATGTGTGGCGTATTCTCCACCAGCTTCATAAATCTGCCCCATCTCCAAATCTTCAACCAACAAGGTCCTCAAAGGATAAACATTCTTCCGTAAAGAATTTATCCACAACTATCAAGTTAAGAAAGACCAAAACTTAAAGGCGAATGACGGCAAGCATTAGTGAACTACTGAGCAAAACTAAAGTTATGGTCATGAATAAAACATATGTAACTTGTTCATTCAGACTGATTCTACAATTCGATTTCATGATGTCGATATTGGCATAGGCAGATTTGTGCAGCTCGAATGTGAGACGTCTGTAGCATTACAATAACGTTAGTGTTGCTCAGTAGTTCACTGATGCTCGTCGTTGCTTCCTTTAAGCTTTCGTCTTTCTTACCTTGATAGTTGTGGATAAATTCTTTTATGGAAGAATGTTTATTCTTTGTGGACCTTGCTGGTTGAAGATTTGGAGATGGGGCAGATTTATGAAGCTGCTGGAGAATACGCCAGACATTTCTACACAAATTTCGCCACAGAAAACCATTACCTGAAAGGTTCTGCAAACCTACAGCTGTTGTGAAAAAGGTCTATAATCTGTATCTAAAATACATTTACCACAGTCACTCTGTATAAAACTACATACAACAGGCTTAATACAGTTATATGAGAGCCCGAGGTATCACTCTTGTCACAGCCCATTATATAATCGCTGTGTTTTCTACAGAAATAAAACAGAGCTGCCGTGTGGAGTGAGAGGTGCTATTCTGATCACTCAGCAGATGCATTAAACGTTATCGTAAACTATATAAAGCTTCATAAAACACACATAAGACACTTTGTCACTTTTATCAGAATCTCGTCATGAAAATATTAAGTCTGGTTATTCTCCTACAGCTCCATCCCACGGAACAAGAACCCCTTTCAAGAGGTCAGTCCTGGTTTAGACCTGTTTTAGACCTGCTTTAGTCCCTGGTTTGTAACTGTTATAGTCACGTAGTTAGACCTAGTTTAGACCTAGTTTAGACTTAGTATAGTCACTCATTTAGGCATGGTTTGAATCTGGTTTAGATCGTGATTTAGACCTGGTTTAGTCCCTGGTTTATAGCTGGTTTACTGCCTCATTTAGTCCTGTTTTAGTCCTTGGTTAGTCCCAGTCTGTGTCCCTGGTTTATAACTGATTTAGTCGTGCCGTTAGACCTAGTTTAGACCTCGTTTAGAATTGGTTTAGATCTGATTTTGTCAGTCATTTAGGCATGGTTTGAATCTAGTTTACACCTGGTTTAGTCCTTATTAATTTAGTCTTTGTTTAGTCCCTGGCCTATAGCTGATTTACTACCTCTTTTAGGCCTGCTTTAGTCTCTGATTTTTAACTGGTTTAGTCACACATTTAGACCTAGTTTAGACCTAATTTAGACCTCGTTTAGACTTGGTTTAGACCTGGTTTAGATCTGGTTTTGTCACTAATTTAGGCATGGTTTGAATCTAGTTTAGACCTGGTTTAGTCCTTGGTTTATTTAGTCTTTGTTTAGTCCCTGGTCTATAGCTGGTTTACTACCTCTTTTAGTCCTGTTTTAGTCCTTGGTTAGTCCCAGTCTGTGTCCCTGGTTTATAACTGGTTTAGTCATGCAGTTAGACCTTGTTTAGACCTAATTTAGACCTAATTTAGACCTGGTTTAGACCTAGTTTAGACCTAGTTTAGACCTGGTGTAAATCTGGTTTTGTCATGAATTTAGGCATGGTTTGAATCTAGTTTAGACCTGATTTAGTCTTTATTAGTTTAGTCTTTGTTTAGTCCCTGGTCTATAGCTGGTTTACTACTTCTTTAGTCCTGTTTTAGTCCTTTAGTCCTTACAGGTTCTTAAATCTGGTCTAGACTGAAATAATGAAAACGCACCTTGAGTTCTGCCTAATGTGAGTTTCTGTGCAGGCGATTGTGTTTGTGGTGGGAGGAGGAAACTACATCGAATATCAGAACCTGGTGGACTACGCCAAGGTCTGATCTCTAAATACAAAAAAAACCATTCACTTTCAATGTGATTTTTAAAGTGATTTTAATCTCGGATTTGGGGTTTCAGTCCAAACAGGGCCGGAAGGTGGTGTACGGCTGCAGTGAGCTCTTCAACGCCGCTCAGTTCATCAAACAGGTCATTTTACACATAAACTTCTCTTCTCACTTCTTAGACAATCTGAATTTTTGTTTGTACCTTTTAGAGCTAGTGTTAATAACCGAATAATCATGAAATTGAGGATTATTGTGAAACAAGTTTACCTCATAACCATTTGCGTTTGCTCATTCTAATTTAAAGTATTAAAATTCAATCACTTACCTATACAAATATAAGAGAAGGCAGTTTAAAGTGTCTAAATAATGGGACATGATTAGAATTAAAATGTAAATCTTCCACCATTAGAAAGACGAGCAGGTTAGTTCCTCTTCTGACTTAATAATATTGCCCAGCCTTACTACACTTTGACGGTTTAATTCTGTAAAATCAGAGTTTGTGCTGGAAAGTGTAGTGTTAAGTAAAGCTGCACTGTGTCACTTTTCTGGCGGAGGGTCAGATCTGTGGCATAGACGATTATCACAACGGCAGGAAGTGCCACGATGTTGAGTCGCGCAGCTTCACGTCAACGTCAATACTTTTCTACGGCAAAATACGTGTGGAAAAGTGTCACATATTTTGGACCAGTTTCATAAATCTGCCCCAACACCAAATCTTCATCCAACAAGATCGACAAAGAACAGATTCTGTCCATGAAGAATTTACCCACAACGATCAAGGGAAGGTGAACAACGACTGAGCAAATCTAACATTATGGTCATGAAGAAAACAGAAGTAACTTGTTCACTCAGACTGGTTTTACAATTAAAATTAAAAATTGATTTTGTGAGGTCGATATCAAATGTCGACCTTTGCTCTTTGAACATCTACAGCATTTAAACTGCACGAATCTCTCTGTCTATGCTAATATCAACCTCACAAACTCGATTTTTAATTTTAATTGTAGAATCAGTCTAAGTGAACAAGTTATTTATGTTTTATTCATGACCCTAATGTTACTTTTGCTCAGGAGTAAGTTTAAGTTTTCATCTTTCTTCCTTTGACAGTTGTGGATAAATTCTCCATGGACAGAATCTGTTCTTTGTTGATCTTTTTGGATGAAGATTTGGTGTTAAAAATATGCGACACTTTTCGACAGGGATTTTGCCGTAGAAAAGCACTGACCGGAAGTTGCGGGACTGAACATCGCTGCACCTCCGGCCGTTGTGATAATCGTCTATTGCACAGATGTTGCTGCTGTAGTTTTAGGACTGACCTGGAGCACCCCAAAGCCCCTCATTACTCCGCGGTCACAGTTCACAGGCTTCTGACACTAATCCTGTTTCTGTCTCCTCAGCTCGCTCAGCTGGGACAGAAGTGACGGGCCCAGCTCCACGTGCACAGCTCCACGTGAACGCCGCCGACTTCACGTGAAATCCCCCCACCTCACATGCGCCCACCTCCGCCCACATGCACGCCCCCCCCCGCTCTTTTCTAATCATTCTCATGTAAATGGACTAAACTTGTCTCTGTCGTCAATAAACCAGATTTAACCTGTTTAAACTCGAGGTTCTTCAGTCTCTCACCTCCAGATCTGAGCCTGATCCAGAGCTGGAGGATTATTGTGCACGTTTTAGACTGATGGAGGAAACCAGAAGACGCCAACCCAGACACAGAGAGAATATGAAAACTCCCTGGATTTAACTCACAGAGGGGGTATTCTGCAAAATTGACCATCTGTTTGGATCTTTCTACCATGTTTTTCCCTCAAAAACACGCCTGCAGAGTGTTTAGATCATCCAGGCATGTTTGAGTAGCAGTTAATACCCCACAGAAATACCCTGTCTTTAAATTCCAACTATGCTCACAGCTCTGCCTCTTGATGAGAAGAAATGAGACAGAACAACAATAAGAAATGCATAAAATGAGCTCTAATTTAAATTCCATGTGGTTCCGTCAGGTTCTGGTCTCATTCTGGTCCAATTCCGGTCTGATTCTTGTCTGGTTCTGGTTTGGTTTGAGTCTGAACCTGTGGCGTTTGTGCTTTTCTGAGGAAGAACGATTTATGAAGGATTTAAATCTGTTACGGTTCTGTTAACGAACATGCTGATGGTGAATGGTGTCACCTCAGATTTGGATTTAACAAGAATAAAACACATCAGGTACAGTATCTGTCAGGTTTAACTCTTGGTATAGTCCTGGTTTAGACCTAGTTTAGTTCTTGCTTAGTCCTGGTCCAGAGTTATTGAGCCGACATAATGTGAGGAGACAAAATCTGACTGAGCGAGTCTGTTACATAAGCACATTTGTTCACTCAAGAATCACAGTCGTTTCAAGAACAAGACTAGACTCCATTACTTTTAGTACTACTACTATTATTGCTAATACTCCTACTACTGCAACTACTATTACTGCTACTACTACAGATAATGCTGCTTATTCCATACACAGTTCAAATAACAAACGGGTGGTTGGCTGCTTTTCTGTCTGCATGACTCACAGACTGAGCAGTTTTTGAAACATTTTGTTTTTTGAGCTCAGTTTTTGACATCACTTCATGGGATTTTTAACCAAGTTAAAGAGTACAGCATGTGCAGTTCAAAGGACCCAAGTTCGGGATTGTTTTTGTGCAATTTTGTGAAATGAGCCATTTGTTTTTTCTGTATCCATGGAAACCGTGCACGAGACTAGTTCAGGAGCGATTATTGAACATGCTGCGGCCTTTTTACGCTGTGCTGTATGTGGGAGCAAATATGGCAGAAGACCTTCCAGAAGAAACACTTTGAGCAAATGGACCATTTCGTCACCAACTAAAACAGCGGAGTGAGAACGAGGCCTTTCCCGTTGGTTTCACCTACTGGACAAAGCTGTGATGCTTCAGGACACAGAGGAGGGAGACTTTTGGCTCTTCCACAGGCACTGCTGACCCTCCCTGTCCAGTCCTGCTGTAAATCTGCACTGAGACCTTTGAGACACAAAGGACACAGAGGAGCAGTGTAAATGCTCGGGATCAATAAAGTGGCTCCTGTTTTTGACATCAAGAATGTCCCAAGATCCCAGTAGACAACCAAATATAAACCAGACCTGCCTCAGAACACAAACCTGCTCTACTGTTGTGTCCTTGGGCAAGACACGCTCCCCTTTGCCTGTGTGAATGTTCAGTTTGAGTGATTATATGCAGAGAAGCCGCTGTCGCAGATTTGCAGTCACATTTCCATCACTCCGCCCCAGGGCAAATGTGACCTTCCATTTGAACCTGTATGTTTGAGCTGGCTTTGATTTCACATTCTGTGGAGGTGCATTGCTCAAAGGCACAGGCCCAGGTCTCAGGTCAGATCCCGGTCTGATCAGGTCCAGGTTTTAGACTCATGGTGTCTCATGGTTCGGCTCAGTTCTGATGTGATTAAAGATGACAGCTCTCCTCTCGCTGCAGATGGTTCCATTTTTCATGGAGTTTATCAAAGTTCTGTGTGACCTGACTGAGAGGTACCAACCCAAGAGCCAGAACCTGTTTCCAGCCCGGTTTAGTCCTGGTTTAGTTCTGTTCAGCCCTTGTTTAGTCTTTGCGTAGTCCTGGCTCGGTCCTGATTTTGTCCTGGCTTGGTCCTTGGTTTGGCCTTGAATTTTTCAGTATCATATTTTTTGCCTTTGGATTTTCTTAAATTTAATCTCAGTCTGAGGTAATGGAGCTTCAGTTTGATCTGAGACTATTTATCCCTTTGGCTTCAAGTGCTCTCCAAAAACCAGGTCTAAACCAGGACAGAACCAGGTCTAAACCAGGTTCAAACTCCTCTGTGTTGTTTTTTTCATAGAAAGAAATTAGTAATTTATTTTGACATATGAGGATATTTATGCGGATTCAGTTTTGGCAAAGTTCAGTTCACATTTTGTTTGTTGAGTATGTTTCGTCCAAACTTCATAAACCCAATGAGGATCAGGTTCTTCGTCTTCATTTACAGAACATGTTTTACAAACTGTGTTTACAATGTGATGCACGCTCTTCATAGGACGATCTAAAAAGCATAAACATGGCATAAACATGAGAATGAAGCCGTCAGAGAGCGATTAACTGAATAATTCAAATGGCATCAAGCTTTTTAATTATTAATATTAAACACACAAATACTAAAATAAAATAAAAAATAAATAAAATTCAAGCCAATTAAAGGAAGGCCAACTGATTAAAAAAAACTGTTTTAAGATTTGAGTTTAAAGACTGTACTGACGGCACTGGCCTTTTCTCCTCAGGCAGGTCGTTCCTGAGCCGAAGGATCTGGACCATAGACTGGATATAAATGGACATGGTGAACCCATGGCCAACCTGTCAAAGCCTGATCTCATCAGATCTCAGAAGCTCAGCAGGGCCGGGCCTGGTTAGTACTTGAATGGGAGACACTGGGAATTTCAGGTGCCACAGGGAGGCGCCAGTCACAAAAACTGTTGTTGTGTCCTTAGGCAATGCACTTCACCCACATTGCCTCGTATGAAAGTGGTGTGTGAGTGTTGGTGGTGGTCGGAGGGGCCGATGGTGCAGATTGGAGCCTCACTTCTGTCAGTCTGACCCAGGGCAGCTGTGGCTACCACAGTCGCTCCACCACCACTGGTGTGGAGTGAATGAATAATTAACTGTAAAGTGCGTTGGGTGTCATGAAAGGCGCTATATAAATGCTATGGTTAATTAATTAAACCCGGTAGCCGCCTTGGTCTGAATCAGAAGTGAACATCCTTCGATTCTTCAACTCAAATTGTTTGTATTAACCCGCTCTACATGATCCTGGTGTTTTTATTTCTCTATTTTGTCCCTGAATAAATTCCTATTCCTAATATGGAACTCAAAATTCGCCCCTATGACTGCTAGCCTCGGTGAGCTTCATTTGACTGGAGGTGACGTCACATTCACTGTTCCACTTCTTTATACCGCCTATGGTCCTTTATCCAGGCTCGACTCTGGAGCAGGTCCAGACCGGCCTGATGCAGAGGCCACAGTAAAACCTCCTGTTTTGTTGTTCTGAAATAAAATGTGACATTAGTGAAAGGCAGATGTTTAAATAAATCCAATAAAACCGTTTAGGACAAAAATTCAAGTTTTATAAAAGCGTTTCCTGAACCGAGGAGTTTGAGTTTGAAAAATGAAAAACTTCTGAAGCTCTGGCAGTTCGTTCATTTGAAACAATTCAGAACCAACGCCCCAGGACACAGCAGAGAGACGCTAAGTATGAGGCTTTAATGTGTTCTAAACAGATGAAATGTCCCACAATGGAGCTTTAACCCTATTATAATGTGATAAAATGTCCCACAATGGAGCTTTAACCCTTTTATAATGTGATAAAATGTCCCGCAGTGGTGTTTTAATGTGTTCTAATGTGATAAAATGTCCTGCAGTGGGGCTTTAACCTTATTCTAATGTGATAAAATGTCCCACATTGGGGCTTTAACCCTGTTCTAATGTGATAAAATGTCCCACAGTGGGACTTTAACCCTGTTCTAATGTGATAAAATGTCCTGCAGTGGGGCTTTAACCCTGTTCTAATGTGATAAAATGTCCCGCAGTGGGGCTTTAACCCTGTTCTAATGTGATAAAATGTCCCACAGTGGAGCTTTAACCCTGTTCTAATGTGATAAAATGTCCCAGAGTGGGGCTATAACCTTATTCTAATGTGATAAAATGTCCCACATTGGGGCTATAACCCTGTTCTAATGTGATAAAATGTCCCGCAGTGGGGCTTTAATGTGTTCTAATGTGATAAAATGTCCCACAGTGGGGCTTTAATGTGTTCTAATGTGATAAAATGTCCCATAGTGGGGCTTTAACCTTATTCTAATGTGATAAAATGTCCCGCAGTGGGGCTTTAATGTGTTCTAATGTGATAAAATGTCCCATAGTGGGGCTTTAACACTGTTCTAATGTGATAAAATGTCCCACAGTGGGGTTTTAACACTGCTTTAATGTAATGAAATGTTCCACAGTGGGGCTTTTTTTGTTCTAATACAGTATAGTGTCCTCCTTTAGCCCTGCTGTCCTCACCTGTCCTCACCTGTCCTCACCTGTCAGCACCTGTCAGGACACTGAAGCTGGCTCCAGAGAGTCTGGGCTGATTCCAGGTCAGATCTAGGACCCGGAGCAAAACCGAACTGTAAACCTGGATTCTGTTCCAGCCCCAGGATCATAACCGGACCATAACCGGACTCTCAGATCCTGGTCCAGATCCAAGTCCAAACGAGGAACTTTTGTATCATACGAGATGTTTACAGAGGAGTTAAAAATGTGTATTCTTTTTTAACTTTTCAGAGCCTTAACCCTGTTTATTTGTCTTTATCCATTTACTCACCTGAAGATGTATTTGTAGAGACTGGTGCATGTTTGAACAATATTTACACACTTATTTTGCATAATAATGGATTTATATAGAGCTTTTTTGGACTCTAAAAGACGCTTTACACTTTATCATTCACTCTGCACTCGGTGGTGAGAAACTGGTGAGCAGACTGGGGGAAATGAGGCTGCTGATCTCCGACCACCACCAACACAACATCACTTTCATATTACGCAATGTGGCTGAAGTGTCTTGCCTAAGGACACAGTATTTTTCCACTCGTGTCCCGCTGTGGCACCTGGAATTCCCTGTGTCCCTCTCCAATGTCCTGTCTCCAATCCAAGACTTGACCCTAACCCAGCTTCTGAGATCCTACGAGATCGATCTGCACTTGTTTTCTCCACCTCCGGGACACGCCCACTGTGTCAAATTTATTTTCTTAATCGGTGATACACGTAGAATTTGGCAGTGTCGCGTCAGTTTAGTACAAATAAATAAAAAAATCTGCTGTTCACTTCTGTGATGTGCAGCTCTAAAGAGGAGGAGCCACAGCCTGCGGCGCTTTGTTGTCATGATGTTTATGGCGACATCAGCTCCCACTGGACACCACAGTTTTCTAAAGCAGAAGTCAGTGGGCTTGTTTTCTTTTATACGTCTGATTCCACGTTTAGTATTGTAATTAGTCTTGGTCCTGGTCCAGACCCTCAGGAGGTCTTGGACTGACAGATCTGGGTCCTCCTGACGTGAGCCGGTCTCATCTTTCATCATGTTTAGACTCCGTCCAAATCCAGATTTGGTTCTGCCCTGGGATCATAAACGGTTTCAATGTGTCCCCTGTGGGTCTGGGTCTGTTCTTGGTCCAGGTCTGTCTCCTTTGGGTGCTCA
Source organism: Odontamblyopus rebecca (assembly GCA_030686955.1). NCBI lineage: Eukaryota > Metazoa > Chordata > Actinopteri > Gobiiformes > Gobiidae > Odontamblyopus > Odontamblyopus rebecca. The sequence goes on along the minus strand of CM060670.1, from coordinate 8,285,943 downwards.
GGGGCCTCAGGGTGACACAGGTAAACACTATCCTTGATGTGAAAGTTTGAATGTAGGAAAGTACGTGAAACTGGGAGCGGAAATGAAGAGGAGCACAGGTCTGAGGAGGAGGAGGAAGAGGAGGAGAAGAGGATGGACAGAAGGATGGAGAGGAGGAGGAGGATAGAGAGAAGGATGGAGAGAAGGAGAGGAGGAGGGAGACGAAGATGGAGAAGGAGGAGCAGCCAAAAACCAGGAGGCACATGGTTAAATTCCACTGAACCAAATGCAACAAAAAGGAAGAGTTCAGCATGTACTAAACCTGGTCTAAACCGGGACTGCACCTGGTCTCGACTTTCCCCTCTCTCTCCTGTCCCGTGTGAGACCTGGCCCCAGCGCTCTTGGCCCCGCCCCCCGATGACCTCACGATGACATCACGGTATAAAGGTGCTGGGTGCAGTGATGCAAAAACAGACTCGGCTCCTGTTTGTCCCAAAGGAATCTAACCGGGAATCAAACTACAGACCTCATCCTCAAAAAACCCCAAACCCGGAGTCTAGGGACGAGAGACCAGACACCAGACCTGAGGCCAAAGTCCAAACCCGAGACCGGAGTCCAACCCAAGTTCGAGACTTACACCTGGACCAGACCCAAAGCAGGTATGTAGCATTTTGATATCACTGCTTATAGTCATAGTTTAGCTTCTCAGGCAGTTTGTGATGGTGGGAGGGCATCTGACACATGAGGATATAGGAGGATGGGAGGGCATCTGACACATGAGGATATAGGAGGATGGGAGGGCATCTGACACGTTTGCGTAACAGCTCTGTTTGCTCGGGACCAGGCTGGAGTCCTTTGTAAAACCTTAATTGGATTAAGTCTGATTTTTTTTTTTCTTTCTCAGATTGTAATTTGTTTTGACAGTTCAGACTTTTGGATTTCATTTAAATTACACAGAGTTTCTGCTTATATTAATAAAATATAAACAGTATTGTACACTGTGCATTTTATTTTTAGCATCACAGTAAAAGTATTTAAAGTGGACACTCCAAATGCCAAATGACACAAACAAAACAGATTACAGATTTTTCATGAAAAAAAAAAATTGCACTGAATCTTGACAAAAAATGAAATTATTGATGTACATTCATTGCAGTTAGTCCTAGTTTAGTCCTGGTTCAGTTTTGTTTTAGTCCTGGTTGTGTTTTGTTTTAGTCCTGGTTCAGTCCTGGTTTAGTTCTGGTTCAGTTCTCTTTTAATTCAGGGTCTGGACTCTTCTTGTCCAGAATGTGCAGAGAATGCCCTGAGTCACTGTGAAACTGAATCCTCTGTGACTGCACAAAGACCCGGTCTGAGGACTCCCGACAGGACTGTGACTAAACCAGGACTAACCCAGGATCCTGGCTCAGACCTGGTCCCGGGGCTGGTTTAACCCTCTGGAGGATGAGGCGGACGCAGATGCTTCGACGGTCGAATATTATTGACTAAAATTTCCCATATTCAGTTTCAGAATCCAGAATGTTCTCCAGGAGCGTGCAGCTGCTGTTCACAAGTAAATCATTTTATTTCCACCATTTCATACGTTTAACCTGAGTGAATAAACATGTCCCTGAATGTTCCGCATTGTGTGTTTACGTCCACAGCGGCGATGGTGCTGTCCTCGGTCCTCTGCGCTCCCTCCAACGGTCAGTCTCTACAAAACTTCTACTCCGTCTTTAACTCCGCTTTTCCAAAATACCTCTAACAGTACACTGCCAAAAAGACATACTTCCCTCGTGTCCTTGGGCAAGACACTTTCCTCCTCTCCTCTGCTGTTTGTGAGCACTGCAGCACGAATGTGTCAGCTCACCCCTGTGGCGAGCAGCTCTAAAGTTTAACGTCAAATAAACCTGACCTTCTCCCCAACTCTAGCTGTCTAACTCTTTCTGTCTTCTTGCTTCCTCTCTCTCCTTTCCTCCTCCTCCTCTTCCTCTTCTCTCTTTTCTCCCTCTCCTGTCTTCCTGTCTTCTCTCTCCCCTCCTCTTTCCTCTGATCATCCCCTCTGGCGACACACTCTCTCCCTGACCTGACTCGTAACCCTATCTGTGTTCTGATGATTGACACCACGTTCTTTCTCTCCTCTCTGTATTTCCGACAGTTGACCCCTCGTTTCCATCACTCTCTCTCCATCACGCTTTCTCTCCCTCTCTCTGTCTTTCTTTCTCTCTATATTTCCTCTCCTCCTTTCTCTCCCTGTCTCCCTTTCCCCCTCTGTCTTTTTTCTCTCTCCACTCTTCCTTGTACATTACTGTACTTAGTCAGTCTTCTACTCTCCCCCTCTCTCTACTCCCTTCCTCTCTGCCTCTCTCACTCCTCTCCTCCAGCTCACTCCCTTTCTCACTCTCCCTTCCTTGACTCCCTCTCTCTCCTCCCCTCCCTCCCTCCTTCTTTTTCCCTGTACATTACTGTAAGTCTCTCCTCTCCCCCTTTCCCTCCCTGTCTCCCTTCTCTCTTCCCTCTCCCTCCTCTCCTCCCTCCCTTACTTCCTCCTCTCTTCTCTCTCTCCCTCTCTCTGTCCTCCCCTCTCTCCCCACTCTCTCCTCTCCCTGCCTCTCTCCCTCTTCTCCTCCTTCCCTCTCTCCTTCCTTTCTTTCTTTGCTCCCTCTTTCCCTCCTCTCTCACTCTTTCCCTTGTCTCTCCCTCCTCCCTCCTCTTTCCCTGCCTTATTCTCTCTCCCTCCTTTTTTCCCTGTGCATTACTGTAACTCTCTCCTCTCCCCCTTTCTCTCCCTGTCTCCCATCTCTCTTCCCTCTCCCTCCTCTGCTCCCTCCTTTCTTCTCTCTCTCCCTCCTCTCCTCCTTCTCTCACTTTCTCCTCTCCTCTCTTCTCTCTCCCTCCTCTCCTCCCTCACTCCTTTCTCTCTTCCCTCTCCCTCCTCTCCTCCCTCACTTCTTCCTCTCTTCTCTCTCTTCCTCTCTCTGTCCCTCCTCTCTCCATCCTCTCCTCCCTCCCTCTCCCCTTCCTTTCTTTCTTTGCTCCCTCTCTCCCTCCTCTCTCACTCTTTCCCTCGTCTCTCCCTCCTCCCTCCTCTCTCCCTGCCTTATTCTCTCTCCCTCCTTTTTTCCCTGTACATTACTGTAAGTCTCTTCTCCCCCTCTCCCTCCCGTCCTCTCTCTCCTCTCTCCCTTTCTCTCCTCTCCTCCCTCTCTGTCCGTCCTCCCTCCTCTCTGTCTGCCTTAATCTCTTCCTCTCTCCCTCCTTTCTTCCCTGTACTTTATTCTAAGTCTGTATATTTCTGTTGGTTGATCTGGACACGTGTTTTTCATTAAATCTCTTTTTCACTCAGACTAAACCGAGTATCAGGCCTTTTCACGGAGGTTGTGCCTTTAGGCAAGACACTTCAGCATCGATCTCCAGTCAGTGTAATCGTACTGGTGACGACAGGAAGGGAGGAAGGGCATCAGGTGTAAAAATCATCTGGGGCTTGGGTCAGGAGCGTCTTCTCTCTCTTATCAGTCTAAAACTCGTGTCCTCTTTCTCCTCTGTCCATTCTCTCCTCTCTCTTTCTCTCCTTAGACTCGCCACTTCTCTCTTCTCCTCTATCTCTCTCTTTCTCTCCTACTTTTCTTCTTTTCTCCCCTCCACTCACTCCCTCTCTCTCTTCTCGTTTCTACCTCCCCTCCTCCCTCGCTTCTGTCTCTGGAGGAAACGGGAGCATCTGGTGTACCCCCTCTCTCTCCTCTCCTCTTTTCCTCCCTCTCATTTTCTTCTCCCTTTCTCTCTCCTCCCTCTCTCTCTCATCTCCTCTTTTCCTCCCTTTCGTTTTCTCTCCCTCCTCTCCCTCTCATCTTTTCCTCTCTTCTCTCCCTTTTGCTTTTGGCACCTCCCCTCCCTCCCCTTTCTCTCTTCTCCTCTTTTCCTCTCTCTCTCTCTCAGCTTTTCCTCTCTCCTTTCCCTCTCTCTTCTGCCAACCCGTCCCTCTATCTCTCTCCTTTCCCTAGCTCCCTCTCCTCTCCATCTTCTTTCTCTCTTCTTCCTCTTTTTTCCTCTTTTTCTCTACTCACTCTCCTCTGTTCCTCCCTTTCATCTTCTCTCTCTCTTTACCCCGTCTCTCTACTGCCACCCCTTCCCACCCCCCTCCTCTTCTCTCCCTCTTCTCTCTCTCTTCTCGCTCTCCTCTTTTCCCCTCTCTTCTGCCATCCCCCTCCCTCTCTCTTCTATTCCTATCTCCCGCTTCTTTCTCTCTTTTCCTCTCTCTTCTGCCCCTGCCACCCTGTCTTCTCTCCTCTCCTTTCCTCTCTCCTCTTTCTCCCTCTCTTCTCCCTCGCCTCTTTTACTTTCTCCACTCTCTTTTGCCAACCTCTCGCTCTTCTCCTCTTTCATCTTCTCTCTCTCTCTTCACCCTCTCTTCTTTTCCTCTCTCCTCTCTTCTGTCCCCCTCCTATCCTCTCTCTCTTCTCTCTCTCCTCCCTCTCCTCTCTCTTCTGCCCCCACCCCACCCTCTCTCTTCACTTCTCTTTTCCCCTCTCCTCTTCTCTCCTCATCGCTCTCTCCTCTTTCCCCCTCTCTTCTCCCTCACCTCTTCTCCTCTCTCTTCTGCCACCGTCCCACCCTATCTCTTCTCTCCTCTTTTCCCCTCTCCTCTCCCTTCCCTCTCCTCTTTCCCCCTCTCTTCTCTCTTTCTCTGGACCCTGTCGTGTTTGCGTTGGACTCGGATCAGAATCGCGTCCGGACGCCTCTGAGCTCTTCACAGAGTTTCGCACAGAAGTCCAAAGAGAAAGAAAAACCCGTCACGCATCAGGAGTTTTTAAACCTCTTGAATATTATAATTATTTCCACAGACTTTTTAATATTGACTTTAGACACGAAACCCTCAGATCATAAACTGCCCCCTCACCTCCACCTGCGGCCCCCGTCTCTGTTTAAACCACATTTTAAACAAAACTCTAAACTCCGACACAGATCACTTACAAACCACACACTGTACTTCATTTAAAGTCCCAGATTTAAAGTCTCTGCACTTGATTTTTACAGTCTTAAAAACGGGAAAACCAGAACTGGCACATTTGAAACCGTTTGCAGTGGTCTAAATTTACTCCTCACTTTCCTTACGCATTTAGATCATCGTAATTATGAGTTACGACGACAGTTTATAAGCGCTTTTCACAACATTCACAGACCAGATTTGTCCTCACGATAAAGCTAATAGCAAACAGCACAGGGTCTGGATGGCTGCTGTAAATAAAACAGTGAAAAAAGCGTGTAAGATTGTGCATTCTTGTGTCAGTCAGGATCTGGGGGGCTTCTGTTGCTGCATTTTTTTTTTAGATTTATGGTTTTATTTTTCTGTACTTTGGCTAAACAAATGATAATTTATGCTCCTCTTTACTGTTGGCAGGGATCAGATGAGTGAAAAAATTTTGTTAGTCCTGCTTTAGACTTGACTTAATCCTGGTTTAGTCTTAGTTTAGTCCTGGTTTAGACGTGACGTAGTCTTGGTTTAGTCTTAGTTTAGTCCTGTTTTAGATCAAATTGGTCAAAACATTGGACATTTCTTGTATAAAACTTGGACAAATCACTGGTTTTGTATAAATCTGCTGGGACAGGGGACACAGGGCTCAAAACTGGGACTGTCCCGGATAAACAGGGACGCCTGGTCACCCTAAACTAGCATGCTAACACACTCCTCCTGATTCTTGGACAATAAAACGTTTTATAATTAGGTGCAGACACAGCGGACTTGGGTTATTTTTCATGTCAAAAGTTTGTATAACCCTGTATTATCTACATGATTTGGAATTTGGAGATAGAAGTTAAAACTTAAAACCTGTTTTTGTTTTGATGAATTATTTTTTAATATTTGTTATACTTCCTGTCAGGAGCCCAGCCCGTGGCGTGTCAGACCCGAGGCGCAGACTTGTCCCTGGACGTGGACCAGGACCGGACCGTCCTCTGTCCCTCAAACTGCCCCAACAAAGTCTCTGTGTTTGGGACCAAAGTGTACGCCTCTGTGTCCTCTGTGTGTGGAGCAGCTTTACACAGGTACTGAACCCTGAAACTGGACTAAACCTGGTCTAAACAAGAACTGAACCAGGACTAAACCAGGACAGAAGCAGGATTACTATTTGCATTTCTTGTTTCAGTGGTGTGCTGGGCGTGTCTGGGGGTCCGGTGGTCGTGAAGAAGCTGCCAGGACGTCTGAACTACCTGAGATCTTATTCAAATGGAGTCCAGTCCGAACACCTGCCCCGCTGGACCTCCTCCTTCAGCCTCGAACGTACGTCTGCTCTTAGATCTGGTATTGTCTTGGTTTATTCCTGGTTTAGACATGGTTAAGCCTTGGTTTTGTTCTGGTTTGGGCCTGGTTTAGACATGGTTTATTCTTGGTTTAGTCCTGGTTTAGTCCTGGTGTAGTTTTGGTTTAGACATGGAATAGACCTGATCTAGCCCTGGTGTAGTTCTGTTGTAGGTCCTGGTTTAGCACTGGTTTAGACCTGGTTTAGACCTGGTGTAGTCCTGGTGTAGTCTTGGTTTAGACATAGTTTAGCACTGGTTTATTCCTGGGTCAAAGATGGTTTAGTCCTGGTTTGGGCCTGGTTTTCGACCTTATTTAAACCTGGTTTAGAACCGGTGTATTCCTAGTTTGGACCTTGATTAGTCTTGGTTTAATCCCGGTTTAGTCCTGATGTAGTCTTGGTTTAGATTTGGATTAGTCCTGGTCTAGTTCTGGTGTAGGTCCTGGTTTAGCATTGGTTCAGACCTGGTTTAGTCCTAGTTTAGTCCTGGTTTAGTTCTGGTGTAGTTTTGGTTTTGACCTGGTATAGTCCTGGTGTAGTCCTGGTTTAGACATAGTTTAGCACTGGTTTATTCCTAGTTCAAAGATGGTTTAGACCTGGTTTTGTCCCTGTTTAGTCCTGGTGTAGTCTTGGTTTAGATCTGATGTCAACCTGTTCTAGTCCAAGCGTAGTTCTGGTGTAGTTCCTGGTTTATACATAGTTTAGCACCGGTTTAGTCCTGGTTTAGACATGGTTTAGACATGGTTTAGTCCCGGTTTAGTCCTGGCTTAGTCCTGCTTTAGTTTCATGTTTTCTCCTGTTGTTCAGATGCCGTCCGGGAGCCTCTGGAGCTCAGCAGTCAGACCAGCACCACGGCTCTCCCGGCAGAGGAACCAGGTCTGGACTCATCACCCTCACACACCCACAGAATAAACCATAAACTGAATAACGGGCAATTTAAGGGACCAATACGAACATTTTTTGCCCAAAATAGCGAGTCTCAGCGCAGGAATTACAGAGAGAGGGGCGACAATTTTTCAACGTAACGTTAGTTGGAGCCACGTAGGCTGAACGGCCTTCACACAGTCTATGTCTGAAACACAGGAATTCAAATCAAAATGGAAAGATCTTTTAATCAGGAAGGAATAATTTGCCGAAAACGATGTAAACAGATTATAAAGATGTTAGGCTCAATCTTAATCAGGAAAGGAATATTTGCTTGAAACCCACATAAACAGTTTAATAACGCTATACACAATTCACGGTTTGTCCCGATATCACATTTGTAAAGATGTGTAACGTTTTGTGATTTAAAATAATATACTGACGGCTTCCCTGCTATAATAATAAAGCCTGAAAGTCACATTAGCTGCTTGTTGTTCCCGGGTTTACTGAAAAAGAAATTTTCCTTAAACATGTTTCACAAAGCCTCTCGTGTCCTGGCTCTATTCGGAAAATTTGCACAGGGTTGAAACCGTGGAAAAAAGCATCTCCAGGCGGTTTGCGTTCGTGTCCAAATGTGTCTGAGAGCATCATCCATCTGAGTCCTGGTCCAGAAACAGCAGGAGCCCAGACGGAGACGGGTTCTGAGGCCCGGGGTTCGAAAGATCATAGATGTGAGGAGGCGTTTTGTTTGAGCGTTCAGATTAGTCAAATTTGGTTATTTTTAAAGACGAAAAGTGAGTTCGTAGATGTATTTTACCTTGTTCAGGTTTGGCTCAGATCAGTTTGAAAAAGGAGTTTTATGGTTATAACAGTGGTGCCTTCACTGACCTTGTGTTTCTGTTGGGTTTTTCTGTTTTAAAGTGAAAAAATCCCAGAAGAAAATAACAGTGAAGAAGGCGCTCAACGGAGGAAACAAAGGTGGGTCTAAACCAGCGCCAAACCAGGACCAGATCACGACTTAACCAGGACTGAACCTGGATTAAATCAAGACTAAACCAGGACTAAACCAGGACTAAACCAAGCACTAGACCAAGGACTAAACCAAAGACTAAACCAAAGATTAAACCAAGAACTAAACCAAGAACTAAACCAAAGACTAAACCAAGAACTAAACCAAAGACTAAACTGAAGACTAAACTGAAGACTAAACCAAGGACTAAACCAAGGACTAAACCAAGGACTAAACCAAAGACTAAACCAAGGACTAAACCAAGAACTAAACCAAAGACTAAACTGAAGACTAAACTGAAGACTAAACCAAGGACTAAACCAAGGACTAAACCAAGGACTAAACCAAAGACTAAACCAAGGACTAAACCAAAGACAAAACCAAAGACTAAACCAAGGACCAAACCAAGGACTAAACCAAGAACTAAACCAAAGACTAAACCAAAGACTAAACCAAGAACTAAACCAAAGACTAAACCAAAGACTAAACCAAGAACTAAACCAAAGACTAAACCAAAGACTAAACCGAAGACTAAACCAAGGACTAAACCAAGGACTAAACCAAGGACTAAACCAAAGACTAAACCAAGAACTAAACCAAAGACTAAACTGAAGACTAAACTGAAGACTAAACCAAGGACTAAACCAAGGACTAAATCAAGAACTAAACCAAAGACTAAACCAAGAACTAAACCAAGAACTAAACCAAAGACTAAACCAAGAACTAAACCAAAGACAAAACCAAAGACAAAACCAAAGACTAAACCAAGGACTAAACCAAGGACCAAACCAAGGACTAAATCAAGAACTAAACCAAGGACTAAACCAAAGACTAAACCAAGAACTAAACCAAAGACTAAACCAAGGACTAAACCAAGGACTAAATCAAAGACTAAACCAAGAACTAAACCAAGAACTAAACCAAAGACTAAACTGAAGACTAAACTGAAGACTAAACTGAAGACTAAACCAAGGACTAAACCAAGAACTAAACCAAAGACTAAACCAAGAACTAAACCAAGAACTAAACCAAAGACTAAACTAAAGACTAAACCAAGGACTAAACCAAGGACTAAATCAAGAACTAAACCAAAGACTAAACCAAGAACTAAACCAAGAACTAAACCAAAGACTTAACTGAAGACTAAGCCAAGGACTAAACCAAGGACTAAATCAAGAACTAAACCAAGGACTAAACCAAAGACTAAACCAAAGACTAAACCAAGAACTAAACCAAAGACAAAACCAAAGACTAAACCAAAGACTAAACCGAGGACTAAACCAAGGACTAAATCAAGAACTAAACCAAGGACTAAACCAAGGACTAAACCAAGGACTAAACCAAGGACTAAACCAAAGACTAAACCAAGAACTAAACCAAAGACTAAACCAAAGACTAAACCAAGGACTAAACCAAAGACTAAACCAAGGACTAAACCAAGGACCAAACCAAGAACTAAATCAAGAACTAAACCAAGGACTAAACCAAAGACTAAACCAAAGACTAAACCAAGAACTAAACCAAGAACTAAACCAAAGACTAAACCAAAGACTAAACCAAGGACTAAACCAAGGACTAAACCAAAGACTAAACCAAGGACTAAACCAAGGACCAAACCAAGGACTAAATCAAGAACTAAACCAAGGACTAAACCAAGGACTAAACCAAGGACCAAACCAAGGACTAAATCAAGAACTAAACCAAGGACTAAACCATGGACCAAACCAAGGACTAAATCAAGAACTAAACCAAGGACTAAACCAAGGACCAAATCAAGAACTAAACCAAGGACTAAACCAAAGACTAAACCAAAGACTAAACCAAAGACTAAACCAAGGACTAAACCAAAGACTAAACCAAAGACTAAACCAAGGACTAAACCAAGGACCAAACCAAGGACTAAATCAAGAACTAAACCAAGGACTAAACCAAAGACTAAACCAAAGACTAAACCAAGAACTAAACCAAAGACTAAACCAAAGACTAAACCAAGGACTAAACCAAGGACTAAACCAAGGACTAAACCAAGGACTAAACCAAGGACTAAACCAAGGACCAAACCAAGGACTAAATCAAGAACTAAACCAAGGACTAAACCAAGGACCAAACCAAGGACTAAATCAAGAACTAAACCAAGGACTAAACCAAGGACCAAACCAAGGACTAAATCAAGAACTAAACCAAAGACTAAACCAAAGACTAAACCGAAGGACTAAATCAGGACTAACCCTGGTCTAACCCTGGTCTAACCCTGGTCTAACCCTGGTCTAACCCTGGTCTAACCCCTGTCTAACCCCTGTCCCGTCTCTCTCAGACTGTCAGCTGGACGTGGTGGTGGTTCTAGACGGCTCGGAGAACATTGGGCGTCGCAGGTTTAATCTCCAGAAGAATTTCGTGGTTCGTTTGGCCTCATTCCTCAAAGTGGGACCGATTGGACCTCACGTGGGTCTGGTCCAGGCCAGGTCCGGACTCATGGCTCTGGTTCTGTGGTTCTGGTAACTCTGTGTGGTTCTGATGGTCTGATGTTTCCTCAGCGGAACTCCGAAGACCGAGTTCCTCCTGAACAACTTCACGCAGCCCAAAGACCTGCTCTACGCCATCAAGGAAGTGTCCTACAGAGGAGGAGAAACCAACACAGGTCAGTCTGGACCTACAGAGTCTAGACCTACAGAGTCTAGTCCTATAGAGTCTAGTCCTACAGAGTCTGGACCTACAGAGTCTGGACCTACAGAGTCTGGACCTACAGAGTCTAGTCCTACAGAGTCTAGTCCTACAGAGGAGGAGAAACCAACACAGGTCAGTCTGGACCTACAGAGTCTAGACCTACAGAGTCTAGTCCTATAGAGTCTAGCCCTATAGAGTCTAGTCCTACAGAGTCTGGACCTACAGAGTCTGGACCTACAGAGTCTGGACCTACAGAGTCTGGTCCTACAGAGTCTAGTCCTACAGAGGAGGAGAAACCAACACAGGTCAGTCTAGACCTACAGAGTCTAGTCCTACAGAGTCTAGTCCTACGGAGTCTAGTTCTACAGAGTCTGGACCTACAGAGTCTGGTCCTACAGAGTCTAGTCCTACAGAGTCTGGACCTACAGAGTCTAGACCTACAGAGTCTAGTCCTACAAAGTCTAGACCTACAGAGTCTAGTCCTACAGAGTCTAGACCTACAGAGTCTAGACCTACAGAGTCTAGACCTACAGTGTCTAGTCCTACAGAGTCTGGACCTACAGAGTCTGGACCTACAGAGTCTAGTCCTACAGAGGAGGAGAAACCAACACAGGTCAGTCTGGACCTACAGAGTCTAGTTCTACAGAGCCTAGGCCTACAGAGTCTAGACCTACAGAGTCTAGTCCTACAGAGTCTAGATCTACAGAGTCTAGTCCTACAGAGTCTGGATCTACAGAGTCTAGTCCTACAGAGTCTAGACCTACAGAGTCTAGACCTACAGAGTCTAGTCCTACAGAGTCTAGACCTACAGAGTCTAGACCTACAGAGTCTAGTCCTACAGAGTCTAGTCCTACAGAGTCTACTCCTACAGAGTCTAGACCTACAGAGTCTGGACCTACAGAGTCTGGACCTACAGAGTCTGGACCTACAGAGTCTAGACCTACAGAGTCTAGTCCTACAGAGTCTAGTCCTACAAAGTCTAGTCCTACAAAGTCTAGACCTACAAAGTCTAGACCTACAGAGTCTAGACCTCCAGAGTCTAGGCCTGCAGAGGAGGAGAAACCAACACAGGTCAGTCTGGACCTACGGAGTCTAGTCCTACAGAGCCTAGTCCTACAGAGTCTAGACCTACAGAGTCTAGTCCTACAGAGCCTAGTCCTACAGAGCCTAGTCCTACAGAGCCTAGGCCTACAGAGTCTAGACCTACAGAGTCTGGACCTACAGAGTCTGGACCTACAGAGTCTGGACCTACAGAGTCTGGATCTACAGAGTCTAGTCCTACAGAGTCTAGTCCTACAAAGTCTAGACCTACAGAGTCTAGTCCTACAGAATTTAGTCCTACAGAGTTTAGTCCCACAGAGTGTAGACCTACAGACACAAACACTGTAGAGTCTGGACCAATCTTAGATGAGCCTCGGTTTAGTCCTCCAATCCTGGTCAAGAGCTGCTTTATGCAACAGACTCATTCAGTCTTTGCATTTGACCCATTGGGTCTTCCAACCACCACCAACACTCACACACCACATTCAGAGGTGAAAATTGGCTGGTTCAGTCCTGGTTAGTTTTGATCCTGGTTCAGTTCTTGTTTATCCTGGCTCAGTCCCAGTTTAGTCCTGGTTCAGTCCAGGTCTAGTCTTAGTTTAATCCTGGTTTAGTCTAGTTTCTCTCTGGTTCAGTCCTGTTTCTCTCCGGTTGCAGGTAAGGCGATCCTCCATGCTGCAGAGTCCCTGTTCTCTCAGGAGCGTGGGTGGAGGAAGGGGCACCCTAAGGTGCTCTTGGTGCTGGTGGATGGGTGGCCCTCAGATGATGTGGACCAGGCCTCGGTCCTGGCCCGAGAATCCGGGATCAACGTGTTCCTGGTCTCTGTAGCCAAACCCTCTGCCGACGAGCTGCCCATGGTCCCAGACAAGGACTTCACACGGAAGGTACTGCACCAGGACTAAACCAGGACCAAACCAAGATCTAGACTAGGACTGAACAAGGACTGAGCCAAGACTGAACCAAGACAAGACTAGGACTGAACAAGGACTGAGCCAAGACTGGACTAAGACTAGACCAGGATTGAACCAAGACAAGATCAGGACTGAACGAGGACTGAATCCATGTGCTGTTTAAACTTTTATTGATCTAATTTAGAGTTCAGGCGGTGATGTAATCCTAGAGATATTTGCATAACCTCCTTGTTTTGTTTTCCAGGCGGTGTGTAAAGACAACGGGCACTTCTCGTTCTCCATCCCGAGCTGGTTCAGCGCCAACAAACATGTCAAAACTCTGACCCAGCGACTCTGCTCAATGGACAACCTCCTCTGCAGTAAGCCCCGCCCACACCTCACCTGTCCCCTCACCTGTGCAGGAAGCCCTGCCCACACCTCACCTGTCCCCTCACCTGTGCAGTAAGCCCCGCCCACACCTCACCTGTGCAGTAAGCCCCGCCCACACCTCCCCTGTCCCCTCACCTGTGCAGTAAGCCCCGCCCACACCTCACCTGTCCCCTCACCTGTGCAGTAAGCCCCGCCCACACCTCACCTGTCCCCTCACCTGTGCAGTAAGCCCCGCCCACACCTCACCTGTCCCCTCACCTGTGCAGTAAGCCCCGCCCACACCTCACCTGTCCCCTTACCTGTGCAGTAAGCCCCGCCTACACCTCACCTGTCCCCTCACCTGTGCAGTAAGCGCCGCCCACACCTCACCTGTCCCCTCACCTGTCCCCTCACCTGTGCAGTAAGCTCTGCCTTTTTCCAGCTGTACACATATTGTATATTTGTATATTTTTGTCTCCAGGTAAAGCTCCTTTTAACTCCTGGGCCTCCTGATCCTTCTCTCCTCTTTCCCCCTCCTCTCCTGTTGTATTCATATCTCTGTGGTAGATTTTTTGGTAAAAATGTGTCATAAATTTGGACTTCCTGATCAATGGCTCCTCCTCTCTCCTCTTATTTCTCCTCCTCTCCTCTTCTCTCTCCTGTACACATATTTTTGTCTTCAGGTAAAACCTGCTATAATTCGATAAACCTGGGCTTCCTGATTGACGGCTCATCCAGTGTGGGACATGCAAACTTCCACATAGTTCTGGACTTTTTGGCGGAAATCGCTCAGCACTTTGAAATCTCCGAATTCGCCTCTCGAGTCGGTGAGAAACATTTAGAGCCAAGGTTTGAAAAAGCTTTACAGAACTTACATTTTTAAAGCTTAAATAGCAGTTAAAAAATTGAGAATTAAAAGTGAAAGTAAGAGGCACTTTTGCTCCATCTGCTGGTTATGTGTAAATACTGAAAAATTTAATTGAAATGAACGGTATTTACAGTTTATTTAAATAAAACGTGAAGAATACCAGTCATGGCACAATGAATCGGAACGGCAAAAAGACTGAAGACTAAAAACATGTTAAAACATTGACAGAAAAGAGGTGAAAATGTGCAGTTTCCTCCTGACCCCAGAGACAAACAGGTCCAGACCACTGCATCTGATCTGTGACCTCTGACCCTTAGGCGCCGCACAGTGTTTGACCTGTGACCTCTGACCCTTAGTGTTTGACCTGTGACCTCTGACCCTTAGTGTCTGACCTGTGACCTCTGACCCTTAGTGTCTGACCTGTGACCTCTGACCCTTAGGCGCCGTACAGTGTTTGACCTGTGACCTCTGACCCTTGGTGTTTGACCTGTGACCTCTGACCCTTAGGCGCCGTACAGTGTTTGACCTGTGACCTCTGACCCTTAGTGTTTGACCTGTGACCTCTGACCCTTAGGCGCTATACAGTTCACGTATGACCAGCGTCTGGAGTTCGGGCTGCAAGATTACGCTGACAAACAGCAGGTTCTGAGCGCACTCAGAAACATCTACTACATGAGTGGAGGCACGGCCACTGGGGCGGCGATAGAGTTCGCCACACACCACCTGTTCAGGTACCGTTACAGACCAGGATTAGTGCTGGTTTAGAGCTGGTTTAGGCTGTGTGTAGAATCCCTCAGTCGTCCAGGTAGAGTCCATGCAAAGAGAAATTGAGATTGAATTGAATTTTTCCTTTGCCATCTGGTTTAGGCCTGGTTTAGGCCCTGTTTCCAACCCTAGTTTAGACCTGTTTAGACCTGGTTTAGATCCTGTTTTCAACCGTAGTTTAGACCTGTTTAGACTTGGTTTAGACCCTATTTCCAACACTAGTTTAGACCTTTTTAGACCTCGTTTAGACCCTGTTTCCAACCCTAGTTTAGACCTGTTTAGACCTGGTTTAGATCCTGTTTTCAACCGTAGTTTAGACCTGTTTAGACCTGGTTTAGATCCTGTTTTCAACCCTAGTTTTAACCCTAGTTTAAAACCTAGTTTAGACCTGATTTAGACCTGGTTTAGACTTGGTTTAGACCAGTGGTTCTTAACCTGGGTTCGGTGAGTCAGTGTCAGGGGTTCGCCAGGGGTCAGACACACATCCAACTCATATGATTGGTGATGACACACCTCGTTTGGCCGTTATTGGCTGCAGGAAATTTTGTGCGCGCAATAGTCTTGTGACTGTCATGATGGTGCTGTGTCATTTCTTTCTTAATATTTTCCCTTCATACTAACTGTGTCAAGCAAAAAAGTGATCAGATGAATGTGCAATATGTGCAATATGGATTCGCATGTGTGTTACAATAAAATATATATACCTATGTTTTGAATTTGAAAAAAACATATTTTATTTTTCCAATTAAGAAGGGTTCGGTGAATGTGCATATGAAACTAGTGGGGTTCAGTACCTCCAACAAGGTTAAGAACCACTGGTTTAGACCCTGTTTTCAACCGTAGTTTAAACCCCAGCTTAGACCCTGATTTAAATCCTGGTCTGGTCTCAGCAGGAAAAGTGGTCGGGGGCGGGACTTCCTGGTGGTGATCACTGATGGACAGTCATACGATGATGTCAGACCTCCGGCGATCGCTGCACACAAACAAGGTTTGTCGGAAACTAGTTTAAATACTTTAACCTTAGAATTACACAAATAATTCATGAACACTTCACCTGTTTCCTCTCTCCTTGTGCTTTGGACCAATCAGGCATAACGATGTTGACGGTGGGCGTGGCCTGGGCTCCCATGGACGACCTTAGGGACATGGCGTCAGAGCCCAAAGATGCTCACACGTTTTTCTCTCGTGAGTTCACCGGTTTGCACGAGTTTATCCCGAACATCGTCAAAGCCATCTGCCGACAGTTCAGCGAACACAACTGAGGAGCAGCACCTTTATTTACAACAATTTAACAGATGAAATAAAAACAAAAACCTACAGTAAAACACCAGTTTATGATAAAACAGAAGGATGATAAAGGGTCAGAAGTAACTACAGCACAACTCCACTGCACATTTTATTAAAACTCCTTTGTCAAATGAGACGTGTAATCCCTCATTCCTCCAGGAGTGTCTCGATAAAGAAACCAAGATGTTTAGTCTCCCGTCCAGGAGCCGCTGTAAAATGACTTCTGTACGGGAGCCAAAAAGTCTTGAGTGCAAAAGCCAAACAATGTTAGTTATGAGATTCAGACACAGAACAAAAATATACTTTATTCTATAGATAAGATATATTTAATGGTCCTTCTACATTACACCAAACCAACTTTTCATTCACATATGTTTCAGTAATCCTGCACATTTAGTCTGTCTCCCTCTGCACAGCTCATGACACTCTCTTACACCTGGTGATGTCATCAGGTGGTGATCCAGAAGTGCTTCTCTGGGTTTTTAAAGTCCACAAACCTTCATCACACTTCAAATCACCTCCTCCGCACAAATAACTACCTTCAACACCAGCAGCTATTGTTGGTTTGTCCTGGTTTAGTTCTGGTTTAGTCTTGACTTAGTCCGGGTTCAGTTGAGGTTTAGTCCTGGTTTGGTCCTTGGTTTGGTCCTCGTTTCAGTCCTGGTTTAATCCCGATTTAGTTCTGGTTCAGTTGAGGTTTAGTCCTGGTTTGGTCCTTGGTTTGGTCCTCGTTTCAGTCCTGGTTTAATCCCGATTTAGTCCTGGTTCAGTTGAGGTTTAGTCCTTGTTTGAGACATGATTTAATCCCGATTTAGTCCGAGTTCTATTCAGGCTTCGTTCTGATTTAGTCCTGGTTCAGCCTTAGTTCAGTTCTACTTTAGTCTTGACTTATTCCCAGTTCAGCTGAGGTTTAGTCCTGTTATGATCCTTGGTTTAATCCTTGATTCAGTTCCGATTTAGTCCGAGTCTAGTCCTTGTTTAGTCTTGGTTTAGTCCTCTGGGTTTTTAAAGTCTAAAATCTGCACAAACACCTTCAACACCAGCAGCTAATGTTTGTAGCCTGATTCAAACTGCCTGTCCACAGTGGTACTTTTTGTATCATTAAAAATCGGCTGCATTTCTTTTCCTTTTTTTTTTTTTTTTTTTACAGAGTCATTCATTCTTTTTAGTTTTAGCATCAACAAATCTCAAATCTTTCCTTTTCTGTAAATATCTGCTCAGACTCTGGAATTATTGTGTATTATGTTTAAAATAATCAGCTTTAAAAATCTCGCTTTAAAACAGTTCAAATGTCTGAGATCTCAAAGCTTTACGCAGACTCGTGTTTTATTTGTTTGGCTTAAAGGTGCATTGTGTAACTTTTCTGGTGAAGTGTCCGTCAAATGCTTTTCTCCGACATCAGTGACATCTCCAAAGTGACAGACCATCCACTAGAAAAAAATACACAGTGCACCTTTAACTTTTTTTTTAATTTTACACTTTTTTTTTTTTTGAGAATAATGTTGTATTTTTCTTGTATTTAATTCTGAATGTCATTTCCGCCGCAGCGCCGGGATCTAAAGGGCTTTTGGACAAACATTATTCACATTTTGTCTATTTTTTCTTGGGAATATTTTTCTTTTTTCTGATTTTGGGGGTTAAATCTGGTGTAATTTTGTATTTATTATTAATCCAAATAAAGACATTTGTACACACAAGTTTGAGGTTTATGGTCCTATAGCGCCCCCTGGGTCTCCGAGCAGGTCTAAAGGAGGATTCGAACTGGTTTTGAAGGGTCTGAGCAGGTCTAGAGGAGGATTCTAGCCAGTTCTTTTGGGGTCTTAACATGTTTAAAGATCTAGAGGAAGATCCTAACTAGTTTTGATGGGTCTGACCAGGTCTAGAGGAGGATCCTAACTGGTTTTGATGGGTCTGAGCAGGTCTAGAGGAGGATCCTAACCGGTTTTGATGGGTCTAAGTAGATCTAGAGGAGGATCCTAGCCAGTTTTTTTGGGGGTCTGAACAGGTTTAAAGATCTGGAAGATGATCTTAACTGGTTTTGGTGAGTCTGAACAGGTCTAGAGGAGGATCCTAACTGGTTTTGATGGGTCTGAGCAGGTCTAGAGGAGGATCCTAACCGGTTTTGATGGGTCTGAGCAGGTCTAGAGGAGGATCCTAACTGGTTTTGATGGGTCTGAGCAGGTCTAGAGGAGGATCCTAACCAGTTTTGATGGGTCTGAGCAGGTCTAGAGGAAAAATCTAGCCAGTTCTGTTGGGGTCTGAACAGGTTTAAAGATCTGGAGGAGGATCCTAACCGGTTTTGATGGGTCTAAGTTGATCTAGAGGTTGGCTCTTAACTGGTTCTTTTGGGGTCTGAACAGGATTAAAGTTGTAGGATCTTAACCAGTTTTGACGGGTCTAAGCAGATCTAGAGAAGGATCCTAACCGGTTTTGATGGGTCTGAGCAGGTCTAGAGGAGGATCCTAACTGGTTTTGATGGGTCTGAGCAGGTCTAGAGGAGGATCCTAACCGGTTTTGATGGGTCTGAGCAGGTCTAGAGGAGGATCCTAACTGGTTTTGATGGGTCTGAGCAGGTCTAGAGGAGGATCCTAACTGGTTTTGATGGGTCTGAGCAGGTCTAGAGGAGGATCCTAACCAGTTTTGATGGGTCTGAGCAGGTCTAGAGGAGGATCCTAACTGGTTTTAATGGGTCTGAGCAGGTCTAGAGGAGGATCCTAACTGGTTTTGATGGGTCTGAGCAGGTCTAGAGGAGGATCCTAACCGGTTTTGATGGGTCTGAGCAGGTCTAGAGGAGGATCCTAACTGGTTTTGATGGGTCTGAGCAGGTCTAGAGGAGGATCCTAACTGGTTTTGATGGGTCTGAGCAGGTCTAGAGGAGGATCCTAACCGGTTTTGATGGTTCTGAGCAGGTCTAGAGGAGGATCCTAGCCAGTTCTGTTGGGGTCTGAACAGGTTTAATGATCTGCAGGAGGATCCTAACCAGTTTTGATGGGTCTAAGTTGATCTAGAGGTTGACTCTTAATTGGTTCTTTTGGGGTCTGAACAGGATTAAAGTTGTAGGATCTTAACCAGTTTTGACGGGTCTAAGCAGATCTAGAGAAGGATCCTAACCGGTTTTGATGGGTCTGAGCAGGTCTAGAGGAGGATTCCCAACTGGTTCTTTTGGAGTCTTAACAGGTTTAAAGAGCTAGAGGAGGATCCTAGCCAGTTTTTTGGGGGTCTGAATGAGAAGAGGATCTTAACCGGTTTTGGTGAGTCTGAACAGGTCTAGACGAGGATCCTAACTGGTTTTGGAAGAGTCACAGGGTGGAAATCCTCTGACAATCTACTGTACGTGCAGATTTATACATATGAAAACAAACAAATTATATAAAAATGTGTAATTCAAAATATAAAACTAGGGCTCATTTGGTATTATGACAGATACTTAAATAGATAAAATAAACCATAATTTCTTAATATTGATTTTCAGACTGTAGAATGTGATGATGACGTCCCAGGTGGGCGCAAGAGGCAGTTTCTCTGTTTATTTTGTACTTTACTGTGAACTATCCAAAAGGTAAATTCACAAATGTTGAACCGGATCATTTCTGTCAGTAACTAGACCCAAGAACTCGCTGATTACAAGAAAATCCTTTTTAGCTTCCCCCCCATCTGTATTAAATATGTCTGGCCTGTAGTCTGTTTTGCTGTCAGCTCAAGTGCAGATGAGGCTTTGGAGTCTGTTTTCTGTTTGTGTTGATCTGTTCTGGTCTAATCTGACAGGCAAATCCTTAATTAATTCAATTTTTCATATTCAAGGCAAAGACCGCAAAAATGTAAGAAGTAAATCACAATTGAGTGCGTGAGGTTTGAGACGCAGGAACATTTACACTCTTTATGCGACGGTGTGGCTCCCTCTGCTGGACCAGTCCCAGACCTGCACCGTCCCAACCAATTTTAGTCTGAAAAAAAGGGAAAAAAAAGAAGAAGAAAGGTGTACTGCCCACTTTCGTCCAGCAGAGAGCAGCATTGGGCACAGGTGTAAATGTCTTTTTCAGGACCAAGTACTTATTTTACAAACCAAAAACTACAAACAGGACCTGTGTGGTTATAATCTGGCTCAGGTTTAATCCTGGTTTAGTCCTGATTTGGTCCTGGTTTAGTCCTGGTTCACTTCTAGTTTAGTCCTGGTTCAGATTAAGTTTAATTCTAATTTAGTCCTGGTTAATTTCTAGTTTAGTGTTTTTTAGTCCAGATATTATTGGTCTAGTCGAGGGTTGGTCTTGGTTTAATGCTGGTTTAGTCCTGGTTCAGTTCAAGTTTAGTCCTGTTTCAGATTAAGTTTAATTCTAATTTAGTCCTGGTTATTTTCTAGTTTAGTCCTGTTTAATTTTGTTTTAGTCTTTTTCAGTCCTGATTAAGTTCTGGCTTAGTCCGGATATCACACACTACCATTCAAAAGTTTGGGGTCACTTAGAAATGTCCTTATTTTTTAAAGAAAAGCACAGTTTTTTTTTCAATGAAAATAACTTTAAACCAATCAGAAATACACTCTATACATCGCTAATGTGGTAAATGACTATTCTAGCTGCAAATGTCTGGTTTTTGGTGCAATTATCTACAGAGGTGTATAGAGGCCCATTTCCAGCATCTATTACTTCAGTGTTCTAATGGTACAATGTGTTTGCTCATTGTGTCAGAGGCTAATGGATGATTATAAAACAATTGTGCAGTCATGTTAGCACAGCTGAAAACAGTTCAGATGGTTAGAGAAGCTATAAAACTGACCTTCTTTGACCAGGTTGAGTATCTGGAGCATCACATTTGTGGGGCCGATTAAACCCTGAAAATGGCCAGAAAAAGAGAACTTTCATGTGAAACTCGACAGTCTATTCTTGTTCTTAGAAATGAAGGCTATTCTATGCAAGAAATTGCCCAGAAACTGAAGATTTTCTACGAGTGTGTACTACTCCCTTCAGAGAAGAGCACAAACAGGCTCCAACCAGAGTAGAAAGAGAAGTGGGCCCCGCTGCACAACTGAGCAAGAAGATATGTACATTAGAGTCTCTAGTTTGAGAAATAGACGTCTCACAGGTCCTCAACTGGCAGCTTCATTAAATAGTACCCGAAAAATGCCAGTGTCAACATCTACAGTGAAGAGGCGACTCCAGGATGCAGCTTCAGGGCAGAGTGGCAAAGGAAAAGCCACATCTGAGACTGGCCAATAAAAGAAAAAGATTAATATGGGCAAAAGAACACAGACACTGGACAGAGGAAGACTGGAAAGAAGAGTTATGGACAGACCCCACTGAGCTGTTGTGGGAGCAGCTTGACTGTCTGATACGTAAAAAGTGCCAATCCAACTTGTGGAAGAAGCTTGTAGAAGCGTGGGGTGAAATTTCTCCAGATCCTTCAACAAATGAACAGCTAGAGGCCAAAGGTCCTCAAGGCTGTAACTGCTGCAAATGGAGGATTCTTTGACGAAAGCAAATTTTCAAGGAAAACATTATTTCAAATACAAATCATTATTTCTAACCTTGTCAATGTCTTGACTATAGTTTATTCATTTTGCAACTCATGGTGGTAAATAAAAGTGACTTTTCATGGAAAACACAAAATTGTCTGGGTGACCCCAAACTTTTGAACAGTAGTGTAGGTTCGAGGGTTGGTCTTGGTTTCATCCTGGTTTAGTCCTGGTTAAATCCAAGTTTAGTCCTGTTTCAGATAAGGTTTAGTTCTAATTTAGTCCTGGTTAATTTCGAGTTTAGTCCTGTTTAGTTTTGGTTTAGTCTTTTTCAGTCTTGGTGTAGTTCTGGTTTAGTCCGGATATTATTGGTTCAGAAGAGGAATGGTCTTGGTTTAGTCCTAGTTTAGTCCTGGTTCAGTTCTAGTTTACACGTGGTTCAGATTAAGTTTAATTCTAATTTAGTCCTTGTTAATTTTTTTAGTTTACTCCTGTTTAATTTGAGTTTGGTCTTTTCCAGTCCTGGTTTCCAGATATTATTGTTTCAGTCAAGGGTTGGTCTTGTTTTAATCCTGGTTTAGTCCTGATTTGGTCCTGGTTTAGTCTTGGTTCAATTCTAGTTTAGTCCTGGTTCAGATTAAGTTTAATTCTAATTTAGTCCTATTAAATTTTGTCTTAGTCTTTTTCAGTCCTGGTTTAGTTCTGTCTTAGTCTGGATATTATTGGTTCAGTCGAGGGTTGGTCTTGGTTTAATCCTGGTTTAGTCCTGGTTCAGTTCCTGTTTGGTCCTGGTTCAGATGAGGTTTAATTCTAGTTTAATCCTGTTTAATTTTTGTTTGGTCTTTTTCAGTCCTGGTTCAGATGAGGTTTAGTTCTATTTCAGCCCTGGTTAATTTCTGGTTTAGTCCAGTTTAGTTTTGTCTTAGTATTTTTCAGTCCTGGTTTAGTCCGGATATTAGGCTATGGGTTCAGCCAGGGCTGGTCTTGGTTTAATCCTGGTTTAGTCCAGGATGTTAGAACAGTGGAGCCTCTGTCCAGTAGTGAATGAATAAGAGGAACTGGTCTGTGTACTTTCTACTAATTTACTCCAACCAAACTCCTCCTCTTCCTACTATTACTACTACAACTACTATTACTACTACTACTACTAATACTACTACTAATACTACTGCAAGTACTCCTACTACTATTAAGATAAGTCTTCTTGCCTGTAATCTTACACCATTGCTCCCGTTTGTTTGAATAGGTGATGTCTTTCTTGCTTTGTGTATTCAGCGCGGTCATGTGCAATAACTGCGCAATTATTTGCCCACAAACGGATGCAGGCGCAGAGGCGGCGCTAATCCAATAAAAGCCAAACTTTACGACATGATCATAAATATTCTTGTGCCATAACCTGATTGTGTTACGTAAGGCGCGCGTCTGCGATCAGAATAAACAGGAAAACGCGGATCTCTCAGACGAGGAAACAGACCCTGCTATAAATAACGCACGCGCCGAGGTGGAGCCGTCACGTGCGCGCAGGTACCACCCTCCTGCTGCGCGTGCACGGTGCCCGGGCTCGTGCACAGAGGTCCCAGTGTCTCCTCCGTCCTCGCTCCTCTCCTCACTCCTCTCCTCTGTCCTCTCCGCGCTGCTGTGACGCACCGCAGGGAAAGAGGAACCGCGGGGAAAGCAGAAGTCACATTAGCGGATTTTTTTGGGGAGCTTTTGGCGCTTTGGAGCCGCTGTGCGCCGCAGACATGTTCAGTTGGGTCAAACAGGAGCAGGGAGGACGCAACAAGGAAGGCGAGATGTACGCGACCGTGACGGAGGGGCTGCAGACGCTCTACACCAAGAAGCTGCTGCCGCTGGAGGAGACGTACCTGTTCCATGACTTCCACTCACCTGCGCTGGAGGCCGCGGACTTCCAGAGCAAACCCATGGTGCTGCTGGTGGGCCAGTACTCCACCGGGAAGACCACGTTCATCAGGTGGGTGCGGAGCGACGCGGACACACCCTGGAGCACGAATCAACCGGGAGAGAACCGGGAGAGAACCGGGAGTGTGGGCACAGAAGGGCAAAGGAAACGCTGCGTAATCGCGGGGATGACGCGGAAGGATCAGAAATACCCGACACTGTCTTAAAACGGACCCATGACACATTTCCCCAGACCTGGTTTAGTCCTGGTTTAGTTCTCGTTGAGTCCTGGTTTAGTGCTGTTTAGTCCTGGTTTAGTCCTGGTTTAGATTTAACTATTCTCCCCTAATCCTACCAGGACAGCTATAAGGTTGGAGGGTGGTTTTTTCCCACTTTAGTCCATAGTTCACTTAGTCCTGGTTTAGTTCTTGTTTAGTCGCGGTTTAGTGCTGGTTTAGTCCAGGTTTAGTCCTGGTTTAGACTCGTCTATGCTTATCCCTAATCCTACAGGACAGTTATAAATTTGTAGGCTGGTTTTGTTCTACTTTAGTCCATAGTTTACTTAATCCTGGTTTAGATCTAGTCTGGGTTTTCCGGGTTTAGTGTCTTGTTTAGTGCTAGTTGTCCTGGTTTAGTCCTGGTTTAGTCCTGGTTTAGACTTGGCTATGCTTATCACTAATCCTACAGGACAGCTATAAAGCTGGAGCATGGTTTTGTCCTACTTTAGAACATAGTTCTCTTAGGCCTGGTTTAGTCCAGATTTAGTCTGGGTATAGACTGGACTATTTTTATCCCTAATCCTACCAGGACAGCTATAAGGTTGGACCATGGTTTTGTTCTACTTTAGTTCATAATTCACTCAGTCCTGATTTAGTTCTTGTTTAGTCTGGGTTTAGTGCTGGTTCAGTCCTGGTTCAGTCCTGGTTCAGTCCTGGTTCAGTCCTGGTTCAGTCCTGGTTTAGACTCAACTGTGCTTATAACTAATTCTACCAGGACATCTATAAGTTTGTAGGCTGGTTTTGTCCCACTTTAGACCTGGTTTAGTTCTGATTAAATCCTAGATTATACTCGGTTTAGCCTTGGTGTAGTCCTGGTTTAGCTCAGTGTTAATTTGTTGGCTGAGACCTGTTCTAGACCTGGTTTAGATCTGGTTTTGTTTGGGTTTAGTCCTTGTTTAGGCCTGGTTAGATCCTGATTCATTCCTCCCGTATTTATTAGTAAAAATAAAGTTTAATACACTTTTGTGTCATTCACACACGTTCCACTATGATTCGTCTGTCTGCATCTGCAAAGCTCAGAATGCTCCGTTCCACCTTGTGATGTCATGAAGAGGTAAAACACAAAGCCCGAAGCAGCAGAAAGTTTAACACCTTCCCTCTTCTCACGTGTGATCATGAAAACAAATCTGTGCACAAAATGTAGAACCTGAAATATAAAGAATACGACTGTGGGGAAATAAAAATATATTTGTCAATCGTCATGGAGACGCCTGCATCCTGCTGTGGTGTAATAACGGTCACATGTCGTTGCCAACGCCGTTACAAAAGACTTTATTAATGTGAGTCAGAGAAATGAGGCGGAACAAGGATTAAAAATCCAGGACTGAGCCAGGACTAAAGCAGGACTAAAGCAGTACTGAGCCAGGACTGAGCCAGGACCGAACCCGGACTGAACAAGGACTGAGTCAGGACCGAGCCAGGACTGAGCCAGGACTGAACCAGGTCTGAGCCAGGACTGAACCAGGTCTAAACCAGGACTGAGCCAGGACTAAAGCAGGACTGACCCAGGACTAAAGCAGGACTAAAGCAGGACTAAAGCAGGACTGAGCCAGGACTGAGCCAGGACCGAACCCGGACTGAACAAGGACTAAACCAGGACTAAACCAGGACTAAACCAGGACTGAGCCAGGACTGAGCCAGGACTGAGCCAGGACTAAACGAGGACTAAACGAGGACTGAGCCTTGACTGAACCAGGACTAAACCCGGACTAAACCAGGACCGAACCCGGACTGAACAAGGACTGAGTCAGGACCGAACCAGGACTGAGCCAGGACTGAATTAGGTCTAAACCAGGACTGAATTAGGTCTAAACCAGGACTGAACCATGATTTAACCAGATCGAAGCAGAACTCACCCAGGTCTGGACCAGGACTAAACCAGACCTTAAACGTTCCAGGGCATTTGGTTTAAAGTCAGTGGTCTTTTATTTTAATAGTCGCGCTCAGAGCAGTTCTAATATTAGCATAACCGTAGTGTTATTACAGTGTTATCAGAGTTAGACGCTGATAAACCTCAAATGGTCCGGTCCTGGGTCTGTTCTGGTCCTCGGTCTGTTCTGGTCCTGGGTCTGGTCTAAACCTGGTCTGGTTTTGGACTTGGTCTACAGGTCTCTAAGTTATTACGCTGTGCTGATCTTTCCTGGTTCTGGTTGCGGAGCCCATACGAGAAAAAATACACTTGTTTTATAATATTGCTTGAATTTAAATAATCTCGGACCTAAAAGTTGGTTCGATTCCCGCTCCTTCCATTCCTTACTGTTGTGTCCTTGAGCAAGGTACTCCCCTCATCCTCCAGTGCAGGTGCGTGCGTGAGGTCATGTAATGTAATCTGTATTCTGCTTTTTCAATCCATTTCACTATAAAGTTAAAGATTTAAAATGTCCCTTTCCTTTTATAGACTGTGGGAGGTCCACGGCTGAGTCCGGGTCAAAGTCTTGGTCTGGATCTGGTCTTGGTTTTGTCCTGGTTCAGTCCTGGTTTAGTCCTGGTTGAGCCCTAGTTGAGCCCTAGTTTAGTCCTGGTTTAGTCACAGTTTAGTCCCAGTTTACCCCTGGTTTAGCCCTGGTTTAGTCCTAGTTTAGTCCTGGTTTAGTGCAGGTTTAGTCCTAATATAGGCCTGGTTTAGTCCTGGTTTAGCCCTGGTTTAGCCCTGGTTTAGTCCTGACTTAGTCCTGGTTTAACCCTGGTTTAACCCTGGTTTAGCCCTGGTTTAGCCCCGGTTTAGCCCCGGTTTAGCCCCGGTTTAGTCCCGGTTTAGTCCCGGTTTAGCCCTGGTTTAGTCCTGGTTTAGTCCTGGCTTAGTCCTGGCTTAGTCCTGGTTTAACCCTGGTTTAATCTTGGTTTAGCCCTGGTTTAGCCCTGGTTTAGCCCTGGTTTAGCCCTGGTTTAGCCCTGGTTTAGTCCTGGTTTAGGTCTCTCTGGGTCTGGAGTTTGTCACATGTTCAGTTGTGCACACTTCACTAAATCCCCTACATCCATGTACTCTCTCTCCCCCCTTTCTATCACTCTCTTTGTCTCTTTCTCTCTCTTGAGCTCTTTCTTTCCTCTCCCCCTCCATCTTTCTCTCTCTCCTCTCTTACCCCCTCGCTTTTCCCCCTTTACTCCTTTTTCTCCCCCTTTTCTCCCTCTTTCCTCTCTCTCTCTCAGAGGGTTCGACCTTTAGTCCAGATCCGACTAAAACCTCTCAACTATTTGCCCCAGTAACCGACAAACTGCCCCGAATTATGCACCAGGACTGAGCCAGGACTGAGCCAGTTATAAACCAGGACTGACTCAGGACTGAACCAGGACTGAGCCCTGACTGAGCCAGTTATAAACCAGGACTGAGCCAGTTATAAACCAGGACTGAACCAGGACTGAACCGGGTCTAAACCAGGACTAAACTAAGCTCTGAAATGAGCGGTCAGGACATTTAAATAAAAACTCTAATCTGAGAGAAAAGTACATCTTTCCACCTCAAGTCCTTCACCTTTGCCTCACAAATATCACAAGAAAAACTAGGACTAAACCGGGACTAGACCAGGACTAGACTAGGATGATACCAGGACTAGATCAGGTCTAAATCAAGCCTTATCCAGGACTTGATCAGGACTAAACCACATGTTTAAACCAGGACTAAACCAAATTACTGAACAGATGTTTTTTGCAGAAGTTCGTCCTAAATGTAGAAGTGAAAGTGGATTTTACTTAGACTCACTTTTGCACAACAGAAGGAGAAGCTTTTTGAGAAGCATTTTGATTCAATATTATAGTATAAGCATGTTTCACAACAGATCAGAGCAATGACTAGCATGCTCACAGTGCCCTTCCTGATGCTCTGACATTAAAAGGCTTCAGACTTAACACATGGCAGATTTGTAGTTATAACGTGGCTCCATTTAAGGCGCTGTTATTTCCATTTTGTGGTTTTAACTCTGGGCCAGGACTGTTCACCAAATGTCTTTCCCAGTTTCGGGGTTAAAGCCCCACTGTGGAACATTTAATCACTGCGGAACATTTAATAACAATTCTTGTTTCCAGGTACTCAGTTCACTCCAGTGTTTTGTACTCGTTAAGTTTTTTCGTCTTGTTACCGTCTTTTCTTGGCCTGGTCTTGGATTTTGTCTGGTTCCCATATTTCTGTTTTGTTCTCTTTTTGTTTTAGTCTGGTTATAGTCCTGGTCTTGTCCTGGTCTTGGCCCCAGTCTGGTCTCTAGTCGCTCATATCAGTCTGGTGTTTTGTTCCCGGGCGTCAGGACAAACAAACATGGCTGCCATGTTCTTTCTGAAGTTCAGCTCAAACAGGAAGTGAGCGCCGGGCACTTCCTTCCTCCATATTTCACACTTTCCTCACGATTCTCAGAACAAAAGCAGAGGTCAAGAGTCACATGTGGGTCACAGGGGTCAAAGGAGAGATGGATGCACATGAAAAACATAATTCTGTTTCATATTGTGTTTCATTGTGGGAGAACGCACACACTTTTCTTCTTGGATTGCATTTCTTCCACCTCAGCCGTTTGTAAAATAAGATAAAAGACAAGTACTCTGCAAAAAAAATGGCCAAAACTTAAGATATAAACACTTAAATCTGGTTCCATCCTGTTGCAAATGAGCTTCCTCGGGATTGAATAGACGAGGGCTAATCCTGATTGAGTTCTAGGTTAGTTCTAGTTGAGTCCTTGTTTGGTTCTGCTATATGCTTTGGTCCATCCCTAACTCAGTTCTAGTTTAGTCCTAGTTTTGCACTTTTATTAGTCCCACTTCAGCCTCGCTTTGGTCTTGTTTCAGTCCTGGTTCAGTCCTTGTTTACTCTTGGTTCAGTCCTGGTTTTTGTCCTTGTTTAGTTCTACTTTAGTCCTGCTTTTTGTCCTTGTTTAGTTCTACTTTAGTCCTGGTTTTTGTCCTTGTTTAGTTCTACTTTAGTCCTGCTTTTTGTCCTTGTTTAGTTCTACTTTAGTCCTGCTTTGGCCCTGGCAATTTAGATTCAAGATATAAAATATAAGTTATATTACGATATAAACACTTAGATCTCTCAGGAAATGACTTAAAAGTAGTGAAATTATCTTGCCGCATGGACAGATCATTTTACTTGACAAGTTATCTTAAAATAAATGACCTGTAGACAAGAATGAATCAGTCTCAGAACTAGTAAGTCGATAATAAATCTGAAAACAAGATGAATAACCTGATATAAGTTTTAAAGTCATGGCCAGATCAGAGAAATTTGCAGCATAGAAACCCTATAAACTGACTCAGATCGACGTTGTCTTATAAACAAAAGGTTAAAGGTGCAATATTAGGTCTAACCGGTGTGTACTTGGGCAAGACACTCCGCCCACCTCACCTGTGTGTGTGTGTGTGTGAGTGTGTGAGTGAGTGTTGGTGGTGGGAGATTGGCAGCCTCACTTCATCAGACCTAAATTTTGGCTTTACATATCTATTGTCTTCTCTAAGGACACCTGATACTTAATACTAATTCTGATACCACAATGATAATAAAAACTCTTTCTTTAGACAACAGAATGTAATTTTTAGCATTAAATCATAGTACTTTCTTTTATATTCCCATGTGGTTTTATATCTGTGTATTTTGTCAGTGGTCCATGAGCGTTTACTAGTCTCTGTGCTCATATACTGGTTCTGATACCACTCGAGATCATTCTAAAGCTTAAGGAAATGTTAATTTTTGTGAATGTGAGTATTGATTATGGTGACCGTCACTGTTTGCCCGGGACAGTCCCAGTTTTGAGCCTTGTGTCCCCTGTCCCAGCAGATTTATACAAAACCACTGATTTGTCCCAGTTTTATACAAGAAGTGTCCCTATTTTTGACCAATTTGATCTCCACCAGGTCTAAACCAGAACTAAAACAGAACTTTCACAATTTTTGACTACCGTATTTTTCTACTATACTATAAGTTGCACTTTTTTCATGGTTTGGGTGTTTCCTGGGACTTATACTCAGGTGCGACTTGTTTGAAATATTTCAGTTCACATTTAAACGTAAATGTAAACATAGGTGAGGTACAAACCCGAGGCACCGACTGAATATATTAAAAGTCCTTTATTACATCGAGGAACGTCAACGCGTTTCCACCAGCAAGATATAATTTCACATGTTGGTTATTTCCACACTGAGGCCACGAGGGGGCGCTCTCTGTACCAGTATCTGCTCCACCTCAGACTCTTCCTTCTGCACCACTGTCACTTCAGCTGCAGTAACCTCGTACCTATTTGCTTAGTTAAATCCAGGTGGCGACTTCTTTTTGTCCAGGCAGTGAATAATCCACTGAACCTTGTCCTTTAGTCGACAGAAGCTTCTGCATCAGCGCACGAGCTGTGTTTTTTACTATATGCAAATGAGACATGCAGCTTTAAGTTTTGTTTCTGTAAAACATAAAGAAATGTCCACAAAGCTGTATTAAACACATTATTACTCAGTGTATATATTGAGCGGGGCACCGGAAACGTGTGTGGAGCGGTGGTAGAGAGGACGATTCTAGCAGCAGAAAGAAAGTTTGGAGTGAGTGAGAAACTAAAAGCTGGATCCAGCTGGAGTTGGTGGAGTTGCTCAGAAGTGACACAGAGGATGAAGAATTCAGTGGATTTAGTGATTTCGAGTGAGATGGAGAGTTTGGTAAACTTATTCTGTTGTGTTGTTTATGTTGTAGTCTGAATAACTGTTCATATGTGATGACACATGTTCAGCCTGTTCTTCTCTGTTCTATAGTTATTTCTATAACTCGCCTTTCAAGAGGAAATGTCGGTTCTTGGTCTCTGATATTATAAAATAAATTTCCCCAAAAAAGTGCGATTTATAGTCCGAAAAATGTGTTAATCTGATCCCTGCCAACAGTAAAGAGGAGCATAAACTATCATTTGTTTAGCCAAAGTACAGAAAACTGTGTTTGCGAATGACCATAAAGCAAAAAAATGCAGCGTCATAATTCCTTCAGATCGTGACTGACACAAGAATGCACAATCTTACTTGCCCTTTTCATAATTTTATTTATACCAACCTTCCCAACCCGGGTGTGTCCCAGTTTAGAATTTAGAAAATGTGGTCACTCTAGCCTTAATACCTGCTCAAATGAGTATCTAGTTTTGATATTCGTTTTAGTATCGTTTGGTGTTTGATTTTTCGATACTTTTGACACCCCTCCGTCTCTCTCCGCAGGTACCTTCTGGAGCAGGACTTCCCCGGGATGAGGATTGGACCTGAGCCGACCACAGACGGTTTTATCGCCGTGATGTTCGGAGAGAACGAGGGGGTCGTCCCCGGCAACGCCCTGGTCGTTGACCCCAAGAAACCCTTCAGGAAACTCAACGCCTTTGGAAACTCCTTCTTAAACAGGTCTGATACGGGGGAGGGCATCTGACACACTACAGAAGAAGGGGAGGGCATCTGACACACAGGGAGGGCATCTGACACACAGGGAGGGCATCTGAAAGAGCCTGAAATCTTAAGCATGTTTGTAGAAGTCTAAACTACAGACTTTTACCCAGAATAAGACTCCATGGAGACACAGGGAGGGCATCCGGCATACAGGGTGGGGATCTGGCACACAGGGATTTAAGCGCGTTGTTGTTGACCTTAGCTTTACTCTTGGTTAAATTTAGTTTTGTTTCATAAATCGGTGAGAAAAACGTCTTGTCCGAGAGTGACAGGTGTGACGCACTCTGAACTTCCTCCCTCCACAAGCACTTGAGCTCCTCGTCTCCGCCCTGCGTCCGAGTGTCCAAGATCTTTCCTCGAGGTATTTCTGAAACGGGAAACGCCAAGTTTTAAATTTAAACATGGCGGGCAAGGTCGGAGGGCGCTTCCTGTTGATAGAGGAAGTGGCTGACAGTGAAGAGTCGAACGCAAACAAAATGTCTCCTCACGTTTTTCTGTTACATAAGAGACGAGAGCAGAAGAGGTTCAGAGGGTCAGAAGAGATGGTTTGAATAATACAGTGGGGCTGAGAAAATTTGACATCATTTTAAAAGTGGTTATCATGAAAACTACCAAGTCTAGCTCAGTGAAATTAAACAGTTTAAGTGCTGAACGTCATAAGTTTATTATGGGACTTTTTGCTAAATTTTGCACTGAAGGCTGCACAGTCTTGGGTGACTCTGTGTGAGCAGATTCCAAAGCACAAAATGACTTCTCTTTGGGCTCAACCTGAAAACAGAACAAAAATAAAACGTATGTAAAATCTTGATCTGTTTCTATTTGTGCTGTCAAACTATTTATTTTTTTAATCCGATTAATCACACTTTAGAATTTTGGTGAAACATGATTAATCGCAGTTAATTATTCTTCAAAAAAAGACCTAAATATTTTGACAAAAATGCAATTTATTATCCAAAAGTTATTGACTTTTTCTATCGCTGGTAGTTTTGCTGTGGGTTCACTCCGCCAGCGTTCTTTGCAGTGTTCAAGTAGCATCGTTGCTGCTGCTGAATCAAACCCGTGTTTTGCTTTAAGATGGTGTTTTAAACTTGTTGTGCTTCTGTAGAAAGAGAGTTCATCACTGCAATATCTGCAAACTACATTAGTTTATCTAAAGTCACGTTTGGACAGACCTGATCACTGACCTAATAACCTGCACCACCTTTGATGTCACCATCCGCGCTTTCGATAGAGGAGCGCATGTGTTCAAAGTAAATTGTGTGATTAATCTGTGTTAAAAAAACATTAGTGCAATATTTTTTGTGATTAATCTCATGCGTTAACGCGTTAACATTGACAGCTCTAGTTTCTAAACATTCTGTGGAAATTTGAGGTCATTTCAACAAGAATTGCCAAAATTACTGACCTGCGAAATGAGGTCAATTTTGGTCCAATTTTTGGGACGCCGTGTACTTTGGTTGTATTATAATAACGTTGTTGTTTGTTCCAGGTTCATCTGCTCTCAGATGAATAACCAGGTCCTTCAGAGCATCAGCATCATCGACACTCCAGGGATCCTGTCAGGAGAGAAACAGAGAATCAGCAGAGGTCAGGACACACTATTATTATCACATCGGAGGTTAGCACATCCCTGTCACGGTTAGAATAGAACACTAACACTCATAATAACAACATTTTTGATAAATCCTGAGCAAAGACTTATTTATAATGAACAAATAGTTCAGCAAAATCAAACTGATTCTGCAAAATTGACATTTCATAGCTTCTTCCTTCTCATTTATTGTGCATGTTTGAGTAATCTTTATTCTCCTGCATTCAAGACATCCATCCATCCATCATCTCCCGCTTAATCCAGCTGGGTCGCGGGGGCAGTTTGCTGCCCAATACTCATAGCACCTGACCCCCCCATGAACCCCTCTGCAGGTGGTGAGCCCACAGGAGGGTGGACAACATGGTCCTTGATGTTAGTTCATAGGGGTGCTGCATGTTTTGGGTTGATGGGGGAAACCGGAGTACCCGGAGGAAACCCATCCAGGCACGGGGAGAACATGCAAACTCCACACAGAAAGGACCCGCAACCTTCTTGCTGTGAGGCCTGAGTGTTGCGACTCAGCCACCGTGCCGCCCATTCAAGACATTGTTCCGGTCATTCACATATGCACTTCCTTCTCCGGTTTATTCTGTTTAATCGGTGATTCATGGGAGATTCTGCAGCTTTGCATAATAATTTTAGTACAAATAAAAGAAAAAATCCTCTGTTCACCAATGTGACATGCAGATATCCACAGTATGAGCCAACAGCCTGCGGCGCTTTGTTGTGATGACGTTTACCGCGACGTCAGCTCCCACTGGACACCACAGTTTTCTAATATGGATTTATTTGTTTTATGAAGTCGTTTTAGATGAATATTAAGATTTAAAACGCACAAATTCTAACCTAATGATCTACAGGTCTCAGATTATACCTTCAGACACACACAAGCGTAACATTTCTGCTTTAAACAAAACCGTGGACCACTTCTCCTCTCATGTTCCCTCACGCTCCTCTGGCTCAGGTTTAGTGACTCTCTGATCCGGTGTTATGTAAACTCAAACCTGCGGCGCTCTCCTCAGTCAGCACAAAACGCGCCCAGACTCGACTCGGACTTTTCCCCCCACTGTACTGTACAATACTAATGCATATACACCTGAGACTGGGTTTAGTCCTGGTTTAGACCTGGTTCTGTACTGATATAGTCCTGGTTCAGTCCTGGTTCAGTCATGGTTCTGTCCTGGTTTAGTCCTGGTTCAGTCCTGATTCTGTCCTGGTTTAGTCCTGGTTCAGTCTCGGTTCTGTTCCAATTTAGTCCTGGTTTAGTCGTGGTTCAGTCTTGGTTCTGTCCTGATTTAGTCCTGATTTAGTCCTGGTTCAGTCCTGGTTCAGGACTGGTTCAGTCCTGGTTCAGTCCTGGTTTAGTCCTGGTTCAGTTTTGGTTCTGTCCTAATTTAGCCCTGGTTCAGTCTTGATTCTGTCATGATTTAGTCGTGGTTTAGTCCTGGTTTAGTCATGATTTAGTCCTGGTTCTGCCCTGGTTTAGTCCTGGTTTAGTTTTTGAGGAAGTCTTAGTTTCAGATCTGGTTTTAGACTCAGATTAACTGGACAGGAAACGCAAGGAGACTAACAGGAAGTGAGGGACGAGATGGAGACGCTCAGAGACACGTCCGGAGTGTGCACGTGAGAGGGGCCGTGCACGTGAGAGGGGCGTGCATGTGAGAGGGGGCGTGCACGTGAGAGGGGCGTGCACGTGAGAGGAGCGTGCACGTGAGAGGGGCGTGCACGTGAGAGGAGCGTGCACGTGAGAGGGGCGTGCATGTGAGAGGGGGCGTGCACGTGAGAGGGGCGTGCACGTGAGAGGGGCGTGCATGTGAGAGGGGCGTGCATGTGAGAGGGGGCGTGCACGTGAGAGGGGCGTGCACGTGAGAGGAGCGTGCACGTGCAGCTGGCCCCCCATAAAACGCAAACCTACACAAAAACTATGTCAGTCGTTTGTGCTTCGTTTGTGCTGCAAAAAGTTTCGTTTGTGCGATTATGATTCTTAAGATATCAGCAGTTTTGTTTTCAGCCAAAAAAGTCTGTATTATTGTAAAAAATATTAATCAAAAGCCAGTTACTAAAGACTGATACATACTTTTCCACAGCCTGAGATCGTTTAGCTTCACTCGTTTTGTGTATATAATTTACGCAAAAATAATGAATCATTTTAGAAATACACATGAATATTGATACAGCATAAAATATTATTGATACAGCACAAAACAGCACAAGTGAAATACAAATGTTTAGGAGAATTTTCTGCCTGTTTTGAGGCTATTTGACATTTTGAGGGGTTGGATGACGTCATCGGCCGAAAATAAAACTGCAAATATCTTAAGAACCAGAATCGCACAAACAATTGACACCTTTTTGGGGCATTTTAGAGCATTTTTAAGCTTCCTGGGGGCTGGCTGACCCCAATGTGACCTATCAAAGAATCGTTAATATCTCCAAAACTAAAATGGCACAAACAAAACCCTTTGCAGCACAAATGACATCGTTTTTGTGTAGATTTGTGTTTGATGGGGTGACTTCACACAGATCTATGCACTATGTAGCTTTCCTAGTGGAGGGTGTCCATGGAGGTGTTACTTTTCAGCAATAAAAACGCCTCTAAGTGTGAAAACAAAAGAAGAAATAATTAAATTGACAGGTGAAAAAAGTTACATAGTGCAGCTTTAATATGTAGATGTTTGGAGTTTGTCACTGACAGAAATGATCAGGGAAAAAAAAACATTTGTGGATTTTGACTTTTATTCATTGGTTTAATCCTGGTTTAGTCCTGGTTCAGGTTAATTTAGTCCCGGTTTAGTCCTGGTTCAGTCCTGGTTCAGTCCTGGTTCAGTCCTGGTTCAGTCCTGGTTCTGTTCTGATTCTGTTCTGATTCAGTTCTGGTTCAGTTCTAGTTCAGTCCTGGTTCAGTCCTGGTTCAGTCCTGGTTCTGTTCTGATTCAGTTCTGATTCAGTTCTGGTTGAGTTCTGGTTCAGTCCTGGTTCAGTCCTGGTTCAGTCCTGGTTCAGTCCTGGTTCAGTCCTGGTTCAGTCCTGGTTCAGTCCTGGTTCAGTCCTGGTTTAGTCTTGTGTCCTGCTGGTCACAATTTGCAGCAGAGGAAGTGATTGACGGGTGTGTCTCCATCTGGAACAGCTCAGACCAAGACCCGGTCCCAAACCAAACCTGGTCCAGACGGGCTGTAGTCCAGGTTGATAACCAGATCCTGGTCCGGTTCCAAGTCCTGGTGCTGTGCTGCAGAGGGAGGGACTGAGAGGTTCAGCTGAGTCAACAACAATAAAGTAACTAAAAAATGTGCCTCAAATACAAAGGTCTGACACTCAGTATACTCGTTTAGTCCTGGTTTAGTCCTGGTTTGGTACAGGTTTGGTACAGGTTTAGTTTTGGTTTAGTCTAGTCCCTGGTTAGTCCTAGTTTATTCCATCTTTAGTCCTGGTTTAGTCTGGGTTCAGACCTCTTTGGGACCAGGGCAGTACCTAAATGGGACTGGGTGAGTTCTGGCTGGTGCACTGAAGGAGCTAATGCAAGACTTTACCAGAGAACCAGCTCCAGACTCAGATTAAACCCGGGTTTTGAGTCTAGTTTAAATCCCGATTGAGTCCTGAGTCAGTCCTTTTTAGACCTGGTTTAGTCCCTGAAATGGTCCCTCAGTTCTGAATTCAGTCCTGGTTTAGTACTGATTTAGTCCTGGTCCAGTCCTGGTGTAGTCCTGGTGTAGTCCTGGTGTAGTCCTGGTGTAGTCCTGGTCCAGTCCTGGTGTAGTCCTGGTTTAGTAC
Source organism: Odontamblyopus rebecca (assembly GCA_030686955.1). Taxonomy (NCBI): domain Eukaryota; kingdom Metazoa; phylum Chordata; class Actinopteri; order Gobiiformes; family Gobiidae; genus Odontamblyopus; species Odontamblyopus rebecca. The sequence goes on along the minus strand of CM060670.1, from coordinate 8,249,576 downwards.
TGATTTAGTCCTGGTGTAGTCCTGGTGTAGTCCTGGTGTAGTCCTGGTTCAATCCTTGTCCAGTTCTGGTGTAGTCCTGGTTCAGTCCCGGTCCTGGTCCAGTCCTGGTCCAGTCCCGGTCCTGGTCCAGTGCTGGTTCAGTCCCAGTCCTGGTCCAGTCCCTGTTCAGCCCTAGTCCAGCCCTAGTCCATCACTGGCCCAGTCCCGGTCCAGTCCCGGTCCAGTCCCGGTCCAGTCCCGGTTCAGTCCCGGTTCAGTCCCGGTTCAGTCCCGGTCCAGTCCCGGTCCAGTCCCGGTCCAGTCCCGGTCCAGTCCCGTCTTGAATCTCTGCTCCTGCTGTTGACGTTGGTGATGTCATCTTTAAAGGTCAGTGAGTTTGGGGCTGTTGCATCATGGGAAACGTAGTGAGGAGGGCGGGTGTGTAGAGCCAGGCCCAGAGGAGGATCAAAACCAGACTCTGGGCCAGAATGAGTCACACGTGGATTTAAAGTCCAGAAAACTCAGAGGAAAAGTGGACCAGCCATTACGAGGGCAGGGCCCGTGTTACGGCCCGTGAAAAACAGAAAATACACAAATCTGGAACTTTGTTTGGAATTTTGGGAATTTTTATAGCGGCTGGTTCCACAAACCCATACAGTTTTTTTTTGCCAGTTTATGTTTCACTTGGATAGGCCGTGTTGGGGAGGGGTTTAGATGTATGTCTATGGAGGACTGTTCAGCGGTTGCCATGGTGACACAGTGCACACATTAGGAAACACTGGCACACACTTTTATACAAAATTAATTACACATTTTCAGGGTCCGTGTACCATTTGTTCTTTTGAATTTCAATTAAGAAGGAAAAACTATAAAATGGGAAAACTGTTTATTTCATGATTCTGTTTTAGTAAAAAAAAAAAACAGATTTCAACCTTTATTTACAATATTTAATTTAAAGTTTGTTTTTTGATCTGTGTTTATTTAAAATAGTCTCTGTGCCTATTTTAATTTGGATATTTTATTCCCTCTGGTTTATGGTCTAAATTATGCTTCCACGTGTGAATTCAGAGTCAACTGTGGATCTATAATAAAACTATTTTTATCATAGTTCTGTGGATTCAGCTGAACAAAGGAGAGTTTATCGCTGCTTCCTGTTTCTCGTCATGGAGTTCAAAAAGTCCTTTGTAAGACGTGAAAGTAAACGCGTCGCTATAAAAGAAGACGACACGTTTGTCCACAAAATTACAATGATTTTTCAGGTAAATCCTTCTAGCAGCAGATAAACCAGAGAGAATAAAACATCAAAATTATTGTTTTTAGACTGGTGTTATTGAAATAAACTTACTGGAAATAGAGGAAAATCTGTTCTTTTGTTTGACACTAATGCGGAATAATGAAATAACAAACTGTTTTCCCATTTTATTGTTTTCCGTTCTTAATTGAAATTGGAATGATAAACAGAACTTTCAGGAGCCTCTGATCAATATGAGCAATCGTTGACTAATTTAGGGGTTTTCTTTTTTGATTTTCAACAAAAATCATAAGTGTGACTAGCTGAAAAACTGTCAATGTGAGCTACCGTGTGACTGTAAAGTTATGTGAGAGGAACTGGTTTTACGGCACAGATCAGCTCACCTGTAATTCCGACTATTTCACTTCCTTCTAGTCAGATTGTACGAAATTAAAGCACAGATTAACGTTTAGCAGAGTTTCAGACAGAGCAGTGCCTACGGTAAAACATAAACACCCATGAATTCCAAATGAAACATGCATTATCTTCCCAAATATCCGTATTAAAATCTGACTTTTCCGGTGTTACATTAATAATAGTGAAATGACAGGTTCAGTCCTAGTTTAATAAGGGTTTTTAGCTGAATTTGTCTTGTTTTTTCTTGTTTTAGTCCGGTTTTAGTGCTGTGTTTACTGTTTTAGTCCTGCTTTTAGTCCTGGTTCAATTCTGGTTAATTCATATTTTAGTCTAGTCCTGGTTTAGTCCTGGTTTAGTCCTGGTTTATTCTTGTTTTATCCCTTGTTTAGTCTTGTTGTTGTGCCAATCTTGTCCTGGTTCAATCCTGGGTTAGTGCAGGTTTAGTCCTAATATAGCCTTGGTTTAGTCCTGGTTTATTCTTGTTTTAGCCCTCGTTTAGTCCTGTTTTAGTGCTGCGTTTAGTGTTTTAGACCTGTTTCTAGTCCTGGTTCAATTCTGGTTAATTCATGTTTTAGTCTAGTCCTGGTTTGGTCCTGGTTTATTCTTGTTTGTGCCCTGGTTTAGTCTTGTTTTAGTGCTAATCTTATCCTGGTTCAATCCCGGATTAGTCATGTTTTAGTCTAGTCCTGGTCCAGTCCTGGTTTAGTCCTGGTTTAGTACCGTTTTAGTCCTTTTTTAGTCCTGTTTTAGTCCTGATATACTCCTGGTTTATGCTGAAACATAAACACATATAAATTCCAAATGAAACATGCATTAACTTCCCAAATAACTGTACTAAAATCAGGCTTTCCCGGTGTTACGTTAATAATAGTGAAATGATTTTAACCCATTCATTTAATATGACAAGTTTGTGGATCTGATCTCAAACAAATAAGGAGAAAGTTCAGCATTTGTGGATCAGAAGTTTGGAGATTTTCTGTAAAAACAGTGACTCGGGCCCCTGTGTCACTGTTCTGTCCCATTAGGTTCTATAGGCCCAGAGCAGGTCCTGGGTGAAGTTCAGAGCTGTTGACTGTAAAGACTTTATGTTGACACCAGGATCCTCCCTCAGTCCACAACTGTACTGTACCAGGATCACAGGACTACAAAGACTAAACCGGGACTAAAACAAAGACTAAACTGTGACGAAACAGGGACTAAATCAGGACTAAATCAAGATGAAACCAGGACTAAAACAGAGACTAAAGTGGGACGAAAAACCAGAGCTGGATCAGGGACTAAACCGAGGACAAAATTTGGAACTAAACCTGGAACTAAACCAGGACTAAAACAGAAACTAAACTAGGACTAAATCAGGACTAAATCAAGATTAAACCAGAGCTAGACCAGGTACTAAATCTGGGAATAAACGTGGGACTAAACCAGGATTAAAACAGGGATTTAACCAGAACTAAAGCAGAGCTAATCCAGGAACTGAACCTGGGACTAAATACTGGGACTAAACCTGGGACTAAACCTGAGTTAGAACAGGAACTAAATTTGGAAATTAACAAACTAAATGAACTAAACCAGGACTAAACCAGGACTAAAACCAGGACTAAACCTGGGATTAAACCTGGGACTAAACCAGGACTAAACCAGAGACTAAACCTGGATTAAACAGGGACTAAATCAGGACTAAATCACGATTAAACCAGAGCTAGATCAGGAACTAAATTTGGGAATGAACGTAGGATTAAATCAGGACTAAAACATTGACTAAACCAGAACTAAACCTGGGACTAAACCAGAGACTGAAGCAGGACTAAACCAGAGACTAAACCTGGATTAAACAGGGACTAAATCAGGACTAAATCACGATTAAACCAGAGCTAGATCAGGAACTAAATTTGGGAATGAACGTAGGATTAAATCAGAGCTAGATCAGGAACTAAACCTGGGACATAACATTGAAACTTTTTATTGCTTTTTTTTCCAGAACTGTACAAATAACACTTTTTTATTCTTCCTCAAACATAGAAGTTAAAATCTTTTGTATTTGTTGATTTTGCACTTTTCACTTTCGTTTAAAGTGCAGAGATACTCACAGGAAGCCCATATTTACACGGAAATGCAAATGATGTGATGCCTGCAAACATAGTTCTGCTGTCTGCAAAGAAGATTTCAGGCCTGGTTTAGTCCTGGTTCAGTCCTGGTTTAGTCCTTGTTTAGTGCTTGTTTAGTCCCTGTTTTACTGTAAATATGAGATGACACAAAAGGGTGAATCTAGCCTCTGGATCAGTCCTCTTAAATGGCACACACAGATACAGTTTAAAACCCCCTTTAAGTCTGGTTGAGATCCAGGTCCTGATCCTGAGTCCCAGTTCCAGACCACACCCAGACCAGCTCATCTTACACTGCCACAAAACCACAGTGCACAGAATACAGGGGAGTACTGAGGTCATTTAGTCCTGGTTTAGTCCCGGTTTAGGCCCGATTTAGTGTAGTCTTGGTTTACCTCTGGTTTAGTCTGAGTTCATTCTGGTTTAGTCCCGATTTAGACCTAGTCCTGTTCTGGTTTAGTCTGGATTCAGGTTCTGGTTCAGTCCTTGTTCAGTCCTAGTTCATGGTTCAGTCAGTTCTGGTTAAATCATGATCCTAGTCCTAGTTTTGACCTATATTTATTTGTCCTAGTCTAGTTCTGGTCTAGTTCTGTTCTTTTCCAGTTCTAATCCAGGTTCAGTTCTAGTTTATTAATGGTTCATAGCTGAATTTGTCTTGTTATTTTCTTGTTTTACCCCTGGTTTAGTTCTGTTTTTAGTTCTAGATCTAATCTAGTCCTGGTTCAATTCTGGATAGTTCATGTTTTAGTCTAGTCCTGGTTCAGTCCTAGTTTAGTCCTGGTTTAATCTTGTTTTAGCCCTCATTTTAGTGCTAACATTATCCTGGTTCTATCCTGGTTTTGTCTTATTTTAGTCCTGGTTTTGTCTTGTTTTAGTCCTGTTTTAGTCCTGGTTTTGTCTTGTTTCAGTCCTGGTTTTGTCTTGTTTTAGTCCTGTTTTAGTCCTGGTTTTGTCTTGTTTTAGTCCTGGTTTTGTCTTGTTTTATCCCTGGTTTAATCTTGTTTTAGTCCTGGTTCAATCCAGGTTTAGTCATGTTTCAGTCTAGTCCGGGTTCAGTGCAGGGTTTGTCCAAATCTAGTCCTGGTTTAGTCCTGGTTTTGTCTTGTTTCAGTCCTGGTTTTGTCTTGGTTTAGTCCTGTTTTAGTCCTGGTTTTGTCTTGTTTTATCCCTGGTTTAATCTTGTTTTAGTCCTGGTTCAATCCAGGTTTAGTCATGTTTCACTCTAGTCCTGGTTCAGTGCAGGGTTTGTCCAAATCTAGTCCTGGTTTAGTCCTGGTTTTGTCCTGGTTTATTTTTGTTTTAGCCCTGGTTTAGTGCTGATCCTGGTTCAATTCTGGTCAATTCATGTTTTAGTCTAGTCCTGGTTCAGTCCTGGTTCAGTCCTGGTTTAGTCCTGGTTTAGTCCTGGTTTAGTCTAGTCCCAGTTCAGTGCAGGTTTAGTCTTGTTTAGTCCTAAACTAGACCTGGTTTAGTCCTGGTTATTATTATTTAATTATTCTGAATGTTGGAACACACTAGATTAAAAGTGTCAGATTTTGCCCGTCTGCTCGTCTCTCACTTTTGACCTTTGGCCATGTGGGCGGGGCCTGTCGTGCGTCACCTAACTCTGCACCTGCCGCTGCCTTTGCACCTGCCGCTGTTTTATTCATGAGACCCACTGACCTGTTTTACTTCACAACACAAGTCCTATCAAGTGTCAGATGCCCTCCCGTCCCCCTGTAGTGTTAATCTGCAGATGGAGGCAGGACAAATAAATGTCTCTAGTTCATCTGCAGGTGTTGTGGTGTGTCAGATGCCCTCCCAGATGTTGTGGTGTGGTCAATCAGGACAATCAGGAAGAAAAACATTTGTGGGTTTGACTTTTGGAGATTTAAAATGCAGAGAATGAGCCACAACACAGACTCTGCTCCTTCACAACATTTTACTGTCTGACAAACTGGCTATAAAAATGATCACCACTCTGTTTCGAATGAGAGTGAGAGACATCGGTCTGTCTGAGCAACTAAACTACACATTCACAAACGAGGAGAGGAGCCGAGCAGCTAGGAGACGAGGAGGGAGGATGTGAGGAGAGCATTTTTCACACAAAACATTTTGTTTTGGTGGATTCTCAGTCTCAGTTTTGCTCACACTCCGAGGACAGGGACTTCCAGACTCACACGGTGATCACCGCAATACAGCTCACACACCACTGCTCCCTACGACACACCACTGCTCCCTACGACACACCACTGCTCCCTACGACATGCTACTGCTCCCTACGACACACCACTGCTCCCTACGACACGCTACTGCTCCCTACAACACACCACTGCTCCCTACGACACACCACTGCTCCCTACGACACACCACTGCTCCCTACGACACACCACTGCTCCCTACGACACACCACTGCTCCCTACGACACACCACTGCTCCCTACGACACACCACTGCTCCCTACGACACACCACTGCTCCCTACGAGTCTGGACTTTAACACCAGTATTACAATTCTTTTATTTATTTATGAAGCTTGATATGTACCTGGTTTAGACCTGTTTTAGTCCTGTTTCCCTCTTGTTTTAGTCCTGGTTTAGACCTGGTTTAGTCCTGTTTAGTCTTGTTTTTAGTCCTGTTATTAGTCCTGGTTTTGTCTTGTTTTAATCTTGGTTTAGTCCCGGTTTCATGATATATTAGTGCTGGTGTAATCCTGTTTTGTCTTATTTTAGTCCTGGTTTTGTCTTGTTTTAGTCCTGGTTTAGTCCTGGTTTTGTCGTGTTTTAGTCCTGGTTTAATCCTGGTTTTGTCTTGTTTTAGTCCTGGTTTCATCTTGTTTAGTCCTGGTTTAGTCCTGGTTTTGTCTTGTTTTAGTTCTAGTTTAGTCCCGGTTTCATCTTGTTTTAGTCCTGGTTTAATCCTGGTTTCGTCCTGGTTTAATCCTAGTTTCATCTTGTTTTAGTCCTGGTTTCGTCTTGTTTTAGTCCTGTTTTAGTCCTGGTTTTGTCTTGCTTTAGTCCTGATTTTGTTTTGTTTTAGTCCTGGTTTAGTCCTGGTTTCATCTTGTTTTAGTCCTGGTTTAATCCTGGTTTCGTCTTGTTTTAGTTCTGGTTTAGTCCTGGTTTTGTCTTGTTTTAGTCCTGGTTTTGTTTTGTTTTAGTCCTGGTTTTGTTTTGTTTTAGTCCTGGTTTTGTTTTGTTTTAGTCCTGGTTTAATCCTGGTTTCGTCTTGTTTTAGTTCTGGTTTAGTCCTGGTTTTGTCTTGCTTTAGTCCTGATTTTGTTTTGTTTTAGTCCTGGTTTAGTCCTGGTTTCATCTTGTTTTAGTCCTGGTTTAATCCTGGTTTCGTCTTGTTTTAGTTCTGGTTTAGTCCTGGTTTTGTCTTGCTTTAGTCCTGGTTTTGTTTTGTTTTAGTCCTGGTTTAGTCCTGGTTTCGTCTTGTTTTAGTCCTGGTTTTGTCTTGTTTTAGTCCTGGTTTTGTCTTGCTTTAGTCCTGGTTTTGTCTTGCTTTAGTCCTGGTTTAGTCCTGGTTTCGTCTTGTTTTAGTCCTGGTTTTGTCTTGCTTTAGTCCTGGTTTTGTCTTGCTTTAGTCCTGGTTTTGTCTTGCTTTAGTCCTGGTTTTGTCTTGTTTTAGTCCTGGTTTTGTCTTGTTTTAGTCCTGGTTTAGTCCTGGTTTCGTCTTGTTTTAGTCTGTGTTTAGACCTGGTTTAATCCTGGTTTAATCCAGGTTACAGTAGCACAACCAGAATTCCCATTATTAGTAGATACCCTGTGTTTTAAAGCTGCAATATGCAACTTTTCTGGTGAAGAGTGTTACCTTAGTCCTGGTTCAGTCCTGTTTTAGTCACAGTTTCACCTGGTTTAGTCCTTGTTTTGTCCTTGTTAAGTCCTGGTTTTGTACATGTTTCTTATGCAGGTTCAGTTCAGTTCAGTTTGTAAAGAGACGGGAGGTTTGGTTTTGAAGTCCTCAGATGTGGTTTAAGCCTGTTTCTGCAGTTTGGCCGCGTGTGTTTTTGTGGCTTAACTGTTCACCACAAAAAGGAACCATCATAAGTGTCTGCCCCAGTATTTCAGAATAAAGTGAAACTACGAGGGCAAAACTAAACTCAAAACTATGCAAAGAATTTTAAAGGCATTCTCGCATTAACATAAAAATACAGAGTTCCATCCTGTTGCAAATGAGCTGCCTCAGGATTTAATAGATGAGGTTCTAGTCCTGATTTAGTCTTGTTTGGTTCTGCTATATGCTTTGGTCCAGCCCTAACTCAGTTCTAGTTTAGTCCTGGTTTTGCACTTTTATTAGTCCCACTTCAGCCTCGCTTTGGTCCTGTTTCAGTCCTGGTTCAGTCCTTGTTTAGTCTTGGTTCAGTCCTGCTTTTTGTCCTTGTTTAGTTCTACTTTAGTCCTGCTTTGGCCCTGGCAATTTAGATACAAGTTATAAAATATAAGACATATTAAGATATAAACACTTAAATCTATCAGAAAATGACTTAAAAGTAGTGAAATTTTCTTTCTGCAAGGATAATTTTACTTGACAAGTTCTCTTAAAATAAACAACCTCTAGACTAGAATGAATCAGTCTCAGAACTAGTAAGTCGATAATAAACCTGAAAACAAGATGAATAACCTGATATAAGTTTTAAAATCATGGCCAGACCAGAGAAATTTGCAGTGCATAGTCCTGCTTTAGTCCTGGTCTAGTCCTGTTTCAGTCCTGGTTTAAACCCTGAGTATTCCCTTTCACTTGGCACAGATTATTGCATAACCTCATTGGCTTCTAGTGACCTCACATATTCCACTTCCTATTTGACAGGAAATGCCTGCGGTTTGAACAATGGCACTTCCTGGTTTCAGGAGGACCTGTTTGTTTTAGAGGAACTTGACATCAGAGTCTCTCCATCAATAACTCTGCACCATCTGACCTCCTCTGCTCCATCTGCTCCTCCTCTGCTCCTTTCCTCTGCCCCTCTGACCCTTTCCTTTGCCCCTCTGACCCTCTCCTCCGCTCCTCTCCTTTGCCCCTCTGCCCCTCTCCTCTGCCCCTCTGCCCCTTTCCTTTGCCCCTCTGACCCTCTCCTCTGCTCCTCTCCTTTGCCCCTCTCCTCTGCCCCTCTGACCCTCTCCTCTGCTCCTCTCCTTTGCCCCTCTGCCCTCTGCCCCTCTGACCCTCTCCTCTGCTCCTCTGACCCTCTCCTCTGCTCCTCTCCTTTGCCCCTCTGACCCTCTCCTCTGCCCCTCCGACCCTTTCCTTTGCCCCTCTGACCCTCTCCTCTGCTCCTCTGACCCTCTCGAGGGTCTAGGAGTATTTTTTGATAATACGATGCCTTTAGAACATCACTCCCTAAAAACTGCTTTTGCCAACTGTGAAACATATCTAAAGTTTACACGATGATTCCTAAAGCTGAGGTAGAACATGCATTTGTGTCCTCTAACCCTCTCCTCTGCTCCTCTGACCTTCTCCTCTCTCTGTTTCAGGTTATGATTTTGCGGAGGTGTTGCGATGGTTCGGGGAGCGCGTGGACAGAATCATCCTCCTGTTTGACGCTCACAAACTGGACATTTCAGACGAGTTTTCTGAGGCCATCCGAGCGTTCAAAGGTCAAGACGATAAGATCCGAGTGGTGCTCAACAAAGCCGACCAGGTACGAGTCAGAAATGTGTTCAGAAGTAAATATTATCTGTCCTGGTTCAGTCCTGGTTCAGTCTTCTTCTCTCTCAGGTGGACACTCAGCAGCTGATGCGTGTCTATGGCGCCCTCATGTGGTCTCTGGGGAAAGTCATCAACACTCCGGAGGTGGTGCGGGTTTATCTGGGCTCGTTCTGGGCCAAGCCTCTGCAGAACACAGAGAACAGGTCAGTAGGACTATTACCAAATAAGCCATTACTGAAATGCCTTATTTTCTCTGGTTTTACTTTTTTGGTTAAGTTTTTGTTGCTAGTGTTAACAACAGGTTTGATTGACAGAGTTTCTGAGGGCAGAGGCCTTTATAACTCCGTGTTTATGTAAGAAATCTCCAAACTTCTGCTCCACAAATGTTGAACCTTCTCATTATTGGTTTGGGGTTGGCCACAAACTTCACATTAATCTTGTGGCTTAAAGTAATTTTAGTTTACAGCAATCCTGTTTTTAGAGTTGGGAAGATGAGAAGATGTTGAACTTTGTGCCAGTTTCATGCACCACAAAAAAGCTTAGCCAAAATTAAAGATATAAACACTTAAATCTATCAGAAAATGACTTAAAAGTAGAGAAATTATTTATCCATGCAGCAACTCGACAAATTATCTTAAAATAAACCACCTCTAGACTAGAATTAAGCAGACTCAGAACTAATAAGTAGATAATAAATCTGAAAACAAGATGAATAACCTGATATAAGTGTTAAAAATCTTGGCCAGATCAGAGAAATTTGCAGGGTGTGGATAGGCCCTGTAATTACAGAGATATGAACCATAAACCTGGTCAACAAATCTGCAATCTGACAGTTAAACAGTGATTCCAATTGCTGGGTTTGCAGGTGACTTCACAAAACTCTACCGGCCAATATTATTAAATGCAGAAGATGTGGGGACAGTCAAAATTATGTTCTTGGGTCTTGTCACTAATAGAAATGATCAGGATAAACATTTGTGGATTTACCTTGTGAATTAGCGTTTATTTTCATACGATCATAAACAATACAGTTTGTGCCTTTATCATTTATTACTAAGTTTGTATGACCATAAACAAAAAAACAAAAAAAAGAAGATAAGAACTAAGAAAAAAAGCAATTGTATTTCTGTTCGAGGGGATATGGAACAATCTGAGTGATAATTTAAAAAACTTAACACTGTAGAAACTTTAAAAAAAAGAGAGAGAGTATAAAGCGTCATGTTTTGAAAGTTGTAGAGCACTGGAATGAATTAATTATGCATTAAATTTTGTTTTTAATTTATATTTTGTCTCTTATATATACAATAAATCACAAGTGAAATTGTAAATGCAAACTTGCTGTTCAGACGCTGCTTTTCTTTCTTGGAATTCTGTCATTGTTTAACAGGGTTTGGTGTTATAAGCACTTTTACTTCAGCCTAAACCCTTTTGGTCATGCTCCATGAGGTTGTAGTCTGTTGTTGTTTTGTAGTGTGGCAAAATGACCAAATAAACTATTACAACGAGAACCCGACCGATATATCGGCTGGCCGATATATCGGCCGATACAGGCTCTTTGAAACATATCGGCTATTGGCCAAAATCTTGCCGATATGGGCTGATATTCCACATGGACATGTTTTACTTTGTTATAAATCTTAGACTCTGTATTCTGCCCATTTAATCCAATATACAGACAGATAAATCTCCTGATATGTGGCGCCGCATCAGGATTTATCTACAGAGTCATTTGTCTGTGTCCGTCCCGCCCCTGAACGCATCACCATGTGCACTTGTTTACACTCGCAGCTGTAGATCCTTGTGTGCACATATACGGTCTATGTGTGCACAACACTGAGATTATTTTCTTTTTATGGATGCTTAGTGTGAGTCTGGATTAAAAGGACAGTTGTTAGTGCAGACTTGTGATCTGAGAGGAGCCTGTGTGAGGCTGAGTGTTGAAATGTGTCGGTTTTGAAGCTCGTTTTGGTTCTTTCTCATTGGTTAGCGATTAGCTGCTGTAGCTAGCACACATAAACAGGCTGTTTCCTCTTCTATTAGCGACTGTAAAGTGACTTTAGTGGCCGTATATATGTTACTGGACACGCACTGATATGTAAATGAGCTGTGAATAGAAGTTAGAATTATCCGCATTTAGCAGATCATTAATTACCGCGGCACGCACGAATTTACCGCTAAAAGCTAATAGCGGTAGTTTACTTACAGCACTTTCTTTACTGGCTTGAATATCATACAAAAATGCCATTAGGCCGACCGACTGTCTTTAAATATGACATAAAGAGGCTGAATAACAATAAATGTCGCCTAAATAAACCCAATTGAAAATCCAATAGAGCCAAACTAGTGTTTTATAAACAAGCAAGCAAAGTTTATTTATCTAGCACCTTTCACAGACAAGGAAGTCACAGACAAATTACAGTTATACACAGGAAAAATATACATCACAACAATATACAATCATATCAGTCCCTGAAGAAGTTGCTGTAATTTAAAATGCTTGACCAAATAAAAAAGTTTTAGCACAATTGAAGATTTACAGTGAATTTTTACATCATAAATATATTGGCTATTATATCGGCAGCTCCAACTCCCACTGTATCGGTATCATATCGGCCACAACAAAATCCATATCGGTCGGGCCCTAATTACTACTAAATACTTCAATATACAACAGGGAAACTGTGTCTTGCCCTCCTCCCTCTGAGACTATAACATCATCACATTCTAGACCAAAACCACTAATATAGAGATTTACACATGCATAAGTTAATCTGCTATTGCTGCTACTGAAGGATATTCAAGAAGGAGAAATACATCAGTGTTTACTCCCTTTTTGTCTGTGTGAATGTTCTAGTCTGTCCCAGGGCAGCCGTGGCACAGAAGAGCAGATCTGACCGAACGATTTTACTGATATTGTTCTTTTTGTGTGTGTGGCAGACGTCTGTTTGAAGCCGAGACTCAGGATCTGTTCAGAGACATTCAGGGTTTACCTCGAAATGCAGCTCTGAGAAAACTCAACGACCTGATCAAGAGAGCCCGACTCGCCAAGGTGAGTCTGACCTAAAGGTGCATCGTGAAACTTTTCCCTTGGAGGGTCCGTCAAGTGCTTTTCTCCGCGAAGATGTTATTGCTTTGTCTGGAAAGTTTCACAGTGTGGCAGATCTGGAGTGTGGTGCTCATCTGGGTTTTAAAAGTCCAGAAATCTTTATCAAACTCATTCAGATTTCTGTGTTTAAAAACTAAAACGAAAGAACACAAAAAGAATTCAAAAAATCTCCCTTAAACCGTTATAAATGGTGAGCTCGGACCTGTGGACTCCTCTGGGATCAGAACAGACATGAAATATTGTAAAGTGCAAATCCAACACATGTCTCCGATTACAGAACTGTATCACCCCAGAACCAGGACTAAACCAGGACTGAAACGGGACTGAGTCAGGACTGAGTCGGGACTAAATCCGGAATAAATTAGGACTAAACCAGGACTGAACAGGACTAAACCAGGACTGAACCAGGACTAAACCAGGCCTAAACAGGACTAAACCAGGACTGAACCAGGACTAGACTGAACCAGCACTGAACCAGGACTAAATCAAGTCTGAACCAGGACTTAAATCAGGGCTAAAATCAGAACTAAATCAGGACTAAATCAGGGTTGAATTAGGACTAAAACAGGACTGAATCAAGACTAAACCAGGACTGAACCAGGACTGAACCAGGACTGAACCAGGACTGAACCAGGACTGAACCAGGACTGAACCAGGACCAGACTCGTGACTAAACTGGAGCCACTTGTCATTTGACGTTAAGGACAAACAAAAGCCGCACCCACGTCCACTTAAAACACTTAGAAATTTACAACTCTGAGGGACTCGTGTTTACAGAACAGAGACGAGGACATGAGGAAAGAGGAGACGAGGAGAGGAAATAGGAGACAGGAGGAGAAGATGGAGAGCCTGACAGTTTTCCCGGTGTTCATTGAGAACATGAAAACACTCAGAGGTTAAAGGGTTCTGCTAAGAAACACAAAAATATGTTTTTACTGAAACTGGGATTTGAGGAGTGGACAATAGTCATGACTTTTAGAACAAATAACTTCAGACTCAATTAGAGCTAGACCAGAACTAGACCGAGACCAGACCAGGACTAAACCAACACTAGAATAACACTAGACCAAGAGACTAGACCGAGACTAGACAAAGACTAGACAGAGACTAGACTACTAACTGGTGGACTGGGGTCCGAGTCCGGACCAAGATGCCCTCCCATATGGACCCCTGCCGATATGCACGTGTTCCTCCATATGCTCTGTGTTATTTATTTTGGTCTAAAGGGAAACAGTTATTGCTGCATCCTTCTCAGATGCAGCAGAAAGCAGCTCCAGAGAGATTTACAGCTGAAATATTCTAACAGAGGAGGGTTTTATCTTTCATTCACTTTTTATTTTACGTTGATAGACCCTGAAATGACAAAGATATGGCTTTACATCAGCTTTAATGAAATGTGCTCATATACGCACACGCGGCACAACTCGTGATATACGTGATCTATTTCTCAGACTCTGTCTCAGTTTTACTCAGAAAATGGTCTGTTGAGACATTTCTATGTAATATAACATAGTTTTAGTGTCCAGGAAGAGGATGGAAGAGAAGGAAATGAAATCATCAAATCTTCATCATCAAAAGTCTGATAGTGTTGCTCCCCCACACTCTATATTAAGAGTAGACTAGTATATTATACTAGTATATAGAGTAGTATATTATATAATGTAAAATAGCCTGAGAAAGCTCTGTTCTTATTTTCACTGAATTACAATTCTGAGCTGTGAATCGTTGAACAAAATGAACTAAAACACTTCACATATGAACTCCTGGTTTGCAGTAGTTACTGTAATGTTTGTAATGTTTCATTAATATCATAGTATTATTATATTATACACATGATCACAAAAAAATTACATAACTTTTTTTTGTGTCTTAAAATATAGTGAAATTAAACTGATATCATGTATCAAGATACATATTGAATCGTGGGTAAACTGTATCGTTGCCTCCCTAATGATGTCCTGGACCTCTGCTTGAGGAGATTTTCTCCACCTGGACCTTCCCAAATTTTTGGACTAGACTAAGACTAGCCCAAGACAACAACTGGACTGAACCAGGACTTAACCAGGTTTAACAAGTCCTTTATTTTACTCCTGTCTGCCCCTGTCTGCCCCTGTCTGCCCCTGTCTGCCCCTGTCTGCCCCTGTCTGCCCCTGACACTGTTGTTCTTTAAAACTCATTACCTCTGAGAATAAACAGACTTTCTTAACCCTGAGTCTCACTTCTGTTTTCCCAGTAAACAACCTGTATTTTTCTTGTTTCATTTTTGGTGAAATTAAACTGCCCTCTGTGACCTCTGACTTCTGCTCCGAAGGGTCAGGATTTTGAAAAAAGTATATTTATATTAAGTTTATGTTACAAAATGCCAGCAGAGGGCACAAGGAAACCAGCTGCACGTGCACTGAGTAAAGGTGGTTGAAGCTTACAAAAACTAGTATAACTTCTGTGTCAAATTGTTCAGTTTTGTATTGGAGAAAATCTGAATACAAAATTTAAGATATAAACATTTAAATCTATCTGAAAATGACGTAAAAGTAGTGAAATAATCTGTCCGTGTAGCAAGATCATTTTACTTGACAAATTATCTTAAAATAAACGACCTCCAGACTAGAATTAAAGAGTCTCAGAACGAGTAAGTTGATAATAAATCTAAATGCAAGTTGAATAACCTGATGTACGTTTTAAAATCTGGACCAGATCAGAGAAATTTGCAGTGTGGTGAAGGGGAGAGAGCTTTAAAAAACCAGAGGAGCACCACCTGGTGACATCACTCAGTGTAACAAGTGGAAAACAGACTAAATCTGCAGGGTGACTGATGTGTGAATGAAACAAAGCAAATCCAGGGGTGTTTCTGAGAAGGTCACTGCATTAGAATGGGATTAAAGCCCCATTGTGGGAAATTTCATCAGGCTTGTTTATTTGCCGCGCTCACTGGCTCCTCTCTGCCGCCCCCTGTAGGTGCACGCGTACATCATCAGTTACCTGAAGAAGGAGATGCCGTCGCTTTTCGGGCGTGAGAAAAAGAAGGAGGAGCTCATTCTGCGGCTTCCAGAGATCTACACCATCCTCCAGAGGGAGCACCACATCAGCCCCGGAGACTTCCCCAACGTGGCCAAGATGCAGGTAACGAAAACACACAACTATAAACACAAAAGGACAAAAATGTCGGCTAAAGTATTACAAAACATAACCAAAAATGACAATGAAATGACTGTCACTGCCCAGATCAACTTACCATATTTTTCTGACTATAAGTCGCTCGGGAGTATAAGCCGCACCAGCCAAAAAATGCAAAATGAAGAAGAAAAAAACATGTATAAGTCTCACCGGACTGCAAGTTGCAAAATTTATTTTATAAAATCAGAGACGAAGAACCAACATTTCATCTGGAAAGGCAAATTATAGACGTTATAATAATAAAAACAACAACTTGTCAAATCCTGATCCCGTCAGATCTCAGAAGCTCAGCAGGGCCGGGCCTGGTCAGTACTTGGATGGGCGACACTGGGAAGTCCAGGTGCCACAGGGAGGCGCCAGTCACAATAACTGTTGTTGTGTCCTTAGGCAAGACACTTCACCCACATTGCCTAGTGTGAAAGTGATGTGTGCATGGCAGGACTCCCTTGAAAAAGAGATTAGTGATCTCAATGAGACTTTCCTGGGTAAATAAAGGTTAAATAAATAAATAAAACATCCGAATGGAGAACAATCTGTGTATCATTCGTTCATTCGTTTTTCAATATAGAACCAAAAATAAGAAAATGAAAAAACAACTCTTTTCTTTATTATTTGTCCCTAAAACCAAAATGAAAAAACATAATTTGTTTTTTTCATTTTTGATTCATATAGGATTCATATATTTGGTCTATGGACTGTCAGTGTGAAAAACTGAATATATAAGTTGTGTATAAGGACCACCCAAACCCTGAAAAAAAAGTGACTTATAGTCTGAAAAATACAGTATACAAATAACTAAATAAAAAACATTTCAGAACATGTTTTAGCAGCTTTAATACAGAATAAGGCCCTATGGAGGCACAGGGAGGGCATCTGACACACAGGGAGGGCATCATAACATTCAGCAGCTCAAACCATGATTCATTCATGTAGTTATTTCCATCTAAATCATGTTTGGGATGTTTATCATGAAAATATTGTAGTGGTCAGAGTTATCACAGTTTTGGGGAACCAACACATGAGCGAGGGACCCCCAGGTTTCCCCCGTTTGAGAAACACTGACTCAATGTCCAAAGAATAAAAAAATATTCAGAACAATTGAAGGCATTTTACAGCCTTTGTGGCAGATGTTGAGTATTTTTCTTTCCTTCAAAATAATATAAATAATATTTATTTATTCTCTTTGTGTTTTTGAGCCGAAATATTCTGGCCGAATGTTAAAACAACAAGAGTCATGTTCCAAATGAAATACAACGCTATGTTCAGTATTCAGTCTCTGGTCTCTGGTCCGGTCTCTGGTGTGGTCCTGGCCCGGTCTCTGGTCCCTGGTCTCTGGTCTGGTCTTTAGTCCCGGTCCTGAGGGGGACTGTAGACCCAGATGTTGCAGATGTTTGTTCTCTCTGCAGGTGTCTGTAAACCAAGAACTGTCCTCTGTCCAAAACCAACAAAAACACAGAGACAGATGGGCTGTCCCCAAAACTGGATCTGAGAGAGTCCTGGTTTAGTCCTGGTTTAGTTCTGGGTTAAACATATCAGGACCATACCTGAGCCAGGATCCTGGTCTTGTTTTTTTTGTTTTGGTTATTTTTTAGCACTAAAAGTCTTGGTCTAATATGATGTGTTTAACATGATGTATATTGTATTTATTGATTTATTATGACCTAATCCTAATGTCGCCCTCTCTCTCTTACCTTCTCCTTTCCTCTTCCTCTCGCTTCCTCTTCTCTGTCTGTCTCTCTGTCCCTCTTTCTCCCCATATCATATTTTCCATCTTCTTTCTTCCTCATTGTGTCTTCTTTTTCTCTTTCTGTCCTCTTTCTCTTCTCTCTTCCACTTTCTGTCCTCTCTTCCTCTTTCTTGTCCTCTCTTTTACTTTCTGTCTTCTCTTTCTGCCCTCTCTTTCTGTCCTCTCTTTCTCTTTCTGTCTTCTCTTTCTCTTTCTGTCCTCTCTTTCTCTTTCTGTCCTCTTTCTGTCCTCTCTTTCTCTTTCTGTCCTCTCATTCTGTCCTCTCTTTCTCTTTCTTTCCTCTCTTTCTCTTTCTGTCCTCTCTCCCTCTTTCTTTCCTCTCTTTCTCTTTCTGTCCTCTCTCCTCTTTCTGTCCTCTCTTTCTCTTTCTGTCCTCTCTTTCTCTTTCTGTCCTCTCTCTTTCTGTCCTCTCTTTCTCTTTCTGTCCTCTCTTTCTCTTTCTGTCCTCTCTTTCTCTTTCTGTCCTCTCTTTCTCTTTCTGTCCTCTCTTTCTCTTTCTGTCCTCTCTTTCTTGTCCTCTCTTTCTCTTTCTGTCCTCTCTTTCTCTTTCTGTCCTCTCTTTCTCTTTCTGTCCTCTCTTTCTCTTCTTCCTCCTCTTCCCTCTCTCTTAGGACCAGTTGCAGCATTACGACTTCAGTAAATTCCCATCTCTAAAGATGAAGCTCATCGAGTCGGTCGATAAAATGTTGGCGTCGAAGATCGCCGTTCTCATGGCGATGATCCGGGAGGAGGAGTCTAAAGCTCCGCCCGCCATGGTGCAGGGCGGGGCCTTCGAGGGGTCACAGGTACAGAGTTAAACACGTTACAGGCCTGAAATCGTGCAGACATTTGACTGGGTTTATGGGTCCGTGCAGCATTCGTACTTTTACATTTCATTTAGGAACGAAAAGCAATAAAATGGAAAAACAGTTTTTTTCATTATTGCATTTTAGTGTCAAACAAACAACGTTCAATTACTTAATTTAATGTTTATTTCAAATAACACCAATTAAAAAGCAGTGCAGTGCCTATTTCAGTTTTGATATTTTATTCTCTCTGGTTTATCTGCTGATAGACACATCACACACATTGCCTAGTATGAATGTGTTGTGTGTGTAAGTGTTGGTGGTGGTCTGAGGGGCCGATGGTGCAGATTGGAGCCTCACTTCAGTCAGTCTGTCCCAGGGCAGCTGTGGCTACAACAGCAGCACCACCACCGGGTCTGGAGTGACTGAATAATGCTCTGTAAAGCGTCTGAGTGTCCAGGAAAGCGCTGTATAAAACTGATGCATTATTATTTATTATTAGAAGGTTTTACCTGAAAAACCGTTTTGTGGCCAAACATGTCCTCTGCTTTTATAGTGACGTGTTTACCTTCGCTCTTAGAAAGTCATTGTTTACCTCCATGATGAGAAACAGGTCACTGCTTGGCGATTAAGTCCTTTGTTCAGTTGACACTGAATTCACACACGGCGCACTAAGCAGCAGAACTTCCCGGGCAAATAAACCAGAGAATAAAATATCAAAATTGAATTGGGGACAATGAGTTTTTTTGTTTTTTGTGATTTGAAATAAACTTTAAATTAAATAATTGAAAAAGAGGTTGAAATCAGTTTTTTTGTTTGTTTATTTCATTATTTAATTTTAGTGTCACACTGTTTTCCCATTTTATTGTTTTTCATTGGAATTCAAAAGAAAGAACGGTACACAGACTTTATGGTTACAGTGGAGGTATTCTGCAAAAACTATTTTCAGTAAAAACTATGTTTCCTGTGTATCTTCAGGTCATATTCAGAATTGTACATACATCCTTAAAGGTGCATTGTGTAACTTGTGGTGGAGGGTCCGTCAAATGTTAGAAATGTTGTTGCTTTGGCTGAAATGTTTCACAGTCAAACATTAAACTATTCTATCATTATGGAGACCAAACCAGAGTTACAGGTCAGATCTGTGGAGAGGCGACCCCGCTCACAGTCAGAATGTCTGTTTTTCTAGGTATTTTTGAGCTATAAAACCACCTGTATCTGATCTGTTTAATGTCATACAGGCCCTCCACCAGAAAAGTTACACACTGCACCTTTAAACCCCTCCTGACCCCTCCTCTCTCTCTCGTTTGTGTCCAGGACGGTCCTTTCGGTCACGGGTACGGGGAGGGCATCAGCGCCGGGGCCGACCACGAGGACTGGATCGTGAACCGCGACAAACACAGATACGACGAGATCTTCTACACGCTCATGCCCGTCAACGGGAAGATCTCCGGAGTCAACGCCAAGAAGGAGATGATGAACTCCAGGCTTCCCAACACGGTCCTGGGAAAGATCTGGAAGCTGGCGGACTGCGACCACGACGGGATGCTGGACGACGAGGAGTTCGCTCTGGCACAGCATCTGATCCAAGTCAAGCTGGAGGGATACGAGCTGCCGGTGGAGCTGCCAACGCATCTGATCCCCCCGTCGCATCGCAAGAACCACCAGAGCAACGGAGAGAGCGTCTACAGCCACAGCGAGGACTGAGAACTGAACCAGGTCTGAACCAGGTCTGAACCAGGTCTGAACCAGGTCTGAACCAGGTCTGAACCAGGTCTGAACCAGGTCTGAACCAGGTCTGAACCCAGACTGAACCCCCATCTTATAGCAAAAACTACCAAAGAACAAGAACAACAGTGAGGAGGTCTACAGCCACAGCGAGGACTGAACCAGGACTGAGAAGGACTAAACCAGGACAAAACCAGAACTACAAGAGGACTTAACCAGGACTAAACCGGGAACACTTTTGGATTTACCTTCAGTCCTGAACATTTTGCTATTTTAAACTAAAGCCACATGCTCCCATCTTCCTCTGTGTGCTTCCTGTTCGTAAATCTCTCCAAAATGACTTAGTGTATGTTCTTGTTTCTTGGTCCTGGTTCAGTCCTGGTTCAGTCCGAGTTCAGTCCTGGTCCAGTCTTGTGCCTCTAGAGTCTGTTACATAAGAGACAGATGAAAAATGGATCTGTTGGACCCACTGGACTCTCGTATTTCATAACCGCAGCTTTTATCTCACACGTGAAGATTTCTGATGGAAAACAGAACCAACGTCGCTGTTTAAAAAGAACGAACCCCCAGAGCAACTACCAGACCTGGACTAAAAGTAAAGTCCGGGTTTGGACCTGGTTTAGACCTTGTTCAAACCTGGCTGACTCATGGTTTACTTGAGGTTTAGTCCTGCTTCTCACTTCTCACTTGCCATTAGACTATGAGCTATAAAGGTTTAATCCTGGTTTAGACCTGGTTTAGTCCTGGTTTAGTCCTGGTTTAGACCTGGTTTAGACCTGGTTTAGTCCTGATTTAGTCCTGATTTAGTCCTTGTTCGAACCTGGTTGAGTCATGGTTTACTTGAGGTTTAGTCCTGCTTCTACAACATCTCACTTTCCATTAGATTATGAACTATAAAGGTTTAATCCTGGTTTAGTCCTGGTTTAGTCCTGGTTTAGTCCTGGTTCAGTCCTTCAGACCAAGGTTTAGTCCAAGGTTTAGTCCGGGTTAAACGCTCTAGACCTGATTTAGGTTAAACGGGTTCTGTTTGGTGATGCCTTGTGTCAAAAGCGACATTCACCAAACCTTTGAACCGGACACTGTCAATAATAAATATTTCTCTCATAATTTAAATTTTACAGAATTAAATTTAAACGTTTTAATAATTTCCTTTCTCCTTGTCGCTCCCTCACCTCGGGATTCGGTCCAAAGTCTCTGTGGATTTTAAGACATTTCGGTGATAAAAACATCTCCATAAAGTTTAATAATCTGAAGTTTATAATGTGAATTTACAGGTTGGTCTCATGACGGGAATCACACCCCGAGGATAGAACCAGGACTAAACCAGGACTGAACCAGGACTAAACCAGGACTAGACCAGGACTGAACCAGGACTAGGACTGGACCAGGAGTAAACCAGGACTGAACCAGGACTGAACCAGGACTGAACCAGGACTGAACCAGGACTGAACCAGGACTGGACCAGGACTGAACCAGGACTAGACCAGGACTGAACCAGGACTGAACCAGGACTAAACCAGGACTGAACCAGGACTAAACCAGGACTAAACCAGGACTGAACCAGGACTGAACCAGGACTAGACCAGGACTGAACCAGGACTAGGACTGGACCAGGAGTAAACCAGGACTAAACCAGGACTGAACCAGGACTAGACCAGGACTAGACCAGGACTAGACCAGGACTAGACCAGGACTAGACCAGGACTGAACCAGGACTAGGACTGGACCAGGAGTAAACCAGGACTAAACCAGGACTGAACCAGGACTAGACCAGGACTAGACCAGGACTAGACCAGGACTGAACCAGAACTAGACCAGGACTAAACCAGGACTGAACCAGGACTAGACCAGGACTAAACCAGGACTGAACCAGGACTTGCTCAGATCCTGGTTTCACCTTTAAATCAAATTACACTTTTATTTCATGTTTGTGTTGTTAAACTTTTGCGCTGTTACGAATGATTCCAAATATGTAAAAAAACAAACGTGTATTTTAATTTTTTCTTTCACATATTGTACAGAATTATTCTTTTCTCGTGGACAGATGGTTTCAGACATTTCCAAATCATTTAAATATATTCGTTCGTCTGTTTTTGAGGAAACGACATTGAAACATGAGTCGCTTTTGTGTAATTAGGACGTTTCAAATCTCTTCTCATTATTATTATTATAATTTTAAATGTTTGTGCCTTTATCGCTGGGAGAAAAGCCATACGTTCTTCACCTCTTATACTCTTATGTTAATTTTATTTTAACCTTGTCGAACTGCACAGATTTATTCCTGATTAAAACTTGTACAGAAGAATTTCATTTTAAGGAAATTATCTCAAATTTTGTGTGAAAATGATGAAAATCTGAGGAGGAGGAGGAGGAGTGTATTTTATTAAAGTTTGTAAACTGGAATTTTGCCTATTTTGGATTTTTCTGTATTTTTTTCTGAACTGTAAATGTCACTATACAGTATATTTGAGCTAGGATCCTGCATTTGTCCCATCCTACAATGTCTGTTATACCTGTATTTGACCCACCCTTCAGAGTTTATGTGTTAAACCTGCATTTGTCCCATCCTTGGGTGTTTTTGTGCTAAACATTTGACCCATCCTTCAGTGTGTCTGTGTTAAACTTGCACTTGACCCATGATTCAATGTGTCTCTGGGTTGAACCTACGTTTGACCCATCCTTCAATGCCTCTGTTAAACCTGGATTTGACCCATCCTTCAGTGTCCCTGTCATAACCTGCATTTGACCCATCTTTCAGTGTCTCTGTTAAACTTGCATTCGGCCCATCCTTCAGTGTTTCCATGTTAAACCTGCATTTGACCCATCCTTCAGTATTACTGGGCTAAACATTTAACCCATCCTTTACTGTCTATGTTAAACCTGTATTTGACCCATCCTTCAGTATTTCTGGACTAAACATTTGACCCATCCTTCAGTGTCTCTGTGTTAAACCTCCATTTGACCCATCCTTCAGTGTTTTGTTTGTACCTGGATTTGACCTATCCTTCAGTGTCCCTGTCATAACCTGCATTTGACCCATCTTTCAGTGTTTCTGTTAAACCTGTTTTTGACCCATTCTTCAGTCCTCTCTGCTAAACCTGCATTTGACTCATCTTTCAGTGTCTCTGTTAAACTTGCATTCAACCCATCCTTCAGTGTTTCCATGTTAAACCTGCATTTGACCCATCCTTCAGTATTACTGGGCTAAACATTTAACCCATCCTTTACTGTCTCTATGTTAAACCTGCATTTGACCCATCCTTTAGTGTTTCTGTGTTAAACCTGTATTTGATCCATCCTCAAGTATTTCCTGGCTACACATTTGACCCATCCTTCAATGTTTCCGTGTTAAACCTGAATTTAACCCATCCTTTACTGTCTCTAGGTTAAACCCATCCATCAGTGCCTCTGTCTTTTCACCCATTTTGACCCATCCTTCAGTGCCTCTGTTAAATCTGCATTTGACCCATCCTTCAGCATTTCTGTCATATCTTGCATTTGACCCATCCTTCATTATGTCTGTGTTAAACCTGCATTTGACCCATCCATCAGTATTTCTGTCATATCTTGCATTTGACCCATCTTTCAGTGTTTCTGTTAAACCTGCATTTGACCCGTCCTTCAGTTTCTCTATGTTAAACCCACATTTGACCCATTCCCACACCTTTTACTTAACTAACATTAAAGATCTGCTGTCAGAAAAATCCCATTTCTTCTCTTTTCTCTCCTCTTGCTCCTGGATCTGTCGCTTTCTTAAAAATGGCCAAAGTCTTTTTTTATGCTGATGTGGACGTGGGCGACGAGTGAAACATTAAGAGTGAATATTTCCTGGTGAACTTTGACCTCAGCCGCGCGCGAGCCTCCGAGGAGCCGCCGAGGAGCCGCCTGCACCTCCTCATACATGTCGTTCACACGGAGGGAATCGAACTACAAACCGGACTGGATTTAACCAAAACGTTTTAGGTGAGTCGTTCTGTTGAGAAAAGTGTTTATTTCTGCATTACTGAAGTCTTTCCTATGTTCTCATGTTATTTCCTCGTCACAAACAGACCCGGGGTTGTGTTTTGTTTCATTCACACACGTTTAACACAAAAACGCTGCATTTTCCCTCATACAGAAAACACCCTGTTTCACCTTGTGATGTCACGTGGTAATACAGGAAGTGCTCCACTGTGTTTTTAAACTCCACACACTTGGACTAGAATCATATGGACAGTTTAGTTTCTACTGATCTAAAGATAAAAATGTAGGTGTTTACTTGAAAACTACCACTTGACATTCATAACAGAGGATTTTGAGGTGGATTAATAATAAAGGATTTCTCGAAAATGTGTGAATGAAACAAAACACAACTCTTGAGGCATTAGGAACATTCTGACATGGCTTAAAGCTCCATTCTGTGTAATATGACCTTTAAAGTACGCACTGTGTAACTTTTCTGGTCCAAATCAGAATTGTATGTGAACAAAATTCACAAACATAAGCAAATATAATAATAGTCAAATATACAGTACGATCAAATAAAACATGCAGAAAATTCAACTTATTTAGTAACTTTATTGCCAAAAGTAGACTCAGAATAGACTAAAATGCAGGTTTTTTCATTGTGTGTATTTTCATTGCACTGAAAAACATACGTCCTGACTATGAGCGAGCTTGCATCTCCACAAACCTGACTCTTACCATGCGTGTTTCCATGGAAATGTTGTTTCTTTGGGTCAGTGAGTAACATCGAAAAACCAGTCTCCACCACGGACCTGAATAAACGGGGGAATATGGGCTATTTTGACCAAAATCACAAAAACAGAGGTTAGTAAAACATGTGCATTGGAGGCATTTTCGAGCTTGATTCTGACTGTACACAAAATTGAATGAATCTATCCAAATCTTTAACTGTGGAAAAAATAGTAAAGACAGAAAGTTGTTTAAAAAATCAGGTTATTCCTCTTAACTGTTAATGGACTATATATAAATTTATGATGTTTCCATACAGATTTATCCTGCACTTCCTTTTCTTACCTGACTTATACTTGTAAACATGGTAGAAACACGTTGAAACTTAGAATCTTATCCTATTCTGCCTTGATATACAACTAAGATATGGTTCCTAATAGTTACCATGTTAGTATGGACTAGTTAATTTGATAAAAATAAAATAATTATAACTGTGTTTAGTAACCTCTGTTTTTTGTGATTTTGGTCAAAATATCCCATATTCCACCGTTTATTCAGGTCCGTTGTGGAGACTGAACATTTGCTTCAAAATGATATGTTACTCACTGAATGTGTCGGCAACTTTTTATTATTGTCCAACAATGATCTGAGTCATTGTTGAGTCACTCCACCCTAATGTTCAGTGTGCTTTTTTCTATGGAATCACATCATTGATGCGATAGACTGACAGATGTGTTTAAAGCCATACTGTGGAACATTCCAGACAAAACAAGAAGATCTAAGAACGCAGCAATAATATTTCTGGTTTTGAACAAACTGGTTTAGCTAATTATATTGTATGGAGGCAAAAGCAGCTATTCTGAAATCTTCATCATCACAGGCGATTTGAAAAAGTAAAGTGTGATTTCCTGTTTAAACACTAAAGCGATTAGAAAATGTTTATGGTTATAATTTGTTCACCATCACTTCCCTGTTGAACTGTTGAACATGACAGTGAACGTGTCAAATATAAACGGAGGCAGGTGACATTTATGGACCTCAGGAATTTGCAGTGTTGCTTTGTCATGAATATTCCCTCCTCAGCAAAACACAGGCCAGGCCGAATGGTTCATTTATAATAAAACATAAGCCGGGTTTAGCTGCGTCTGTAAAAGAAATAAAAGCGTCTATAATAATCACTGTATTTGTCCTGATGTTCAGTCTGTTCTACAGCTGCTCACAGACAGAACAGAAAGAAAATCATTTTACAGTTTCAGACGTGACAAAAGCTCATCAGACAATTGTATGTAAGAAATAAGTGCGTTTATGAACAGTTTACAACACTGACAAAATGACTTTAGAACTTTGTGGTTTTAAAAATTCTAAAAGAGCTGTGTTTGCTAATCATGTGTTATTTAGTCTCTGTGGAAAAGTTTTACTGGAAAAGTGAGTTGAAGTTCACTTTCGAGCACCTCCTTCTACTCCCCAGGCCCTCAGAACAGCACTGCTTTTGTTGTTGTTGTTGTTGTTGTTATGTCCTTGGGCAAGATGCTTTACCCACCTAGTCTGAATGAATGTGGTGTGTGAGTGTTGATGGTGGAAAAGGCCAAAGGAGCTTCCATCTGCCCCAAGAAGAAGAAGAAGGAAGAAGAAGAAATCAGCTTTATATCGCGCTTTTCTGGACACTCAAAGATACTTTACAGATCATTATTCATTCACTCCACTGTTGTAGCCACAGGTGACATGGGGCAGACTGACAGAAGTGAGGCTCCAGTCTGCACCATCGGCCCCTCTGACCACCACCATCACTCACACACACACCACTTTCATAGGCAATGGGTGAAGTGTCTTGCTTAAGGACACAATAACAGTTTTTGCAACTGGCGCCCCCTGTGGCACCTGATTTTCCCATCCAAGTCCTGACCAGGCCCGGTCCTGCTGAGCCTCTGAGGTCTGACGGGATGAGGCTTTGACATGTCGCTATGGCCACGACAGTGTTTTACCACCGAACCTGCAGTGAATGAAGAATGCACAAAATCATGAAGCGATTTATACAAAACTAATTCATGAATCACATTCTTTACTTGTTCTTATTCCAGTCGCTGTGACATCACACTGTGATGTCACAGCCCCGGGGACCAATCATGATGCAGGAGGAGGAGGACGGGGCGGGGCGGGTGCGGGAGCTGCAGGAGCAGAGGATGACGATGCAGAAGAAAACTTTCACAAAATGGATGAACAGCATCTTTGCCAAAAACCAGGTACAGTAAATCACAAGGCAGAATTTTGGCCCCAATTTAGATAAATACTTTATCAACCAATAAAACAATTAAGACCGTAAAAATAAAAAAGGTAATAAAAATAAAGTGTTCTGAAGAGTGACAGGTGGGGTTGGGTATACTAACAAAAATAGATTTGAGTTATTTATTTCCAGAGAACACACTGAGCTTTGTACCAGGTTTTGTTTCATGTGGAGGCCCAATAATTACAGAGATCTGAACCCTAAACCACGTCACACGTCTCCAGAGCTGCTTGACCTCCTCCTTCTTCTCCTTCTTCTCCTCCTTCTCCTCCATCACTCTTCTTTCTACACAAACCTTCCCAAACCTGACAAACTCCAGCTCCCACCTCCTCAAAGCCGTGCTCCTCGTGCCGACCCAAACACCTCCAGCTCACACCAGAGCATGACTGAGGAGATCCAGAGGAATCCACGGAATGACGGAGCACATCTGGAGAAGGTTAAGAGGGAAAACAGGAGAGAGAGAAGTGTGAAGGAAGAGGGGGAGAGAGGGTTAGGAGAGAAAACAGGAGGGAGGAAAAGAGAGAAGAGAGGCAGAGAGAGGGAGAGGGAGTTAGGAGAGAAAACGGGACAGAGAGAGAAAAGTGTGAGGGGGGTAAACGGAAAAACAGGAGAGAGAGAAGAGGGAGAAAAGAGTGAAGGAGGAGAGGGCGAGAGAGGGTTAGGAGAGAAAACAGGAGAGATGGAGAGAGAGAAGAGGGGCAGAGAGAGGGAGAGGGCTAGGGGAGAAAACAGGAGAGAGAGAGTGAAGGAGAGGGGGTTAGGAGGGAAACGGCAGAGAGTGAGAGAGTGAAAGGGATTTAGAAAGGAAAACAGGAGAGGGAGAGAAAAGTGTGAAGGAGGAGAGAGGGTTAGAAGGGAAAAAAGGAGAGAGGGAAAGCGAGAGAGTGAAAGGAGTTAGAAAGGAAAACAAGAGAGGGAGAGAAAAGTGAAGGAGGAGAGAGGATTAGGAGAGAAACAGGAGAGAGGAAGAGCGAGAAATAGAGGGGGGTTAGGAGGGAGGAGAGGAGGAGAGAGGGAAGGAGAGAGAGGGATGAGCCTGGAATGGAGAAGAGAAGGAGGGAGAGAAGAGAAGGAAGAAGGTGAAAGGGTTAGGGCAGAGTGACGGAGGAGGGATGGAGGGGGAGAAACTTAAGCGCTGATGTGTCAGGTTTATCGCAGAGGCCAGAGATAAGAACAGAGAGAGAAAGAGAGAGGAAAGAGGGATGAGGACTGAGGGAGCACAGATTAGAGGAGAGAGAGGGAGGAAAGAGTGATATCAGAGGACTGTGGCGTTGCTCAGAGTCATTCACACAGATGATCAGGAGAGATACGAGTCCTAACAACAGAATAATATAAAATATCTCCACCATTAGAAGGTCAAAAGTCAGAAGATAAGCCTAAAATAAACATCTGAGCTCCGCCTCGTCCGTGTTTCAACATTTTCCAGGTTAATACAGATGAGGGATGTTGTTCAAGTGCAGATTTTTGTTGTAATACAGAGAATTCTTGGGTTTAGTGATAGAAATGATCAGTTTTAACATTTGTGAATTTGCCTTTTGGATATTTCTCCTCCTCTTATGCTCCTTTTACTTTGCCTAAACCAAAAACTACTGCGCTGAAAAACTTTTATACACAGAGCAGTTTCTCTCTAGAATAAGCCCCAAGAACCGACGCTGACGCACAATCATCTCGCTTTTAAGAAACTCTCAAGAAATCAATGCAAACCAAACTGCGATGAACTGATGTATGTGTTTTCTGCCCATCCCCCGTCGTGATTGACGATTATGTGAGTTACTGTTAATGTGCAATCAGGGATTTTATGACGAGAGTGGAGCCCATTAAGAGTCGTCTGTGCAACCGCAGAGACTAATGGAGATCCTTAAATAAACAAATCATTTCACGGTAAAGTACAACAGGGAAACTGCAAAACTGTTGACCAATGCTCGCTTACTTGTGATTGTAATTGTAGGTGTGAGAGCATTTCTAAGGACACAAATGTTGTAGTTCCGACTAAACCGCCTCTTTCTGGTCAGATTGTGTTAAAATAAAGCTCAGATTAAAGTCTAACAAACCTCAGACATAGGGTGACCTGACGCCTTGTGTCCCCTGTCCCAGCAGATTTATCCAAAACCAGTGATTTGTCCCAGTTTTATACAAGAAAAGTCCCAGGAGTCCCTATTTTTGACCAATTTTAACCCCGCCAACAGCTAAAGAGAGGCATAAACTGTCATGTATTTGGGTAAAACACAGAAAAGCTGCTTAAAAACAACCAAAACACAAAGAAAATGTGACTATACTGACTCATGTTAGTCATGAATGGGCCAAGGGCAGATAGATTTTCCTTAATTTTGCATTCGTTTTGCAATTTTATTATTACCAACCACCACAAACTGGGGGTGTCGCAGTTTTTGATTCGGAAAATCTGGTCATCCTAAAGGGGGGTCTTGTTCAAATGCAGATTTTTGTTGTAAAACAGTGAATTCTTGGGTTTAGTAATAGAAATGATCAGGTTCAACATTTGTGATTTTACGTTTTGGATATTTCACGGTAAAGTATTATGTAATCAAACAGTTTTGTGACTGTAATTTTAGGTGTGAGAGCATTTCTAAGAACACAAATGTTGTAGTTCCGACTAAACCGCCTCTTTCTGGTCAGATTGTGTTAAAATAAAGCTCAGATTAAAGTTTAATCTGAGTTTAAGTCCAAAATTTAAGATATAAACACTTAAATCCATCCTTAAAAGTAGTGAAATGATCTGTCCATGCAAGTTATCTTAAAATAAACCACCTCTACTCTAGAATGAAGCCGTTTCAGGACTAATAAATCTGAAAACAAGATGAATAACCTGATATGAGATTGAAAATCTTGGCCCGATCAGAGGGATTTGCAGCGCAGACAGAGCAGAGCCTACAGTTAGCATCACGCCCCCGCCCCTGCAAAGTCTCATGTCTGGCCCTTGTTCCTCGTAAACGTTGAACTCGGGTGTAGTTCTGGTGCAGAGTCAGATTCTCGTCATAATGTTTAACCAAAAGCGGCTGATTCAGACGCCACAACATGAGGAGGAGGAAGTGCTGGAATAATGAGACTGCAGAAGGAATCAAAGCACAAATATGAACTTACAAATGTCTCTTTCTCTCTCCTCCTTCTGTTCTTTCTATTCTCTACCTCTTCCTGTCTTTCTTTCCTCCATCTTTCTCTCTTTGTCACCTCCCTTCTCTCCCTCATTTTCCTTCTTCCTCTCTCTCTCTCTCTGTGCCGTCATTCTCCCCCTCTTACCCTTCCCTCTGTCTTTCTTTCTCTCTTTCTGGTCCCTCTCTCTCCCTCTCTTTGTCTTTCTCTCTCTGCTCTCTCTACTTCCATCTTTCTCTCTCCCTGCCCTCTCTCTCCCTCTCACCCTTCCTTCCATCTTTCTCTCTCCCTCTCTCTCATCCCTCTCACCATTTTCTCTCTCTGCTACCTCTCTCTCCCTCTCATCCCTCTGTCTTTCTCTCTCTGCTCTCTCTGTCTCTCCCTCTAACCCCTTTCTCCGTCTTTCTCATCTCCCTCTCGCTCCCTCTCATTCCTCCTGTCGTCTTTCTCTCTGCTCTCCCTCCCTCCGTTTTTCTTTCTTTCTTTGTTCCCTCTCTCCCTCTCATCCCTCTCTCTGTCTTTCTCTCTCTCTGCTCCCTCTCTCTCTCACCCCCTCCCTCTGTCTTTCTCTCTCTTTCTACTCTCTGTCTCTCCCTCTCATCCCTCCCTCCACCTCTCTCTCTCTGTTCCCTTTCTCTTCCTCTCATCCTTTTCCTCCCTTTATCTTTCTCTTTCTGCTCCTTCTCTCAATCTCATCCCTCCCTCCATCTTCCTCTCTCTCCCTCTCTTTGTCTTTCTCTCTCTGCTCTCTCTCCCTCCGTCTTTCTCTCTCCCTGCCCTCTCTCCCTCTCACCCTTCCTTCCATCTTTCTCTCTCCCCCTCACTCATCCGTCCCGCCGTTTTCTCTCTCTCTGCTGCCTCTCTCTCCCTCTCATCCCTCTCTCCATCTTTCTCTCTGCTCTCTCTCTCTCCACCTCCCTCTGTCTTTCTCTCTCTTTCTGCTCTCTGTCTCTCCCTCTCATCCCTCCCTCCATCTCTCTCTCTCGCTGTTCCCTTTCTCTTTCTGCTCCTTCTCTCAATCTCATCCCTCCCTCCATCTTTCTCTCTCTCCCCTCATTGTCCCTATGCCACCCCCTCCCTCCTTCCATTTCACTCTCTTCTTCCCCCTTCTCTGTCTCTCCTCCCTCCCTTTCTCTCTTCCTCTCTCCTTGCCCCTGTTCTCTCTCTCTCTCTCTCTGCCCCTCTCCCTTTCTGTCTTTCTCTCCTTCTCCCCTCTCCCTCGCTGTCACTCCTCTCTCCCTCTTTCTCTTTCTTTGTCACCCCTCTCTCTATATTTTCCACTTTCTGTCTTTCTCTCCCCCACTGTCCCATTTCTCTCTCTTTCTCCCCCCTCTCCGTCTGTCATCTCCTTCTCCCCCATCCCTTCCCTCCCTCTCTCTCTCTCTCTCTTCTCTCCCTCTCAGGACCCCATCGAGGTCTCAGACGTGTACTCGGACCTGAAGACGGGTCTGGTCCTGATCCGTCTCTTGGAGCTGATCTCGGGGACTAAGCTTCGCGCTCAGACTCGGGCTCGGCTCCGCGTCCACTGCCTCGAGAACAACTCCATCGCCCTGAGCTTCCTGAGGACCAAGATCCCCGTGGAGCTGATCGGGCCGGAGAACGTGGTGGACGGGAACCGGACCCTCATCCTTGGCCTGCTCTGGATCATCATCCTGCGCTTCCAGATCGGGCCCATCCAAGAGGCCGAGGTACTGCAGGGAGGGACACACTGAAGCTTACATGGACAGTTTGTAATTTTGGACACGGGGCCTCATTTCCTCGTGAGCCAGAGTGCTGGAGACGTGTGGAGACACTTTTGTAAATCTTCCATCCAGTCCTTGTATTTGCAGAGGTTGCTGGTGCTAGACTAGTGCACGTCAATGGCCAAAGTCGTCCTGCCACAAAAAACAGTCTTACCCACTCCACAGACTCGAGGCAAAACTGTTATAACTCCAGACTGTCCATGTGAACGTCTGTGCTGATAGAATAATGTTTGAAATAAAACTAACCTTGCGTCGCATGAATCGTCGCATGTTGACGGACTATTTTCTCATATATCAGTCCGCTGCTGCCGAGCTTCTATCAGGAAGTACAACTCGCTGCTGCTGCTCAGGCATAAATCCTTCAAATGCAACGGTTGACTTTACTTCTAAACTTATTCTATAAGTTTGTTTTTAGTGGCAGGACGACTATGGCCATTGACATGCACTAGCCTAGCACCAGCAACCTCTGCAAATACAAGAACTGGATGGAAGATTTAAAAAAGTGTCTCCACACGTCTCCAACACTCTGGCTCACGAGGAAATGAGGCCCTATGTCCAAAATTCTGAACTGTCCTTTTAACATGCCAGAGTGTGAAACAGAGAAAAATGACTCCAAAGATTCTGTTTTGCCCATAAGTAGGGCTCCCGAAATTTGACAACTAGTTACTCTAATGAAGAAATATTTGTATGTGAAAAATATTGAGTGCAAAATTGAGCTCTGACCCTTAACTGTGTCAGTTACCGCCTTTTACCTTTGTACGACTCCTTATTTTTGCCACATGATACAAAGGCAGAGTACAGGAACTGCCAAATAAGGGTCAAAGGTAAATTTTGAGCTCAATATTTTTCACAATATTTATTCACATGATAAAGCAGGTCTCAAATACCCCCCAAATGACATTAACTCACCAAACATGTCGTTACGGTGTTCTGCCTTTGTAGGGCAGAATTCTAATGCTGATTTATTTTTAATCAGTTTACATTCCATGTTATAATTTCCATGTTATAATTTGTGTGTTTTAGTTAAACCTAAAATGTCTCTCTCTGATCTAAATGGTCACTATCTAAACCCCAGTACCTGCATCAGTCATGAATCAGTGCTAGTGCGGCCTCTGCAGCTCAGTGAGGGAATTCTGGAGGCAAAGGTTTTATTTGTGATGTCATGGTGGTGTATTTTCCACTTTTTACCCGCTTTTCTTCACTAACAGCCACTTGAGGTAAAATTATGATATTTACTACGTGATCTATTTCAATATAGTCATAAATAGAAACTCGAATATTAAAGGTCCTATATTAGACAAAACTGAGCTTTAAGCCATGTTATAAATCTGTTCCCGCCTCAAAAACAGACCTGGAGTGGTGTTTTGTTTCATTCACACATGTTTGAGTGATGTGGCAAAGGAGAGAATTCAATTTGTCAACTGGACAGAAGTTGATTTAGTCGAATTTGTTCCGCAGCTTCTTCAGTTCTGGTCAGAATGCTGGAGGACACTGCCTTAAATCCGCCTGCAATGGAGGAGTTAGCTAACAAGAAGTTACTCTGAAACTAAGACCCTACTTGTTCAGAGTTTGTGTTGTTAGCTCGGCCTTGCCCTGAGTGTGGGGTCATATTAGTAGAATCATTCAGGGCCATCATGGGAGCTTTGGGTCTGACCTGGTTACCCCCTATTGTTTTCTTAATTTGTTTTGATCTAGGTTTGAGGATGGACTTATTAAATTGGAAACAGATGGTGTCTGAGTCCTCCATTTCTGTTTAAAGAAGGATTCTCTCTTTTTTAAAAACAGAAATAGCCTCTTTAACTCCCCTCTCAAGAGACTTTTTTTGTTAAAATTTTGTCCAGGTGACAAATTGAATTCTCTCCTTTCCCAAGGATTCTACCCGGACGACTGAGGGATTTTACACATTTGAGTAACCTTTTATTATTATTAGTCTGTCTACATCTCTAAAACTCAAAACACTCTGAAGCTGTAGTTTTCAAGTCAACAGCTCCCTTTTACTTTTGTTTAGTAAAGATTGGCAACTCTAGGGCAGAAATTATCCCAATGATTCTAGTGAAGATGCATGGAGCACTTCCTGTATTAGTACATGACATCACAAGGTGGAACAGAGTGTATCAGCTTAAATATGCAGGGTTTGTGTGTGTTAAACATGTATCGAAATTAAACACAAGTCCAGGAGTGTTTTTGATGAGGAAACAACATTATAACAGTGTAGTGTAGCCCTTTAAACCTGTCCTGATCTATTGTTTCTAACTATTGTGTTTCTGACTGTGTTTCTGACTGTGTTTCTGACTGTTGTGTTTCTACCATTTCAGTATGAAGGCCAGGCCCAGCGCTCGGCTAAAGAGGCTCTGCTCCTCTGGTGTCAGAGGAAAACTGCAGGGTACTCAGGGGTCAATGTCCAGGACTTCTCCAACAGCTGGAGGGACGGACTGGCCTTTAACGCCCTCATACACGCACACAGGTGAGACATGCTTGGACCTGGTTTAGACCTGGTTAGGGTTAGTGGTAGTGTATAATATCCCTCATCTCTCCACAGACCTGACCTGTTTGACTACACCCGCCTCCTCTCGTCTGAACCGCCCTCCGCCCTCCTCCACGCCTTCGTCCTATCGGAGAAGGAGTTTGGGATCATGCAGCTTCTGGAGGTGGAGGACATGCTGGTTCCTCACCCTGACGAGAAGTCCATCATGACCTACGTGTCTCTGTTCTACCACTACTTCTCCAAGCTGAGGCAGGAGCAGACCGTGCAGAAGAGGGTCGCCAAGGTACTGCAATACAGGCTCCAGTTTTCCCCGATTGACCCAAAACATGTCAAATTCTCCAGCTAAAGTACAACAAGACTAGCTGAATTGAATTGAATGAATTTCTCTCATGAGTGATTAATAGTACACCTTATGTATTTAGCTTAAAAAACACCCCCAGGCCAACCGCTAGACATAGTTGAGTTGATTTTGATTTAGTTTTTATTTTGAGTTTGTGCCAAAAGAGAAACAATAATCATATGCATACTACATATACATGTAAACAACTGAAAAGCACATTGTGGGAAGAAGAAAAAAAGTTATATTGATCCGCCCCGTAGTTTCAGAAATTCTAAATTTATGTGGTTGCTTTTGTGCACTGATGCTGAAACTTAATATAAGAAATATGATGATTATTACATTTTTTTTTACATAATTTACATTTTACACAATTTACATATAGCAAAATAAATTGCATACTATGCATACTAAACATAATTTTAACCCACTGTCTTTCTTTTTTTGTATTGTACTGTATTATGGTTGTATAACCTAATAATGATAAAGTTTAGAAAGTTAGTTCCTTCAGTGTGTCCTGGGTTTTCCATGGGGCCTCTTCCTAAGCTGTTCTTTCCATCTCAACTCTAAGTTGAGAAACCTGTCAAACTAATTAAGTAATTAATTCACTCATTCATTAAATATATTAATGAGTGCATTTCAAATCATCCGTGACAGCCTTTATTCCAGACTACTTTTACTTCACTAAATAAATGTTTTGGTTCTGATCTGAACAAAGACATTCACCCATTGTATAGACTGCGCTGCCCTCTGCTGGACACAGGGAAAACTGCAACTGAGCAAAAGTTAAACTAACTGGAATTGAAATAATAAATAATAAACAATAAACAATAAACAATAAACAATAAATAAAAAATAATAAATGCGTACATAGTAAAAACATATTTAATATTTAACTATCAATAAATATACTTCTGTTTCACTCCCACTTTAGCTGTTCCAATTGAAACAGCGCCACCTCTCAATCCTCGTTTTTTTCGTAAAAAAAAAAAAAAAAAAAATTTAAGTTCAGTTATGGAGAAAGACACACTCACACACGGTTTGTAAATGTTTATATTAACTAGTTTTATCATAATATAAAATACTCTTTTATTCCGTATTTTGCCGTAAATTGTTGCTAACCTTTAAATGAACTTACTAGTTAGCTTTAATGCTAGCATCATTCATTTAACTAACGAACTTGTCTCTGTCTGATTTTTAAATGCCATAAAAGCGAACATAATATTTGACATAATTTATTTAAATTAATTTCAAAATGATAAATAAATATAAATACATTTTATTGTAATTTAACGTTTCATTTCACAAGCAACGTATGTCAGATTTGTGTAAGTTGTTTAACGTTAAAGGTGCAACGCTCTCATTTTTGGACTGGATTTTTGGACTTAACGTCGCCACTTAAATATTCTCTTAGTTTTCTTAAATATATTTTGTACCTAATACCTTTGTTTAACTTGAAGTTTATATATATTTTTTACTATTATTATTATTTTTTTTATTGGCAATAAGATGATATTTTTAAGGTTGCTGTACCAGAATTAGACCTAAGAAACCTCTGGACAACTAATTTCTCTTTATTTTAATCTTTACTAAACAAATGAGGACAAAAGGAACATTCCTAATACAGTTCTTAAATCCTAAACCACACAGACGCATTATAAACCTGAGTGATTGAGGATAATAATAATGATATTTATGTTTTTTTTGTGTCTCAGATCATCGGGATCCTGTTGGAGCTGGACCAGATGAAGCTTCAGTACGAGCGGCTGGTGTCAGACCTGCTGCACTGGATCAACACCAAGGTACGAGCCACAGACTTTACATATACATTTCTTTATAAGTCTGACTCTACAGTTTATCTCTGCGTACAAGTGCTGCTTTTAGATTCTACTACTTTGACTTATCTTTCAATGTATGAAAGCTGGAACAATTATTTTGGGGGTAAATGGGTAAATATTTATTGTGAGTAGGGGTGTGCATTGCCTTGGGTTTTACGATACGATTGTTATTGTTATTGTTATGGATTGAGACGATACGATTCATGATATGCACGTCATGATTCGATATATCACGATATATCCCAATACTAAAACAATGGATGATATATTGCAATTTATCAATAATTACTTCTAATAATATTGTCAGCTACACCTTCACGAGGACCAAATTGTATGAACTATAATTTCTTACCTTTTTTAAATCATGAGAACAGTGAATGCAACTATTGAATATTATTCACATGCATTTTGAATCGATTCGAGAATTGTGCAATGAACTATTACGATATATCACTGAATAGATTTTTTCTTACACCCCTAATTGAGTTTTTTTTTCCTTGATACAAGTGGGAATTTGTGGTTATTTTTTCTGCAATATGATGAAATTTGAGCTCTAGAAGATTAAATTATGAACTAAAGCTAAACAATCTAGTAACTTTTCTGATGGAGGGTGCATCAGATGCTTTTCTGGAGATGTTATTGCTGTCTGGAAGGTTTCACAATATGGTATTAAACGATTCTATCTTCATAGAGAAACAAACCAGACCGAGTTATGGGTCAGATCTGTGGAGAGGCGACCCCGCTCACAATAAGAATGCCTGTTTTTTAGGTATTTTGAGCTATAAAACCACCTGTGATTGAGTAAATCTAAGATAGATCTGTTTAATGTCATACTGTGGAACATTCTAAGCAGAAAAAATATCTAGACACAATGCAGTCACAATCACAGTGCAGTTTTAAGTGTTGCATTATATTTGTTTTTAACATTATTATACATTTAGTACAGTTTTTCGTGGGCATTTAAGCTTTGTGGTTTGGTTTCGATATTATCATTTATCGTCTATGTTTACTTCGGCGATATATCGCACTTCAAAATGTGTTACTATGACAGGCCTATGTGTTATAAAGCTTCTCAAAAAAAATTATCCACAAGGTAAATTTACAAATCTGATCATTTCTATTGTAACCGAGCTCGTAATTGTGAATTCTCAGAATTTTCAGTGAGCCTAATGTTAAACCCATGGTAATTTTAAGATACTACTAAACTTCTTTTACTTTATTACTTTACCGGTGCATCTCTGACAAGAATGTAACCTGAAACACAACCATTACTACTATTACTACTACAGATACTTACTACTTCCAAAACAGCAGCATCTTTGTGTACAATACAGAATTAAACTCACCGTCTTTGTTGTGTTCAGATCAAGCAGCTGAACGACCGTCGCTTCCCAAACTCAGTGCGGGAGATGCAGACTCTGCTGACGGCCTTCAAAACCTACCGCACACAGGAAAAGCCTCCCAAATACCAGGTCACACACAAGAACAACCAAAGATAATAATAACTCTGTTCTTGTGGACTTTATTTAATCTTTTGACAATATAATTTTTTCTGTGCAGGAGCGTGGAGCGATTGAGGCTCATCTGTTCAGTTTAAAAACTAAACTAGTAGCAAACAACCAGCGAGCCTATAACCCTCCAGAAGGTACAGTAACAATAATATATTTTATTTATAAGGGGCTTTCAAAACACCCAAGGACACTGTACAGAACAAATCATAAAAACATAAAAACTGTCTGTGTAACATTATAAACCTGGATTATGCTGTGGATATTCTGCTTCTGACATACCGGTAGACAAAAATTATAAAATGAACTGTGTGTTTTCCTGAGTGGTCATTTATTTAGCCATCTTTAGTTAAACATTAACGTAGCATTGACATAAACCGTGATGAACGTGTTTTGTTCGACGCCCTGTGTTCAGGAAAGACTCTGAGTGACATCGAGAGGAGCTGGACTCTGCTGGAAAAAGCCGAACATGAGAGAGAACGAGCTCTAACCGACGCTCTGCTCAGGCTGGAGCAGCTCGAACAACTCGCCCAGAAGTTTGAGCGCAAGGTTCCTTTTCTATAAACAATACATATTCATGAATAAATACCGTATTTTTCAGACTATAAGTCTCACTGGAGTATAAGTTGCACCAGCCAAAAAATGCAAAATGAAGAAATAAAAAGCATGTATAAGTCGCACCGGACTATACGTTTTTTGGGGAAATTTATTTTATAAAATCAGAGACAACCAACATTTCATCTTGAAAGGCAATTATATTAGGTTATAGAAGTTATAGTAATAAAAACAACCGAATAGAGAACAATCTGTTTATCATTCGTTCATTTGTTTTTCAATATAGAACCAAAAATAAGAAAACAAAAAAAAACAACTCTTTTCTTTATTATTTGTCTCTAAAACGAAAGTGAAAAAATTAATAACGTTTTATTTTTTTCTTTTATGATTCTTACATCAGTGTGAAAAATGTAATATATAAGTCGCACCTGAGTATAAGTCCACCCAAACCCTAAAAAAACCCTGAAAAAACCCTGAAAAGACTTATAGTCCGGAAAATACAGTAGTTTATAGCAATCAACAATGGGAACAGTAAAGTTTCCCAGTTAAGCTATGTTCTTACTGTCACCTATGGTCATGAGCTCTTCCACATCGAGAGGAGCAGCTGAAACTCTGGCATCTTTTCTGGATGCCTCCTGGACTTCTCCTCTGTCCTGGGCGGAGGCACCGGGGGTTTTACCTGTTCTAAACTCAAGTCAGTTTCAGCTGATAACATACACTGTAATTACACTGTAAAAAACCAAATATAATTTGGTT
Organism: Odontamblyopus rebecca; assembly: GCA_030686955.1. Taxonomy (NCBI): domain Eukaryota; kingdom Metazoa; phylum Chordata; class Actinopteri; order Gobiiformes; family Gobiidae; genus Odontamblyopus; species Odontamblyopus rebecca. Next base: position 8,210,397 of record CM060670.1, on the reverse strand, counting down.
TCCTGCCCCTGTTCGATTGTCCAGGAGGACTTCATCCAGACTTTATTAATATGTGTATGGGTCAGTAGGTCTTGGATTATGCTTTAGACCTGTTTAGATCCTGCCCTGGTCCTGGTTCAGTCCTCCTTGTGTGTGGTTGAACAGATTTGAATCCTTGCTCTTCTCTCTCCAGGCGTCTCTGCGGGAGTGTTATCTGGAGGATACGTTGCGTCTGATTGGTCGGCAGGACATGAGGTCTCTGGTCTCTCTGGAGGAGTCTCAGGCCGCGGGCCGCAGACTGGAGGCTCTGTGTGCAGACGTAGGGGCCCGAGAGCCACGCTTCACTGCTCTGAGAGAGATGGCCCTGAGTATAGAGAAGGGAGGGTACCACAGCAAAGAGCGCATCATCAGGAGGTACGAGCCGTTTCAACACTTATATGTGTGTAACAACAACAGGATTCATCAGGAGAAAGATAAAAGAGGATGAAATTAGGGCTCAAATAAATTAATTCTTCTTGGACTGAAAACATATGCTGCCGAACAATCAGAAAACTACTAGAAAAAAATGTAATTATATGAAAAACTTGTGAATCAACGTTTTACATACAGTATACCAAAAAATACCAAATCTTGAGCTAATTTACTCACTTCTCCTTTCTCCTTTTGTCCCATAGAAATCCCTAAAATCTAAATAAAATAATTAGTCGATTAAAATACATTTTGGTCGACTAAGACCCCATTGATCGATTATAATCGACTAAATGACTCCAGACCTTATGGGAATGGTGCTATTGCAGGGTTTTCAGTGTTAATAACTGAGATAATAATTATCTATAAAAGGACAGGACGGAGCTGAGGAAGAAAAGAAAAACAGGACACAAAAGAGGAGTGAAATACAGAATAAACTAAGACCATGTCTTTTTCAGGGAGCAGAACATCAGCCAGAGATGGAGGGACCTTCAGCAGCAGCTGCAGGGGCAGAGAGGCATGCTGGGAAATGTAGTTCAGACTCTGAGCATGCTCCGAGACATGGAGCTGATGTCACAGGAGCTCAAACTGCTGCAGGTACAAGTTTCAAGTTTAAAATCATGTTCTTATTAATGTGCAGATGACAATTTCGTTTAAATTTTAATATTTAACATTCAAACCAAGTAAAATTTGAAACTTAAAGTAAAGCCAAACTGGGAAAATGTTCTAAAAATGTTCAGCGAAATCTTAAATATAAAAATTTTAAGTGTGTTTTAATAAAATGTGTAGTCCAGCCTGTCATAGGCACTTATAAGGACAAGAATATTATAAGTAAGATAGAAGTTTATCTGAGTGTGTGTGGTTTGCTCAGGCCCAGGCCTCAGCCTCAGACCTGGGGAAGCAGCTGACGGAGGTGGAGGCTCTGCTGCAGAAGCAGGACCTTCTGGAGGCTCAGATCTCTGCTCAGGGAGAAGCTCTGAGCTCTATTAGCACTGCAGCGCTCAGGGTGAGACTCACAGAACAACAGAAAACCACAGCACATCTCAGTGTGTAACTCTAAACCTGAACTCTGCTCCTCAGGGTGAGACTCACTCTGACTGAATCACACAAAGCAACAGTATATTATCACACCCACAGGAAATAAGACTAGAAAACCACAGCCCATCTCAGTGTTTAAGTGTAAACATGAACCCTTCTTCTCCGCAGGGCAAAGGTCAGGACGCTCAGCAGGTGCAGAGTCGAGTGAGAGCTCTGGACGCTCAGTATAAGTCTCTGGTGGCCCTCAGCAGCAGCAGGTTTGGACTCAGACTCACATTCTCTAAATGTCTGGACAGGCAAACAAATTTACTACACGTTTAATATGGAGTCGTCACTGTCACAAATTCTTTGTGAATTTTTTTTACTGACAATAGAAATACAGCTTTTCTGATTCTGGGCTAGTTCGGTGAAAGACAATAAAGGTAAAAACCCAGCACACGGCCAAAGGAGAATGACCCTTTCAGTGCAATGTCTTTCTGTTGTGTTCCCCAGGCCACGCACCGTCATCATGTCCTTTTTCATAGCATTTTATTAAACTGTGTGTATGTGCACTGTGTGTTCAGGAGGAGGCAGTTGGAGGCACAGCTGTGTCTGTGTGAGTTTCTCAGAGACTGTGATGATCTGGAGCAGTGGCTGTTTGAGCGTCTGGTCCAAGTGCAGACGTCAGGTCTGGGCCGAGAGCTGAGCCAGATCGAGCAGGCTCTGCACAAGCACAAGGTCAGAACTGATTGTGAAAATATCCATGTGGAATATGGCAGTAGGACTGTACGTGCGCTGCAGCTGATTCTCACCAAGAGCAGCTTAAACGCTTGCTGTGGAGGTTCTGCAGATGCTAAAAAGCCTAATTTAAAACTACAGCTCAAAAAAGCTTGTATTCTTGGTAAGTTTATTTTCACAATTGGTACAAAGTGCTTCACATAAAGACATTAAAATCACATACAAACAGATCAAAACAAATAATCATCCTAAACTTTTATATAAAAAGAAGAGTGGAGAATAAAAAGCTTTCAGTGATATGAACAGAACAGAACTGTTTTGAGTCTGGATTTAAACACACAGCAGGAGTCCAGTCCCTGAGCTCCTCAGAGCCATGGTTCATATGGCTCTAACCATGTACTTTGGTGCTCGGCCATGGAGAGACTTGTGCACAAGCAGAGCTGCTTCTGTTCTCTGAGCCCAGGAGGCCAGTGGTTTATCTAAAGGCCAGAGTTAAATCCAGTCTGGCATAATTTAGACCATATCATGCAACACTAGTCACCTCTATTATTTGTTTCTGTGTGCATGTGTATCAGTGTCCTTGGTTTTGATTGGTTCTTGCAGGTGTTGGAGGCGGAGCTTCAGGAACAGGATGTGGTCTATCAGGGGGTTCTGTCTCGGGGTCGGGACCTGGTCTCTAAACAGAACCAGGACCAAAAGAAGACAGTCCAGAAGTGGATCAGAAGTCTCCAGAAACAATGGAACCACCTCCACAATGAGAGCAAGGCCAAGAAGGAGCGACTGCATGCTGCCAACACTATCAAACAGGTAACACCCACAAAACTGCCAATCAGAGAGAAGCAAGAGGCCACACGAGCCAATCAGAAAGTGGGAACAGATGACGCTAAAAAGAAACAGCATCATTAGACTAAATAAAGTATGAGTGTATTCCACATGCTCTTCTCAGTGTTTCCTTCTGTCTCTTTTGTTCCTGCAGTACTTCTCTGAGGCTGAGGAGGTCTCCTCTTGGCTCAGCGACAGGAAGCCACTTCTCACTGCCGAGGATCATGGGAAAGATGAGCAGAGCACCACGGCTCTGCTACAGCGCCACCTCAAGTTGGAGAAGGAGATGACGGCTTATCGCTCTGAGATCATGAGACTGAGTGAACAGGCCAAAACTGCAGCTCAGTTCAGCGCTCTGACTGTGAGGAACGCTTCAAACACACAAACTGCACAGCAGGGATGTCGGGATTTTACAATTTTACTGTTACAGTTAATTTGAGAAAAAACACAACAGTTTAACGATTATTCATGATTATTAACACCATCAAACCACAGTGAAATATTTTTACATTTTCTTTCATTTCCATCATACATCTGTGTTACATAACGGATACACAATGTTCATGATCTGGTTAATAAAATCAAACTTTCTAAATAAGTAAAGCTGAGGTGACTGAAACAGCCAGATAAAAAACATACTTTACATGAATTGTACTTCTTTGGGAGTATAAATTGAATCAATTCTATGAATAATCTTGTCCCTCCTATACAGAAACATGTCCTAAACGTAACTCTACTATAACTCTGCCTCCAGTCGGAGCCGCAGACGTCCAGACCTCTGCAGCTCAGCGACTCCTCTGCGGACGAGGGGGAGGGGCCACAATCTGTGACATCATCACCTAGAGCAGGAAGTGGGAGGAGTCACGTGAGCCCCGCCCCTCACACTGAGAACAAGGCAAAAGTGCGCTTCAGGTACAGCAGAGGTAAGAGCCTCATGATAATAAGGGCTTTTCTGTAGATTTTATTATTACAACATTTAGACATTTCTATATGTCTATATTTAGATATTTAGATTAATTATAAATATAGATATAAATACATGTCCAAACTTTATTAAAGGTACTATATTGTAAAAAGGACTCTTGTGAGCTTGTAAGCCCTGTTATATTGCTGTTGTCTCAAAACATACCTGGAGTTGTGTTTTGTTTCATTCACACATTTTAATAACTCCTTATTATTAGTCTGTCTACATCTCCAAAGCTCAAAATGCTCTGTTCCACTTTATGATGTCATGAAGTGGTATTTTTCAAGTTAACAGCTCCTTTTAGCTGTTGTTCAGTAAAGATTGGTAATTCCAGGGGTGAAATCATCCAAATGATTCAAGTGAAGGTGTATGACGTTTATAAAAACAGTGGAGAATTTCCTGTATTACCTTATGACATCACAACGTGGAAAGTGTTTTCTGTTTGAGAGAAAAACTCAACATAAATATGCAGCATTTGTGAAACATAACTCCAGGTATGTTTGTGATGAGGAAACAACATTATAACATCATAGATCATAATATGAATAATATGGGCACTGTAAAATTTTAATACATGAACTCTGTGCGTGTCCAGGCCAGTTCCCCTGGGAGCGTAACGAGGTGGTGTCCATCATCAGAGACGAGCCTGATGGAGACAGAGTCACAGCCCGAGACGGCCGAGGAAACCAGCAGCTGATCCCCAAGACCTACCTCTCCCTGCTCCCACACACCGTACGAGTAATACGCCACACACTCCACTGTCTCCATGGAGATAGCTTAATGCCATACTGTGGGGTGTTCTACATGTATGTCTGTGGTGGAATGGTTCAGCAGTAACCATTGTGACACACACATTAACAAACACTAACAAAAGAGTTTTAAGATCGTGTGAAAACTTGATTAATCGATAAGTTATTCATTTTCCGGAGCCTGTGATCAGTACAAATGTTCATGGTCCTGTTGAGGTGTTTGATATGGTCAGAGGGACTAACTGAAAACCTACTGACTCGTGCTAGCTTACAACTAATGCTGTGTGAGAGAGGCTTATTTAACAGCACACATCATCCCACCTGTTGTAGTTCCAACTAAGACTGTGTTAAAATAAAGCTCAGATTAAAGTCTAACTTGAGTAACAGATCATCAGACAGAGCAGTGCTTATAGTTGGCATCACACCCCCAGGGAATGTTGATGACGTCAGCCGCAAAGTATCGATAAAACACTGAAAACACTATTATCACTGTGCAGTGTTAAGTGAGCTGTTGTGTTTCCTCAGACTCCTGCTGTAGAACGCTCCCCCGCATCCTCTGATGTCTCCGACAGCCCCAAGTCGAGCCGGCCCCGACGCAACCGCTCCATGAGACGAGGCACCGCCGAGATCCAGGCGTCCTGGAGCTCAGACCCCCACTATGAGCGAGGAGCTGTGGAGAGGAGCCAGAAAGAGCTGGAGGAGGAGTATCACAGCCTGCACAGACTGGCTCAGGTACAACAGTGGGGCTATTCTGGGGAGATACAGGATCAGAAAATAAACCAAGACAAACATGGACTGGACCAGGGATATAACCAGGACTGAACCAGGACTGAACCAGGACTGAACCAGGACTGAGGACTGACCTGAACCAAAGCTAAAACTATAACCAAGACTTAACCAGGAATGTTGTTGTTTATTGTAAATCTTTATAGTGTAATTTATCTTGATCACATATTCTTATTCTCCTACTGTTCTTGAACTTTGCATTGCAACACTGTAATTTCCCCATTGTGGGACAAATAAAGGTTTATTTTACCTTTTGTAAACAGGACCTAACCAGGACTAAATAGGGACTGAACTGAACCAGGACTAAAACCAGGACTTTTCCTGGACTAACACTAGTACTGAAACTGAACTAAGTCAAGGTTGAACCAAGACTAAACCGGGTCTCTAACAGCTAAACTCTAAACCTGATTTCTGCCCTCAGTCTAAGATCTGGTCTCTGGAGGACGCCCTGCGTCTCCATCGGTTCTGCAGCAGCTGTGAGGAGTTTGAGTCGTGGATGAACGACAAGGAGAACATCCTCAACACGTTCAGTGCGACAGAAAACCCAGGGGTTATCCAGGCCAAATATGAGGTACAAATATGAAGTACAATCCAGAACTAAACCAGGACTGCACCAGGACTGCACCAGGACTGCACCAGGACTAAACCAGGACTAAACCAGGACTAAACCAGGACTAAGCCTGGACTAGACTCTGACTCAGGATGAGTTCTGTTCTCCTTTGTTTCAGAATTTCCTGACGGAGCTGGTGAGTGGGTGTGGCCAACTGGACGACATCATGAAGATGGGAGATGAGCTGGTGAAGAGTAGACACAGTAAACAGAGAGAGGTCCAGAGCAGACAGAATCGGGTTAGCAGCAGGTAGCTGTCATGATCAGTAAAACAGTGGGACATTACCATTGGTCACACTTTAAGCAGTAAAAACATTAACCCTGAATCCGTCTGTGTTGAGGTGGGAGCGTCTGCAGAGGCTCAAAGAGGAGAAAGGCAAAGAGCTGCTGAGTTCAGCCGATGTTCAGTCTTTTCTCTCGAGCTGCGATGAAGCTCGAGCTCAGCTACAAGAGCAGCTCCACACACTGGGAGCAGCACATGTGAACACAGAGGCCCTGCACATGGACACCCTACACCTGGGATCACTCACTCTGAAAAACGACGAGGAGGCTCAGATACAAGCGCTGAAAGACATTCAGATACTGGAGGCGAAGATCGCTTACCTCAAGAGCATCGCCAAAATGTATCAGACACACACTCAAACACACACGCGCACACACACACTCAGATACACACGCACACTCCCTCAAATACACACGTCCGCACACACACGCACACACACACACACACACACACACACACACACACACACTCACACACACACTCAGATACACACGCACACTCCCTCAAACACACACTCAAACACACACGCACACACACACACACACACTCAGATACACACGCACACTCCCTCAAATACACACGTCCGCACACACAGACACACATGCACACACACACGCACACACACACATACACACTCCCTCAAACACACACACACACACACACTCACACACACACACACTCAGATACACACGCACATTCTCTCAAATACACACGTCCGCACACGCAGACACACATACACACACACACACCTGCACACTCCCTCAAACACACACATGCACACACACACACACTCACACACACACACTCAGATACACACACATGCACACACACACACACACACACACACACACACACACACTCACACACCCTCAAACACACACATGCACTCCCACACACTCAGATACACGCACACACCCTCAAACACACACGTCCGTGCACACACACGTGCCAAACACACAGACACGTTCCTCAGGTTTATGCGGTGTATTGAGGTCCTAAACCATGAGGTCACTTCCTGTGTTTCAGGAAGCAGGACTGCAGCCCCGAGGAGAGCGCCGCCATCATGAAGGAGGTGAAGGCTCTGGAGGAGCTCCTCCTGCAGGTGAGTGAGGAAGTGTGTGAGGATCTGATGACAGACAGAAACTGCCCTGTGTCCCTGAAGGTGTGTTGCTCGTGGGTAGAGGCATGTGATGCGTAACTGTGTGGATGATGTCCGTACAGGTGAAGAGGCGAGCGGCCGACAGACAGACTCACCTGGACGAAGCGCGCCGTCTGCACAGCTTCCTGCATCAGTCCAAACAACTGCAGCTGTGGGCGGAGTTGGCCAGAGATCGCCTCCTACTGGACGACACCGGCACTGATGTCAGTTCAGCTCTGGGTCTAATTGGACAACACCAGGAGCTCAGGGAGGAGCTCGACCGGCAACATGACAGGTCATTTTACATTACAAACTTCACATGTAAATAAGTTATTGTTAAAGCAGACCTTTGTTCGGCAATTTATTTTTCTTAATTGGTGATACGCATTTGGCAGCGTCCTGTAGTCATCTTGGTACAAATGAAAATAAAGCTCCTGCTCGGTAGTGTGATGTGCAGCTATCCATTGGAGGTGCCGGCTCTATGTTGTGATGACATTTTACAGCAACGTCAGTACCACAGTTTTCTAACGTGGAAGTCAGCAAAACTTGTTTCTTTCATAAATCAATTTAAATTATTGTTGCAATTGAATATGTCTAAATCATAACAATGATCCACGAGTGTCATACATTATAACTATATAACACACTATGCTTTACGGTCTTGTGTTTCTAGGCTGCAGGAGATGGAGGCTGCCGCAAAATCTCTTCCTAAATCTGGAAACGTGGACATTCGTGGAACTCTTGATTCTCTCAAAGCTGAATGGTTGAAACTGGACAAGCTGTGGACAAATAGAAAACATCGTCTGGAGGAAGGAGTGGAACTACACAGACTGAACCAGGAAGCAGACCGCATCGAGGCGACGCTGTCGGGACACGAAGCCCGACTCAGGGTCAAAGATCTAGGGGTAAGAACACAGAATGAACCTCTATTATATATTTTTATAAGTACAGACAGTTATATTTAAAGAGGGACTTAACAGCTAAACTGCCCACAACTCTGCCCACTTAACAGCTAAACTCTGCCCACAAATGCTGCTAAAATGGGCAGTACCTGGAAGACTAGAGGGGAGAGAGAGGGGAGGAGGGTCTGGGGATACAGGGAACAGTGTGATTGGTCGAACAAGGATCCGCCCCTGAAACCAGGTCTTTGTATCAGAAACACCAGACTATAATCAGGGGAGTCCTGAGTGATGTCACCAACCACTTTGGATTTCTGTGGCCACTGGAGGCAGCACACACTTGGTTTGGTGTGTTTTTGACCAAACTACCATTAGGAACTGGAGTCAGTGCAATTTAAACACCATATACACACATGGAAAAAAGGTCGCTGGATTTACTTTAAAAAACATATAGAAAGCGGTTTCATGCAATAAAATTATGTTTAGGCTTTGAAACTTATTTTGATCCCCTCTACACATATTTTTCTCAGAACTTGAATGTCACTTTTTCATGTTGATGAAATGTGATCAGATCATGCTTAATACGCATCTTACGTTACATTATCATGAAAACCTTTTGTGGTTTTATTTTTATGTCTACACAATTATTTTAACATGCACCGACAAATGCCCTTAAAGGGGTTTAAAGTAGACGAATACAAAAAGTCTTTAGTTTTCCATAGTTCTGTATTGTTGTAAACAGAATCAAACACACACAGAGCACAGGTGACACACAGTTTGGAACTGGACAGTGTGAAGACTGATTCCAAAGACACAGAAATAACACATCATAAAAACAGTAAAAAAGTCATGTTATTGTTGTCAAATTTGTGTTTGCAATTTGAGCCCTTTCTGACCATTTTTTCAGTGCAGCTTTGTAGCAAAATGTATTTAGTTTTTAGTTCAACTTGACTTATCCTTGTCCAGGACTCGGTGGACAGTGTGCACAGTCTGCTCAGGAGGCAGGAGGAGCTGGAGGGACTGATCCGAGCTCTGGACCAAAGAGTGGAGCTCTTCAGTGAACGCTGCCATCACCTGGTGGAGCAGCAGCACTACGCCTCCAAACAGTGAGACATTAAAACTGCACGGACACTGTTCGGAACACGTCTAATGATTGTTTCTGTGTCCAGCATCCGAGAACGGAGCCGGAGCATCCAGAAAGCCCACAGGAAGCTGAAGGAGAGCAGCTGTGAGAGGAGGGCCGTGCTGCTCCAGGCCCAAAAGTACCAGGTAATCTTTAAGAGCGGAATGTGAATGTCTTATTCTTATTTATTAATTTGTAAAGGGACAGCACATTTTAATGAACATTTAAACTGTAAATATGTTAAGATTATAGTCAGCGTGGCTAATTTCCATCTTCAGTCCCTTGGCAGGTTGATGTCAAATAATGTAGGACAGGAAAAAGTAGAGCGACAATCACACAAAAGTACATAACACCAGCACTCACTATACATACAATTCATTTCAGACAGTTAATTTGAAGTTCAAAGTCAAGAATTAAGTCAAAGAATTAACTTAATCAAGTTAAAGAATTAAAATCAACCCTCAATATAAAAACATGTAATTTAATCATGGTGACATATTTAACCATTGAACAACCACAGTTTAAACCTTTAGTACGATGATGATGATGATGATGATGATGATGATGATGATGATGATGATGATGATGATGGCTCAGGCCTATACAGGTGTACTGATAGTCTGTAGCTGATGCCATCAACATTTCCTGGGAATGTGATGCTAACTAGAAGCATTACTCCATCTGAAGCTCTGATATTCAAATTGGACTTTAATCTGAGCTTCGTTTTAATACAATGAGCTGATTTATAGATGGAACTACAACAGGTGAACTGATTTGTGCCTCTCAAATAATGATACTCAGTTAGTCACTTCCATCTTTTTGTTGAAAATCAAACTTCTGAACCACAAATGTTGATCCTTCTCATTATTTGTTTGGGATTGGCTCCACAAACATCACCTCTTGATCTTATGGCTTAAAGTCCTCGTCAGTTCCAACTGCACTGCAAATATCTCTGATCCGGCCAAGATTTGAAAACTTATATCAGATTATTAATCTTGTTTACAGATTTATTATCTACTTACTAGTTCTGAGATGGCTTAATTCTAGTCTAGAGGTCATTTATTTTAAGATAACTTGTCAAATAAAATTACCTGTCCACACAGCAAGATAATTTCAGTACTTTTAAGTAATTTCCTGATAGATTTAAGTGTTTACATCTTAAATTTTGTCGGGTGTTTCTGATTAGATTGTGTTAAAATAAAGGTTTGATTAAAGTCTGATAGACCTACAGACACAGCAGTGCCTATAGTTAGTGTCACCGTTGGGAATGTTGATGCTGGTGTGTAAAATCTGAGCTGATCCAAACTTCGGGCTCTTTGTGTCTTTAGGAGTTCCTGAGCGATGCCGAGGAGCTGCTGCTGTGGATGGACGAGAAGTCTAAAGTGGCAGAAGACGAATCGTATCGAGACCCGACAAACATCCTGCGGAAACTCAAGAGACACGAGGCTCTGGAGAAAGAGATGGAGGCCAACAAAGACCGTCTGGACTCGCTGCTGCAGGTAACGCAAAGGCTGAAGCTCATTTGATTCAGATTTTTTTCTGATTATGACTTGGTTTGGTGGGATAGTACCTGTGGGCAATACTTATCATAGTTTTACATCAGTTAAGTGACAGTTTGTAAAGAGAAGGAGGAAACGCAGAGATGTAAAATACAGAAAACAGCTGAGTTCTAAAACAGAATCCTTCTACCTACTGTATGAAATCTTTCATTAATTCACAAAGTCCTAAAGTCAAAGATAATTTACAAGGATGGCATTTTACACTTTGACAGCTTAAACTTTGATTTGACAAAACAAATGTCTTATCATTCATTTTTATTAGTCTAATCATAAAAAGTTTTGACCCTTGCTAACGTTATCACATCTGTCGCCCTTGTTCAACCCGGAAGTAACATGAATTCCAAATGTAGAAAAGACTTGGAAAGTTTTTTAGTATTTGACTTTTTTTAGTATTTTTTGTTTATTTGAACTTTTAATGATGTTAACTATGTTTCAGAGAAGTTAATCTAACCTGTCATATGCACTTTAAATATCCCAGTGACGTGTGATAAATTGCTGAAGAAAATATATATGATAAACGATATTGTTGAAACTAATTTATGCCACTGACACAATGATCCTAAAGCTCAATAAACTGTTCTATATGTACAATATTATTTAACATTTGAGCTGTGATGAATAAATAGACCCTCCAAAGCTCAAATCTTATATTCTAGAAATAACAAAGAAAATAACACAATGTTCAACACTGGTACAAAGAAAAGTACCATCGATATATGACCTCCCAAAATGATGGTTCCACCTGTTATTAAACAGATGTGGTGATTCTAGGGAAAAGCCTGTACAGTCACTAGTACGACTCTCTTCAGTGCACCGTGTGTCGGGTGTTCGGTGAGTGCGTCGCGTGTTCGGTGAATGCGTCGCGTGTTCGGTGAATGCGTCGCGTGTTCGGTGAGTGCGTCGCGTGTTCGGTGAGTGCGTCGCGTGTTCGGTGAGTGCGTCGCGTGTTCGGTGAGTGCGTCGGGTGTTCGGTGAGTGCGTCGCGTGTTCGGTGAGTGCGTCGCGTGTTCGGTGAGTGCGTCGGGTGTTCGGTGAGTGCGTCGCGTGTTCGGTGAGTGCGTCGCGTGTTCGGTGAGTGCGTCGCGTGTTCGGTGAGTGCGTCGCGTGTTCGGTGAGTGCGTCGGGTGTTCGGTGAGTGCGTCGGGTGTTCGGTGAGTGCGTCGGGTGTTCGGTGAGTGCGTCGGGTGTTCGGTGAGTGCGTCGGGTGTTCGGTGAGTGCGTCGCGTGTTCGGTGAGTGCGTCGGGTGTTCGGTGAGTGCGTCGCATGTCCGGTGAGTGCGTCGGGTGTTCGGTGAGTGCGTCGGGTGTTCGGTGAGTGTGTCGGGTGTTCGGTGAGTGCGTCGGGTGTTTGGTGAGTGTGTCGGGTGTTCAGTAAACAGTGTTGGTTTCAGGCGGGTCGGCAGATGCAGTCTGAGGGGCACCACAGTGGTCAGAACCTCAGCAGGAAATCGACTGAGCTGAGCAGCCGCTGGAGGAGACTTCAGGAGCGAATGAAAGAACGAGGAGACAAACTCCGACAGGCAGGACAACAGGAGCAGCTCATGGACCTGCTGCAGGTACGTTACTGTGTCTGTGTACTACTGTGTATGTACTACTGCGTACTGCTGTGTCTGTACTACTGTGTCTGTACTACTGTGTCTGTACTACTGTGTATGTACTACTGCGTATGTACTACTGTGTACTACTGTGTCTGTGTACTACTGTGTATGTAGTACTACTGTGTCTGTAGTACTACTGTATATGTAGTACTACTGTGTCTGTACTACTGTGTATGTACTACTGCGTACTACTGTGTCTGTGTACTGCTGTGTCTGTACTACTGTGTAGTACTGGTTGTACTGTGTCCTTCTGTGTATTACCATGTACTGCTGTGTACATACTACTGTGTATGTACAACTGTGCACTACTGTGTACTGCTGTGTATTACTGTGTACTGCTGTGTATTACTGTGTATCACTGTGTATTACTGTGTATCACTGTGTATCACTGTGTACTGCTGTGAGTCTGCCACTCTAAGTATTCCAGCTGTCATCAGTTTGCATTTACAAAGAGAAATGTGTTTTTAACCCCCATCAATACTCTTGTAAAATGTTTTCAGGATGCCAAGTTGAAAATTGAGGCGATTCAGTGGATGCTGAACAACGCAGCAAAAGGACACGACCTCCGCTCCAGCCGCCAGCTGCTCAAGGTACAGACTCGTGTTTGTGCCCCTGAACAGATACTACTGTATGAGCATAATGTTCATATATGTGGAAACATATTTATTTCTATGATATATGTGTGATATATCAGTATTATGGAGCTATTATGTTGTGTTTCCACAGGAGCATCAGCAGCTGGAGAAAGAGGCGGCAGAACTGGCTGAGAAGATGAACTCCATCATGGGTCGAGTTAAACGTTTGGCCTCAACTCACTTTGACTCCAAGAGACTTCTGCAGGACACAGACACCTACCTCTCACTGTACGCTTTTATTATGGCTATAACTGTTCCGCAGACACCGTCTGTCTGCTCTTTATGTTTCTGTGGTTTACCTTTCTCTGTGTGCCCTTTACTGTGGTTTCCCTGGCTCTGTCTGTACAAGTCTTAATTATTGTTCGGTTGGTTGCGGCTCTTATTATCATTCTCTTCGTAGCATATGGCCGCGCGGTGGAGGGCAGTGTTGCACAGAGTTGTACAGTTTTGCACAGTGTTGTACAGGTGGTTGCTGGGCAGCGCTCTCAGTGAAGGAGCTAATAGCAGGCGTCCAGCTGTCAGTCCATGCGGCTAAATGACTGCTCTATTATGGCTCTGCACAAAACGCTTCAAACTGTGAAAAATAATAACCAAGCACTTACCCACATTTTTAATGCTAGGCTTTTGGACACCGTTTATGCACAATAAACCAGCTCTGTGTGGGCCCAGGCCTGCAGATTTGTCATAAGATTTAAAGCTATTTATGTCCTTCTATAAGTGTATAATAGAAAACAGGAACAAACCCTTCTCAAGTACAGGTTCCTGAGAATACAAATACAGTTTAGAGAAACATATAGAAGAGACAGCTTTGCACATCTCCTTCTACATAAAATATACTTTAAAAAAATGTGTTCCTCACCTTCCACGGTGGTTGGTCTCTCTCACCCTCATCAGCTCGGGTCCTCTACCAGAGGCCTGGGACCTTGAGAGTTCTGTGCAGTATCTTTGCTGTTTTGAGTACTGCACTTTTCTGGACTGAGATGTCTGTTTTTCCTGGATCTGCTGTAACCACTCCTCCAGTTTGCGGGTCACGGCCCCGAGTGCTCTGATCACCACAGGCACCACTGATGCTTTCACCTTCCAGGCTCTCTCCAGCTCTTCTTTCAGCCCCTGGTATTTCTCTAGTTCCTCGTGTTCCTTTTTCCTGACATTACCATTGCTCAGTATTGTAATGTCAACCACCACGGCTTTGTTCTCTCGCTTATCCAGAACCACGATGTCTGGTTGGTTTGTCATCACCATTCTGACAGACTGTATCTGGAAGTCCCACAGAATCTTGGCTCGGTCATTCTCCACATCTCTGTGTATATAAAAGAAGCTTTATTTATATTTATCCTTAAAGAAGGGGTATTTTATTTACTGCAGACACAGTTGATCTGTTCTTTATATGTCTTTAAACTTTATTTGTAGACTCAGACACCTGCACTGAATACATTTAAGAAAACTATAAAACGTATGGTGACCGAGACGTGCAGGTGTTTCTTGAGAGATGCAAATGGTTTTATAATGTGATATTTTGTGATTTTACAATTTTGTGATGGTGCTGGCTGTTACCTTGGCCAGATGAAAAAGAAATTCTGAATCTAAATGGAATCTCCTGGTTAAATAATGGCCAAAAAACAACAACAACAAATTTTTTTTTAGATCACCCTGTTCCCTTTTATTGTTTTGAAAATGCAATATTCACCAAAAACTACGTATTGACAAGTTTTATAGTCACCGTACATCCTGCTAATTACTGCATATTGCATTAAGTTTGTCAAGTTGCTGCGTACAATTTTTTATACCGGTATTATGTTTGAATATATTTGTATATTTATGGAGAATTGTCGCATGGTTGACGTAGGCTTGTCTCTAAAATGCTCAAACATTCAAGGATAACATCTAAAACCTCTTCAGACATGTTTTTGATTTGATTATAATCTGGTAGAAATCTCAAAAAAGAAAACTCCCTCTTTAAGGAGAAATTCTTTGTGACAGATGGGACGAAGGAAAGATTTCTGTTCTAAATATGTTCCGTATAAAACCACTGTTGACCTCTTGTCAGGTTCAAGTCCCTTCAAAAGCCTCTGGAGCTGCGGCGCTCGCTGCTGGAGGCCTCAGTTCTTCTGTTTGAGTTCCACCATGACGTCGACCTGGAGCTGAGCTGGATTAACGAGAGACTGGCTCTGTGTGGCTCTGAGAGTGGACTGGACAAAAGTCTGTCTGCAGCTCTCAGCTCCATGCACAAACACAAGGTAACGCACATTTCTCTAACGCCGCCAAGATACAGCAGGAATATTTCTACCAACTGAGCTAAAAAGTCCCAAGTTTAACTGGACTTAAATAGAATAATGAGCAGACAAAGCATAAAAGGTTTGGATGGTGAAATTCTGTTGTGTTTCCAGGACGTGCAGGCAGAAGTGAACGCTCACAGCAAACACCTGAACTCTGTCCTGAAGAAGGGGAAGGGCCTCGCCAAATCCAACCAATCTGACGCAGGAGTCATTCTGGAAAGGTTCTTCTGCATTTCCCATTGGTTATTTCTGTTGTGTGCTTCCTGATCTATTCGTGACTCTGGTGTTTATCTGAAGGTGTGACCATCTGAAGGCAGAGTGGAAGGAGCTGGAGGAGGCCTGCAGCCGAAGAGCCGCTCACCTGAACCAGGCCGTGACCCGAGAACAGGTCAGTGCACAAAGAAGGTTTATTAAGACCCATTTAAAGTACTAGCTACTACATGTGGTAAATATTAGTTTTTCATAAAAGGTATAGGTATGCGCACATCACTGGTGCAAGGCTACTACAGTGAACATAAAAAGTGAGACAAAGCCTACAAACTTACTCCCAAACTGCCTTTATATTATATTATACTTTATTATATTATACTTTATATTCGTTTTACATCTATTAAGTGGCAGTTTGTGAAGAAAAGTTGAGATGAAAAACACAAAAAAACTAAATCCCAGGGTGCTGTGAAAGCTGATGGATATCCAAAAGTGCCCTGCATCTGATGTAAATGTGATCTGGAAGTAAAAGGAATTAATATAATAATTATAAGTGAATAATAATAGACTTATAGGACTAGAAAAATATGATATAACATCTCCAATAATGCAGCAGGCTCCTCTCTGACACAGCAGAGACTCCTTTTGGCTCCTTTTGGCTCCAGCTCATCCCTTTATTCTGCTCTCCTTGCAGCTGCTGTTGGACTGTTCAGAGCTGGAGTCCAGACTCACTGAAGCCCTCAGTTTAGTGTCTATTGAGGACTACGGAAAAGACTCAGCGGCGACTCAGAAACACATCTCCAAACACCAGGTCTGTGCCAACATGTGCCAGTGTTATGGCCTGTGTTAAAATATGTGTTCAAATGTTCTGTTAAATAAGACAGGTATAATTTTACTTTGGATAGTTAGAGAATGAAGTCAAAACGTGAATGAATGACTGAATGAAACACGTATGGATACTGGCATCCTTATTGCAGCCTGTTTGTCCCTGTGGCTGCAGGTGCTGATGGGTCGTGTGGAGGTGCTGCAGTCTGAGGTGGAGGCTCTGGAGCTGCAGGTGGAGAAGGCCCAGAGGACGTGGAGTCTGGAGGAACTCGGCCGCAGCTACACCCGCCTGCGGAACCTCAACCAGGAACTGCAGCATCAGGCTCAGACCAGGTGAGACCAGAGCCAGGGCTTAGTTGGCTTTGTTTTCCCAAAGGTCTTTCCCAAAGATTTGTAAGTGATTCCAACCTTTTTTGTCAGAGGTCAGAGGTTACAGGAAGTACTTCTTCTTCACGAGTTCAAACATGAGGCCTCAGAGCTGGAGGACTGGATGAATCAACAGAGGCAGAGCATGGAGGCGCAGGAGCCCAGCAGTGAGCAACATCTTGAGGTAAACTTAGAACTAGGCCTGTTTGTGAGGTCAGTGTCTATGAAGTTTAGAAGTAAACTAAAGGCCGCCACACACTACAGGATTTTTCAGTCTTAAACGATTTTTAAACATGCGACAAAAAGTGCACACCACAGACAGTAGGAGGATCTAATGAGACTTAAAATCTCTGATCGCAAAGACTCCAGCGGGATCTGTCTGCAGACCACAGGATATAAAGCTGTGAGCGCGATGGCGTCAGCTGTTTCCTGTCTACAGTAAAACCACTCGCTCTGAAACTCTGGAGTGTTCAAAAGATCAGAGCTCTGCACTTAATATAAAGATTGGAGATAAAGTCCACAGGAAGTAGAGTCACTGTCGCTAATCTGCAGCTTTAGCTCGATCCGTGCGATGTGTAGATGTAAACAGACACGTGAGGAACTATCTCACCTTTTTACGAACAAAGAACGTCTCAAACTGAATTAATGCGGTTTTGTAGACTGGAGTCATTATTTGCAGAGGACAATTTCTATGGATAATGTGGGTGAGATGCTGCACTTTAAATTTACCACTTTACGAGAGGTGAGGAATAAAGTCTTATCTTTATAACTTTGTATCTTGTGTCTCTGCGTTCATCACTCCTCTGCCCCTGACGCTCTGGTTATTGGCAGTTGCTGTAGTGTTGCTGAAGTTTGGTAGTTACGATCTGAGTCCACACATGAGGAGCAGCGGCTTCAAAATCGCACACGAAAACAAAAAATCGGGTCATGCCTCTCCGAACTCGGGGACAAAATCGGGCAAATTCTCCTGTAGTGTGTTGCGGCCTTAAGGCTGTTTCAGAAACAACACTCTCCCAGTGCACGGGGACTCATAAAAATACTTATAAAAATGTGTTAAACTGTGGTTCCAGCTGCTCAAGGGGAAGTTGGACGGGTTCCTTAAACATCTGGACGTGTATGAGGAGCGTCTCCAGATGTGCAGAGACTCGGGGAACAAGCTGATCCGGACCAAGCATCCACAGAGCCAAGCTGTGAAGGAGGTGCTTCGGGCACTCAGGTCTGCGCTAGTGAACACAGATACTCAAAAGTCTGAATCACTCAGATCATAGCTCCTGCTCCTAGTCCTTTACTTTAGGGTCATGGGGTCAACCGTAAGAGTCCTAGGCAGATAGAAGAAGAAGGAGCTTCAGCTGTGTTTGGAGAAACGTATAAATATGCGCAGGTCTTCTATGTACTTGGACTGAGTGAGTGTGTGTGTGCAGTGCATGCTGGGAGGTGCTGCGGGCCGTGGCGTCAGAACGAGAGGAGCAGCTGCAGAGAGAGGAGGCATGTCTGATTTTCTACCAGGAGCTCAATGATGCTCTGGCTTTCATCAAGGTCTGTGCCTGTGTTAGACTCACTGTAATAAAAACATAACCTGATGAAAACAGCTCATTTATCCTGCGCCTCCCTTTGAAGGAGCGGCAAAAGAGCATCCCTGACTCTGTGGCCAAAGACCTGAGAGGAGTCATGTCGCAGCAGAAGAAACATCAGACTCTGCTGCAGGAGCTGGCCTCCACTGAACACCAGGTACCTCCTCAGAACCAGACCACACTGCCTAAGGACACATTAAATCAGGTACCTCCCTTAGACACGGGTCATACAGCCTCACATGAGGACACTTTCCGTCAGATTAGAACATTACCTAAACAAAAAATACTGTGAGCCCTTCCTTACATTATTTATCATAATTATTTATATTATGTATGAATATAAACTTATCCAAGCAGCTTCTTCAGTTCTGACAGTTTCATTGAAGTTCACTCCGCCCCTCAGACAGATAAAAGGCAGTGACTCACCGGTATCTGGGCAGAACTGAAGAAGCGTCTTGGAGAATTGAACAAACATATTCACTTCAAAAATTTTGTTAACTTCAATACTATTTTATTTGAGAGATTCCACAGACATTAATATTATAATAACAGTTACAGGAGCAGCTGGACGGTATGGACGTCATCTTGAATTCCTGCTCTCCTCACCTCAAGCCCCGTCTCCGGGAAGTGCAGCAAGAAATAATGGAGAGATGGGAGGAGCTCCGTCTGGAGGCTGAGCAGAGGGAGGAGGAGCTTCACGTGGCACAGCAGAGACACCTCTTCCTCAACACGGTCTGTTCTTCTGCCTGTGTTCACTGGGGACCTTCCTCTAAGCAGATTTCTACTTTAAGATGTTAACTTAATCCTGTTGGACATGGGCTCTAAGATTAATTAATCACAATCATATCGAAATTGCAGTTAGAATGGACACAATTATCAAATTACAAAGGCTCCAAGTGCCATAATTTCCTCCACACACTACAAAATTTCCCATCTTATTCTATTATTAAACTACTAGCCCTGTACAAACCGATTTCAGTCTTTTTGTGAATTCTCCTGAACTTGTTTAAAATGAGAAATTGGTACAAAATCCATTTATTAAAACATACAGTAAGCTGCAAATCTAACAGGCCTGGTTGGAATTGGTAATATCTGGCCTTCTGAGCTTCTGTGGAGTTCCCCTACATGTGGCAGTGTTTTCCCGTCCTCTCTGTTTCTGTCAGGTGCATGTTTAACCTGTCCTTACCTTTCCTCTCCTCTCTGATAGGTGCACGATTACCTGTCGTGGTGTTTGGAGCTGAGGGGAGCAATGGCGGCTGAGGAAAGCATCAGTGACGTGTCCACAGCAGATCTCCAGCTGTCGGCGCATCAGCAGCTCAGAGCCGAGATGGACCAACGAGAGGAGATCTACCAACAGGCCCTGGACATGGGCGAGGAGCTGCAGAGACTGGACCGAGCCAATCGGAAAGAGGTGAGGACAGTGGGAGGAGCTACAGAGACTGGACCGAACCAATTGGAGAGGGGTGAGGACAGTGGACAGGCAGTAGGAAAGAGGTAGGTAGACAGGACAGCCAATAGAAGCAAGTTAAAGACAGCATTAGGAAGAACCTTGTCTTGCCTTCACCATTTCCATTTGAACAAAAGGGTGATCCTGTTCACAGATTATTTAATAAAGTTCTTTGTGTTTGAGGTGGGGGAGAAAGTGCAGAACCTGTGCTCAGAGCGAGAGCGTCTGGAGCAGCAGTGGACGGAGCGACAGAGGAGCTTAGAGGAGATTCATCTGGAGCAACTGTTCTACAGAGAAGCCAACAGCCTGGACAAGACCTCGGCCTCACAGGAGGTACCACAAACACTAACACTAGCACTACTTCACAAATGTAAAGACACGTTCAATCCACTTAGATAGAAGTCATATCAGGTACCTCCACTCACACCTAAGAAACCAAACACAGAAACACAGAAACAACAGGGGGCCTTCCTCACATTATTTATCCTAATTATTAATATTACATTGCAAAAGAAATGTTCATTCTGTCCTTGGAGAAGTGTTTTGGGTGAATGCTTTTCTACATTTATCCAAAAGTTCTGACAGTTTCGGTGTAGTAGCTCCTCCCTTCAGACAGATATTTAAGTGACACCAGTATCCGGGCAGAACTGAAGAAGCCTCTTGGATGAGTGGCCAAACCCTAACCCGCTGCACACACTTTACACACAGAGAAGACAACAGTCTGGACAAGACCGCCACCGTCTCACATGATATCTCTAAAAAAAATAAAATAAGTGCCACTGAGAACTCATTCTATTGCACTTTTAATTTGTGATTGTCTTTTACTGTTGTCTATTTATTTATATTGTACTGTATTATGTGCATGGATGTATGGTATGAGGATGCCTCTTTTCGTCTGTACTGCAAACCTGATTTACCTACGGGTACGAATAAAGAAACCTGAACCTGAACCTGATCTCCTCTGATCTACACACTCACCCTATACACTAAACTTAGGCAGAGACCACCGCTCTGATCTCTGATGTGTGTCTAGGATCATTCTAAGCTCAGGGTGCGTTTGTCCAGGTGCTGCTGCAGAACGCTGCTGCAGGAGACTCTGTAGACGAGATCGAGGCTCTGATCAAACAGCATGAAGCATTTCAGAAGCTGCTCCTCTCTCAGGACGACAAGGTAAAACTGGACACAGTGACACAGAGGTCTGCAAAAGTGTGGGGCAGGTCTAACCTCTGCTCTCTCCACTCCCTCGTCTCTTTTCTAACCTGTCCTCTGTGCTGCAGCTGTCTTCTCTGAAGGAGCAGTCTGAGCGTCTGAAAAAGCGTCTGAGCTCAGAGCGGAGCAGTAGGATCTGGAGTAATTACAAGTCTGTGAGGAAACGCAGACACAGGGTCCGAGAGCTGTCTGCACAGCGCAGGGAAAGGCTGGAGCTAAACCACCTCATCGCGCTCTTCAACAAGGACGCAGAGCTGGTAATACAGATGCCCTCTGATCCTCATGTACCCCTGTCAGATGCCCTTGATCTATTCCACCATTTTAGTGTAACTCGTGTTAGTTGTTCAGTATTTGTCCGTACCCTGTGTTTTTCAGGCGGAGGAGTGGATCAGTGAGCGCTCACACAAACTGTCTGAGGGCAGTGAGGTGGACCTGAGCAGTTTACAGAGCAAACTGAACCTGCTCCAGAAACACCAGGCGTTTGAGTCTGAGATCCAGGCCCACAGCCAGAACATCAGCGCTGTGCTCCAGGTGAGAGAAAGTGAGGGGGCGCCGGAATATCTAAATATAGTGTGATAACCAGTAATGATGGTTAACTTATTTGTGGTCTTAAGTGTGTGCATGTTTTTGTGCTCTTTTTACGTAGAAATATATCGCACTTCAAAATTTGTTATCATGACAAGTCTAACTCCAAGCTATAGTTCTATTCTTTACTTCTAATGTCATTTCTTTTTGTCTGTTTTTGTGTGTGCCAGTCAGGAGAGGAGCTGCTGGCTTTGTCCCCTTCCTGCTCCACAGATGTGACCAGGACCATGGTGTCACTACAGCGACACTGGGACGACCTGCAGACGGCCGTGGCTCTGAGAGGCAGCGCCCTCAAGGACCACAGGGACCTGCTGGAGTTTCTGCAGAAGGTGGAAGAGACCGAGGCCTGGATCAGAGACAAGGTGCTGCTCACAACATGCACTGAACTGTTATGCACAAAGTCTTACACAGGATTATTAAAGAGCCCATATTATACTATTTTCTGATCTATGTTATAATGTTTCCTCCACACAAACACACTCAAACAGCTCTGTTCCACCTTGTAATGTCATGTGGTAATAAAGTTGCTCCACTATGTTTTTAAACTCCATACACCTTCACTAGAATCATTTGGATTGCCAGTCTCTACTGAACAAAAGGCAAAAGGAGCTGTTAACTTGAAAACTACCACCAGGTGACATCACACGGTGGAACAGAGCATTTTCAGCTTTGGAGATGTAGACAGACTAAAAGGATTGTGCTGCAGGAGGTGCTGATCAGTGTCGGAGACCTGGGGAAGGACTATGAACATGGAGTCCAACTACTGAAGAAACTGAGTGAGTTCAGAACCAAAGGACGAGGAGGGGTGAGTCCCACTGTGATCCGCTCTAAAATGTAAAGGAAACTTAAAGGACTTGACTCTGTTTAAATCCTCTTTAAAAATCCTGATTTTTCCCTTGTAAAGGTTCTGTTTTAGTCCTATTTTACCTTTATTTAGACCCACTTTACTTGTCCTGGTTAAGTATTGTTTCTGTGTTGGTTCTGTAACAGGAGGAGACGGTGGACGACGCTCACATCAGAGCTATAAACCAGAGCGCGGCTCGTCTGGAGAAGAGGCAGAGGACAGAGGATCTGCAGACAGTGAAGAAGAGGAGGCAGCAACTCAATGACAGGTGCTTCATATGAGCATGTTTTATGTAATAATCAAACATGCTTATGACTTATGACCTTTTACACATGATTCTCAGGTGGAGCAAGTTCCATGTGGACCTCAGCGAGTACAAGGAGAAACTGCAGGGGGCGCTGGTGGTGCATGAGCTCATCAGGGAGTTAGAGGAGCTCCGGGACAGAGCCAGTGAGAAGGTAAATCTACAAACTGTGATGACACACTTCACAGCTCACGAGATCTGAGCTCAGTTTCAAATCATCTCACGTGTTGTACTTTCAACTAAACCAGCTCTTTCTGGTCAGATTGTGTTAAAATGAACCTCAGATTAAAGTCTTACAAACCTCAGATAGAACAGTGCTTACAGTTAGCATCCCCTTCCAGGGAATGTTGATGACATAAACTGCAAAGAATCAATTGTGCATTTATGGGCAAGTCTCAAGATTCACATTCTACATTATCAAGAAAACAACTACACTGTTAAACGCTACATAGAAATAAACACAGACAGATACTGTGTCTCACACTGTGTTCAGTCTCGTTTAAACCTCTTGTTGGTCTTGTGTCCAGATGCTGCTGGTTCAGGGTCAGGACTGTGGCTCTGATGTGGAGACTGTGGAGAATCTGATCCGACGACACGAAGAGACCGAGAGAGAGACTCGAGTCATCCAAGAGAGAGCTCAGGTCAGACCACAGACTGTAGAAAAAGGCTCGCAGTTATAGGGGCAAATTTGGCGAGTTCCATATTAGGAATAAGAATTTATTTACAGATAAAACTGTGAAATAAAAACCCCAGGATAATGTAGAGCGGGTTAATATGAATATTTTGACAACAATATGAGGAGGCTCACTGTAAATGTAAAATGTGAAAATAACAGATTGTTTTGTGGTCAGACTCTGGAGCAGGAGGTGAACTCTCAGCTGAAGAGCAGCTCTGTCCTTAAAGACAAACTGAAGGACAAACTCCGGGAGACGCAGAAGACGGTGAAGGACCTGAGACACCATGTGACAAACAGGTGAGAGGCAGGAGATTGACAGGTGATCCACAGGTGAGTGACAGGTGATCCACTGGTGAGGGCTTAGGCAGAGACAGGGACACCCAAAACACAGGGACTGAACCTGTTTAAATCAGACAGGAGGAGAAGTGAATGATTCCTCATGTCCTGGACTGGAGAAGTAGAGACAGATTGATACTAAATTCTAAATTCAGCAGCAGCAACAATGAAACATACAGATGTTTTCTTGTGTTCTGGGCTGATGCTGAATTTTTATCTTTCACATACAGAAAGGAGCGTCTACAGGAAGCCCACCAGCTGCAGCTCTTTAAGGCCAACCAGCGCCTCCTGTTGGACTGGTGCGGGAAGTGCAGCCGAGACATGGAGCACAGAGGGGCCCCTGAGAGCCCAGAGGAGGCGGAGCGGCTCCTCACTGAGCACTCGGACTGGAGGGTACTACTCAGACACTCCTCTTTAGCCTATCTGTAAACTGTGACCTGTCTTTACCCTGTCTGTAACCTGTTTCTAGCACCTCTTTATTCCTTCTGAGTCCCTGGTCCTATTGGCCTAAACCTGTGTGTTTCTGCAGGCGGAGATAGATGCTCGCTCTGAGCGCATAGACTCTGTGAAGGACTATGGGTCAGGCCTGATCAAGTCCAGACATGAGTCTAAGTCTGAGATCCAAAGAGCTCTGGACCAGCTGGACCAAGCTAAAGCCGACCTGGAGGAGACCTGGACTAAGTGTGGTCTGGTCCTAGAGCAGGCTCGGACTTTACAGGTGAGTTTAGGGTTAAATATTGTGATTAATTCATTTAAAGGTGTGAAGCTGATTGTATCTGTGTCCTGCTCAGATGTTCCTGTTGTCAGTGGAGCAGTGTGAGCTGTGGCTGAGCAACAAGGAGGCGTTTCTATCCAACCAAGACCTTGGGGTAAAACCCTTTTGTATATTACTAAAGATAAACTAGTCTTATGATCATACACTAAGTGTGAACGAGGATTTCCTCTTTAAGAGCTCAGTGTCTGAGAGAGTCAGCTCAGAGAGTTTTGACAAAAAGGCTCTAGGTTTAACATGCGTTTGTTACAACATTGTAGGGACATTTTATAGTTTGTTAAGGTTAGAAGAACTGTGTGGTGGGGATGTAGTAGAGGTTAGGACCTTGTTTTAAGGCAATGCTTAAGTTTAGGACTGTGTTGTAAGGTTAATGTTAGGACCAGTGTCAGAGTTTGAGTTATGGATCCTGAAAATGTGACAAAAGAAGGCTGTGGGAAAATAGTGCCCTTTTTTCAGTGATCTCTATGAACCGTTGGGATGTGGAAATATAGAATAGTGGGAATATAGGTCAGCGCCAATCTGAGGTGGAGGTTTTGTTTCAGGGTTCTGTTTCGGAGGTGGAGGTTCTGCTGAGGAAACACGCACAGTTTGAGGAGGATCTGGAGACTCAGGTCCATCGCCTGCAGCAGGTGGAGGCTCAGGCCAAAGACATGATCCAGAACCAGCACCAGAGCTCACAGACCATCAGAGAAAAGAGCAATGCACTCAAACACAGGTGAAGAAACCAGGATTAAAGCAGGACTATAGCAGGACTTTACCAGGACTGAAATGGGACTAAAGCAGGTCTGAGCCAGGACTGAACCAGGACTAAACACAAACATGACAGTAGTGTTGTGCGCTATGAACAGACGCAGTGAACTTCAGAAGAGAAGCAGAACTCGTCACAGAGATCTGGAGCAGGCTCTTCAGCTGCAGCAGTTTCTGTCCAATGCTTATCAGGTCTGTTAAGGCTTATTTCTTGTTCTTGCCCTTTATATTATTGTCTTAAATCCTTCCCTCTGTCCTGTACCTGTCTCAGTTTGGGGTGTGGCTCTCTGAACGCAACGCTGTGGCTCTGGATGAAAACTGGAGGGAGCCGACCAACCTCCAGGCCAAACTTCTCAAGCACCAGAGCTTTGAGAGCGAAGTCCTGGCCAACCGATACCAACTGGACAATCTCAGCAAGGTAGGACCGAACTTAGACCTGGCTTTGTCCTGGTTTTGTCCTTGTTAAATCCTGAATTAGTCCTGTTTTAGTCCTGGTTTAGACCTGGATTAGACCTGATCTAGTCCGAGTTTAGTAATGATTAGACCCTGGTTAGACCTGGTTTAGTGCTGGTTTAGACCTGGTTTAGGCCTGGTTTAGACATGGTTTAGTCCTAGTTTAAACCTGGTTTAGTCCAGATTTAGTACTGGATTAGACCTGGGTTAGACCTGGTGTAGTCTTGGTTTAGACCTGGTTTGGACCTGGTTTAGTCCTAGTTTAGATCTGGGTTAGACCTGGTTTAGTCCTGGTTTAGTCCTGGATTAGACCTGGGTTAGACCTGGTTTAGTCCTGGTTTAGACCTGGTTTGGACCTGGTTTAGTCCTAATTTAGATCTGGGTTAGACCTGGTTTAGTCCTGGTTTAGTCTGGGTTTAGTCCAGATTTAGTACTGGATTAGACCTGGGTTAGACCTGGTTTAGTCTTGGTTTAGACCTGCCTTGGTCCTGGTTTAGTCCTAGTTTAGACCTGGACCTCATTTAGACCTTTAGACTTGGTTTAGACCCGGTTTAGACCTGGGTTAGAGCTGGTTTAGACCTGGTTAAGACCTGGTTTAGACCTGAGGTAGACCTAGTCTTGGCGCAGCCTTTCAGTTCAGTTTTAGTCCCGGTTCAATTGTCCTGCTGCTCTGGTTTTAATCGTCACTGTTGTGTTTGTCTCAGGAGGGTCAGAGGTCGATGGATGAGAGTCGCTCTGCTGAGGTTAAAGTTGGTCCCAAACTCAGAGAAATGACGGAAAACTGGGAATCTCTGCTCCACAACTGTAAAGAGAAGAAGAGCCGACTGCAGGAGGCCTACCAGGTATAAACAACTCTGCAGTCACCAATGTTCAGGATGTTACAGCAGGAGTGTGATGTTACATGGCAGATATGACACTTAAGAGTTGTCAAAAGTCTCAAAACTCCATAACAAAAGTAGTACTGAAGATAGATACTCATTTGGTCAAGTATTGATAAAATAAAGGAACTACATTAACAAGACAAAATCTGTTCCTGAACAGTTTTAATATTCTGCGCACACCCGAATGATACGTATGTGTGTCACTCTTAGTTAAATTAACACATTATTCGCCTTTAGCTTCCTCACAAACCTCAGTGCTGCTCTGATTGGTCCGCCTGCCCGTTTAACCTCACAGCAGGAGCGTCCCAAGATGGATTCTCGTGAATCTGTGAACTTAAAAATATCGCCAGAATCCATTTTGTTGCAGTTTTAGAATGATCTTGTGCTTGAACAAGTATAAAACCACATGAGAACAAAGAAAGTACTATTATTTAATGATAAAAATCACATTCTATGGCCAAAAGAATCTGTGTTTTTTAATAATTGCGGTATCCAAATTGGTATCAAGTCTATTCCTTAGTATAGGAATAGTTTGAATTTTAATATTGTAACAGCACTAATGCATTTTCTCCTTTCTAACTTGTTGCCAGGCGTTACAGTTTGAGCGGAGCGTCGATGACATGGAGCAGAGGGTGGAGGTGGTGGAGAGGGGCGTGTCCAGTGAAGACTGTGGCTCTGATCTGTCGTCTGTGACTCGGCTCCTAAAGACTCTGCAGGGGCTGGAGCAGGAAGTGGATGGGCTACGGAACAGACTGCAGGTGAGGCACGAGAGCACGTTTTAGGCCTTCATATAGTTTAAAGACATATTGTGCTTATGTCTGCTCTATAGGTATAATCTGTGACACCCATATATTCATCTAAAACAAGCACATAAAAAGAATTGTACCAAAATAACTGCAATGCTGCTGAATGTAATTTGACCAGTCCCTCTATGATGTCTTGAAAATAAGCAATGAAAGATTGCTCAAACGTGCACAAACTGCTCCAAATAAAACTTCGAAAGAGTAAATGAGAAGGGGAACTATAGGTCTGCTTAAAGATTAGACTAAAGATTTTCTATAATGGGGTTATGCATTTCTTAAATTACCTATATTACACAAAATGGACTCTTTGGAGCTTTAAGCCATGTTTCTTTCTAGAAACAGACCTGGAGCTGTGTGTTGTTTCATTCACACATGTTCAAGTAACCTTTTATTTTTAGTCTATCTACATTTCCAAAGCTCAAAATGCTCTGTTCAGTTTTGAAGCTACCTTTTACCTTTAGTTCAGTAAAGATCGGCAATTCCAGGGCTGAAATCATTCAAGTGATCCTAGAGAAGATGCATGATGTTTAAGAACACAGTGGAGCACTTCCTGTATAACATCACAAGGTGAAACAGAGTGTTTTCTGTTTGAGAGAAGAGCTCAGAATATAGGATTGTGTGTTGAACGTGTGTGAATGAAACAAAACAACTCCAGGTCTGTTTGTGATGAGGAGACGATAACTTTTGAAGCCATTAAATTCAGACGGATGATTTAAAGTCAAGATGCACCAAAGTTAACAAATGAACATCAAAGGCTACATTAGTTTGAATGATTTAATGTTTTTCTTATCCAGACTTTGTTGGAGACGGCGAAGAGCCTCCAGTCTCAGGGAAACTTCATGGCTGAGGAGATCCAGAGCAGAGTGGCCCTGACCATCAAGAGGTTTGACTCTCGACATGTGTCTCCTGAGAGATTCTCAAGTGCACCTCTGATCTTTTACGATCTTTGTTATAATGTTGTTTCCTCATCAAAGACATAATTACCTATATTACACAAAATGGACTTGGGAGCTTTAAGCCATGTTTCTTTCTAAAAACAGACCTGGAGTTGTGTGATGTTTTATTCACACATGTTTAACATACACATTCTGTGTATTTAGACTAGGCTGTTTAGTTCTTTTAATCAGAAAACATGACATGTGCTAACACAGGAAGAGCTTATCTGTGTTTTTAAACTCCACACATCTTCACTAGATTAATTTGAATAATATCAACCCTAGAATTGCCATTTTCTACTGAACTAAAGGTAAAAGAAACTGTTACCTTGAAAACTACCGCTACTTGACATGTGTTGAATAGAGCATTTTGAACTATGGAGATGTAGACAGGTCACTCAAACATGTGTGAATGAAACAAAGCACAACTCCAGGTACGTTTCTGAGGAAGTAACTGCATTATAACATGGCTTAAAGTTCACAAGAGTCAATTTAAGACCTTTAATGTGCCTTTAATGTGAAGTGCAGAGTGGAGACACCAAAGATTTTCTCTGCAGTGATAAAAAAGGTTGATCATAAGTGCAGTATTTCTAGTACCATAATGTAAATCACCAATTCAGATTCTGTGTAAAGACATGATATGGGTCCTCGCAGGTACAACAGCCTAAGCGAGCCCATGCAGAGGCGCAGGGACACTCTGGAGGCCTGGCGCAGTCTCTTCCAGTTCCAGAGAGACATAGAGCTGGAGGAGGCCTGGATCAGAGGCGCTCTGCCCAGTGTCAGCAGCCCCGAGCTGGGAAACACACAGAGCTCCACCCAGCAACTGCAGACCAAGCATCAGGTCTCACACACTCTGTCCTCCATGATGAGTTTTAACAGTTCTTTTTTTCTTTTAATCCTAAATGTTTTTTTCTTCCACAGTCTCTGATGCAGGAGCTGTCCAGTCATTCTGCCTCAGTCAAGTCTATTGAGGAGACGGGCCGTAACCTGGTGAGCTCCACTATCTGTGTGTGTGAGGGTGTGACTGCTGTATAACCCCCCCTTCACTTACCTGTGCACTAGCCCCTCTTCATCCTCACCTGTGCACTAGCCCCTCCTCCCTCTCACCTGTGCACTAGCCCCTCCTCCCTCTCACCTGTGCACTAGCCCCTCCTCCCTCTCACCTGTGCACTAGCCCCTCCTCCCTCTCACCTGTGCACTAGCCCCTCCTCCCTCTCACCTGTGCACTAGCCCCTCCTCCCTCTCACCTGTGCACTAGCTCCTTCTCCTCCCTCTCACCTATGCACTAGCTCCTCCTCCTCCTCACCCGCTGATGTCTCCGTGTGGTGTGTCCAGGTCAGAGCGCGGCACTTTGCCTCTCACGATGTCCGAGAGCGTCTGGACGAACTGAAGCGTCTCCATGAGCAGCTGAAGGCCGATGCTCAAAGGAGAGAGAAGCTCCTGCAGGAGGCGCTGCGCATCCACAGCTTCATAGGGCAGGTAACAGTCATGAAAACACTGTAGTGTATAGTGACATGTCCACTTCAGGTTGAATAAGTCAGTACAGTGTTTTTTGTGACAGTCCTGTTCATGTGTCCTGTGTGTCAGGTGTCAGAGCTGGAGGAGCGTCTGGAGGAGCAGCGTTTAGTCCTGGACAGTTCAGACTGTGGCAGAGATGAGGAGACCACACAGGTCTTATTCAAAGCACTGGACGCTGTGGACTCTGAGCTCGAAAACCAACGCAAGACTGTGTCCAAGCTGCAACAAGCAGGAGCCGAACTGGAGGGCCTCAGGCATCCCAACAGGTAAACATCTCTAAAACAGAAACAGAACTGCAAGATTAAAGCAGTGTTGTGAAAAGTGAACATAGTATGATTTCAAAAGTGAACATAGTCTGATCTTTGAGTGTTCAAGCCCCTCCGGGACCATATTATTGATGGTAAATAAACTTTTTCTGCCTTTAAGATGTCCAGTTGGTCTCAAGACTTTTACTTCCACACTTTCTTGGACAAGCTGAAAACTTCTACAACAAGCAGGACTAAAGCGGGACTAAAGCAAGATTAAAGCAGAACTAAAATAGAACTAAAGCAGGACTAAAGCAAGATTAAAGCAGGACTAAAATAGGACTAAAGCAGGACTAAAATAGGACTAAAGCAGGACTAAAGCTGGACTGACGCAGAACTGAAGCAGAAGTAAAGCAGGACTAAAGCAGGACTGAAGCAGGACTGAAGCAGGACTGAAGCAGGACTGAAGCAGCACTGACGCTGAACTAAAGCAGGACTAAACCGTGTCTCCTCTCCGCAGCCGCCAGGTGGCTGAATCTCTCCCTGTGATGGTCGACCTGTTTGAGTCTCTCCTGCGTCTCTCCTCATCTCGTCGAAACGCTCTGTCAGACCAGCTCCGCCTTTACGCCTATGACCGAGAGGCCAAAGAACTACAAACATGGCTGACCAACAAGAAGAGCCTGGCTGAGTCCGAGGACTGTGGGCAGGACCTCGAGGGAGTAGAGGTTTGGATATTCAGCTCTGTGAATTCATAGACACGTCCAGAAAAGCAGACAGAAGCATAATCACCACTAAACTCAAGCTGCAAAACTCTGTGAAAATAATGTTTACTTCTTGAGAAGCTATGAAAAAGGGTTTGAGAACTACATATTTTAATGCTACTAAAACAGAAAAACATACAGACTTGTCCTAGTGTCTGGTTCTGTCACGATAACAAGTTTTCAATAGTGATATATCTTTGAAGTAAATATATATGATAAACAAACCCAAACCATAAAGCAGAATTATCCCCAATAAGTATTCTAAATTATTATTGTTTATAATGTGAGCTGCTTCATTTTAGTAGTTAGCTTGCATCTGTAATAAGACATAATTCATAATTCGGCTTTCTACAGTTCAAACCTTGTCATAGTGCAGAACAATGACAAAAGTTCCTCAATAGTATAAAGAAAAAGTACACATAACTATTTTTTCATCTGTCATATAGTGAACAATAGGTCTTTATTGTAATTATGAAGACAGACCTACTTGCGTCCTGTAGACATGATCATGAGTGTGTGTTGCATCTGCTGTAGGTTCTTCAGAAGAGGCTGGAGTCCCTGGTGGCTGAGGTGTCTTCTCTCGGCCGCAGTCGTCTCTCGGAGGTCCAGCAGCTCGCCCGGGGGCTTCAGAGGGACGCTCAGGCCCGAAACAGGGACGAGACTGTCAGCCGAGTGTGGGAGGAGCTAAGCAGCGCGCTCACCGCCAGAGAACAGGTCACATGACACTGAGGGACAGGTCACATGACACTGAGGATGTGGCGATACTGTGAATATGACCACTATAAATGTCTCTTTGTGATTTCAGAAGTTACGTTTGGCTCGAGAGGTTCACCAGTTTAACCACGACGCAGAGGAGCTGAAGGGCTGGATGGCAGAGAAAGACCTGGTCCTGGACTCTGAAGATCCGGATCAGGACCTGCTCTCTGTGCAGACTCTGTTCAGACAACATCAGGCTCTGGAGGTAGATCCCCACACAGGTCTGCATAGAGACTGCAAAGGTCTAACCTGGAGAGGTTTGATCATTCGCCCACCCAAACTGAAAAGTGCAGTTTTTTCTGTAGAAACCGTCAGGCAGGAGTGAGAGTCAGTGGTCACTTGTGCTCACACATTTACTGACACATTTTTTCCTTTTTTCCTTCTTCAAATACCAAGGCTATTGTGGTGTAGATGTATAATGAACTTGTTTATATAAATGTGTATGTGTGACACCAAAGAGCAAATCCCTGTTGGAAAAGACATTCTCTAAATTTGTTGTTCAGAGAGACTTGGGCCTGATCTCTGAGGAGGTGAGCCGCTGTAAAACCGAGGGCCGCGCTCTGATTCGCCGACAGCCCGCGGTGCTGCGCCCTGTGGAGCAGAGACTGGAGGAGCTGGAGGAGCTCTGGAGCAGTTTGGAGCTCAAAGCCTCCAGCAGGAGAGTGAAGCTGGAGAGAGCCCAGGAGGTGTGGAGCTTCATGGACCAGAGCAACCAGATCATGTATGTCTAACCCAAACCTGATCTAACCCTGAGCTATACACTGCACTGTTATTAATGTGAGACTAAAGACTAGACCGAGAGAGTGAAGCTGGAGAGAACCCAGGAGGTGTGGAGCTTCATGGAGCAGAGCATCAGATCATGCACATCTAACCCAATGTTTCTCAAACTGATGTGTGAGGACTTGGAAATCTTCGGTTTTCTGGGTTTACCTCATTTAAAGTTAATTTTATCCACTTTTTTGCCCCCCTTTAGATAATTTTTTGCATAGAACTACAGTGGAGATTATAGTCCACTTTTAGACCTGGTTTAGACCTGGTTTTGCCCTAGATTAGACCTGGAACTGTCCTGTTATAGAAGGTATTGAACATATGATACCACTGGCCAGAGGTGGGGATAAACTTCAAAAACTGAATCAAAGAGAAGCTTTCTGGATTCACAAATTAAAAGCATGTGAACATCCTGGTCTGAATGAGGACTTTGATTTTTTTTTTTTGATTTTTTTTTTTTTATAAATGTTATCTGTACTTTTTTCATTACTTGTTTACCTGTATTGTGTTTTTTTCATTGGTATTAACCTGTCCTTCCCATTGGTCAGTGTGTATTTTAAAGGCCACGCTCATACTTTCAATTTTTTAGCTTAACCCTGATGAAGACCAGTCATGGTCGAAACATGCTGACTTTGGCCATTTGAATAAAGGCTTTTTAATTATACTTTTTCTCGTGCGACTATTAGTTTTTTGGAGTGCCTGGATTTCATTTTGTCTAAAGTTTTGATCCTTTTTCCAAGAGCACCCTCTACCTGTTGTCATTGATTAGAACATCTGCAGCAAACGGCCACATTTTTGTTTTTTCAGTCCTGTCATAGACCTGGTTTAGATCTGGTGGTATTCAGAAAGTTGGATCTTTTCTTTTGTAGTACTTCGGGTGAAAAGTTAGTGAGCCACTGATCCAACCCAAACCCCCAAGCCTCACGATACACACCTGACTGTTACAGAAGAAACACTAGAGGCTAAACCACAGGCGGTCTCTGACATGGTCACACTCCCGGGTTCTTCTCAGTCCAGACTATTTGCTGTTTGTTGTGTTGCAGACGGTAAAAGTAGCAGGTTTATTTGAGTCCGGACTGTTGTGTTGCAGGTCGTGGCAGAGGCAGATGTTATCTCTGCTCAGAGCTGAGGCTCAGGTGGTCTCAGGATTAGACCTGGATCAGCTGATCAGGAAACACGCAGAGAGACGTGTGCAGATCGACCGACAGACGAGTAAGAGCAACGCCCTGAGAGAAGAGGGAAGGAGGCTGCTGCACGAGGGAGGATTCATGTGTGCCGAGGTACGATAGTACTACTACTGCTAATACTTCTACTACTGATACTACTGCTACTACTACTACTACTACAGCACGAGGGAGGATTCATGTGTGCCGAGGTACGATAGTACTACTACTACTAATACTTCTACTACTGATACTACTGCTACTACTACTACTACTACTGCAGGAGGGAGGATTCATGTGTGCTGAGGTGAGATACTATTACTACTACTACTATTACTACTTCTACTACTACTACTACTACTACTACTAGTAGTAGTAGGAGGGAGGATTCCTGTGCGCTGAGGTGAGATAGTACTAATACTAGGGCTGCTAGCACTACTACTACTTATATTGATACTACAACTACTGATACTACTACTTCTACTGCTACTACTACTACTACTACTACTCATACTACTAATACTACTAATACTGATACTACTATACTACAATCAGCTGCTACTACTTTTACTACAACTACTACTCTTTTCTTTAATTTTATGTTCTTCTCTCTTTAATTTTATTATAATTATTTATGTTTTGGTTTGTTTGGTTTGTGATTTTAATGTATTTCTTATTCTGTAAAGCACTTTGAATTACTTTGTGTATGAATTGTGCTATACGGATAAACTTGCCTTGCCTTGCCTAACACTCCTGTTACTACTACTTCTGCTGATACTTCTACTGCTCCTCCTCCTCTCACAGTTCTTGTGTCTGTGCATGTTTGAAGTGGAGCAATTTGTTTGTGGATGTTTATTCCGAGGTTCTGGTCTTTTCCAGGTGGAGACTCGGGTGTCGGAGCTGCAGCTGCTGCAGGATCAGCTCGTCGCTCTGTGGGAGGAGCTCCGAGTGTTTTATGAAGAAGAGCGAGAGATGTTTGTCCTGAGGAGAGAACTGGAGCAGGCCGAGCGCTGGCTCAGCAGCCACGAGAGGGCGCTCACGTCACAGGACTACGGGGTAAGGCCAGGACTGGAACTAAACCAGGACTACAGGTGAGACTGGGGCTGGAACTAAACCAGAACTACAGGTCAGGCCAAGACTAGAACTAAACCAGAACTACAGGTAAGGCCAAGACTAGAACTAAACCAGAACTACAGGTAAGGCCAGGACCAGAACTAAACCAGAACTATGGGTCAAGGCCAGGACTAGAACTAAACCAGAACTACAGGTGAGGCCAGGGCTGGAACTAAACCAGGACTGCCGGTGAGGCCAGGACTAGAGCTAAACCAGGACTACAGGTAAGGCCAGGACCAGAACTAAACCAGAACTACAGGTCAGGCCAACACTAGAACTAAACCAGGACTACAGGTAAGGTTAGGACTAGAACTAAACCAGGACTACAGGTAAGGCCAGGACCTGAATTAAACCAGAACTATGGGTCAAGGCCAGGACTAGAATTAAACCAGAACTACAGGTGAAGCCAGGGCTAGAACTCAACCAGGACTACAGGGTGCGACCGGGGCTAGGACTAAACCAGAGCTACGGGTTAAGGCCAGGACTAGAACTAAACCAGAACTACAAGGTGAGACCAGGGCTAGAACTATGTGTTGAGACAAGGGATAGAATTAAACCAGGACTAGACCAGGGCTAGACCTGACCCAGGACTCAAGGAAAGAACTAAACCAGGACTAGACTTCAGGGTCTTGTTCTAGGATCAGTTTAGAAGTGTGTGGTTTAGCCATAGTGTTTACCTTATATTTCATTCCTTTCTTAGTTTAGTCCTGGTTTAGTCTTGGTTTAGCCTTGGTTTAGCCTTGGTTTAGACCTGCTTTAGCCCTGGTTTAGGCCTAATTAAGACCTGGTTTAAGCCGGGTTTTAGTCTGTGTTTGATCTGGTTTAGCCCTGGTTTAAACCTGGTTTAGAACTGATTTAGACTTGGTTTGGACCTGGTTCAGTGTTGGTTGTTGCTGTGCTTTTCAGGATTGTGTGTCGGACGTGCTGGAGCTGCTGAAGAGGCAGGAGGACCTGGAGGCCATGATCCAGGCTCAGAATGATCGCTTCAATGCTCTGCAGAAGAAGATCACCCAGGTTTTAATTTTTTTAAAGTTTTTTTGTTTGCTACATTTCACGTGTTTTCACTTTGACGCCTTCAGTGAGAATCTCCAGTGTAAATAATCATGGAAATAAAAAGAAACAGATGAAAAAGTGCATCTAAACTTCTGACTGGTCGTGTAATTCTTCTGTCTTTTTGCAGAGGGAGAAACGGCTGCAGATTTTGAGGAATGAGGACGTCTCTGACAGGAAAGCTCCAGTGAGAGTCTCGTCTCTGAAGGGGAAACCTTCTGACCCCACAGTCAAACCCGCGTCCTCCTTCAGAAACACCCGCACCACTGCTCCATCTGATGACGGCAGCAGAGACGAGACCGACAGCACATCATCTGTAAAATCGACTGTACGCTCGTCCTATAGAGACCTCCAGACCGCACCATCTGACCACCAGAGAGACAGAACCACAGCTCTATCTGACCCCAGCAGCAGAGAGGAGCCTGACTACACAGTGTATCCAAAATATACTTTACACTGCCAGACCACAGCTTCATCTGTGCACTGCAGCAGGAGGGAGGAGGAGGAGGAGATGGACAAAACCTCACCACAATCTCCAACCAGACCGAGAGCACGGCCGTTCCCTCTGTCTGACCAGAAGGATGAAGAAACATCTGGAAGGTTCACATCAGATCCACAGGAGGACACTGCAGCATCATTAAAACATCAGGAATCTCCAGCCATTTCGTCCTCACCAGAGTCTTGCCCTAAATTCAAACCCAAATACCCGGATATCAACATGAGGGACACAGCTCTGACCACATCTGACCACAGTAAAGAGGAGGAGATTTATCAAATACCCAGAGCACAACCACTTTCTAGTCGATACAGAAGCTACAGATCTGATCCCAGTGAAGAGTCCACTCCACCGCCTTCACCCAAACCTGCAGAATCTCCACCAGAGTCTCACTCCAGGTTTAGAGCTAAATCCACGGATGACAAATTGAGGAACACAGCTTTATCTGACCACAATAAAGAGGAGGAGATTTATGAAATACCCAGAGCACAACCACGTTCCAGTCGATACAGAAGCTACAGATCTGATCCCAGTGAAGAGTCCAGTCCACCGTCTTCACCCAAACCTCCAGAATCTCCAAAATCTTCATCCATTTTGTCCTCACCGGAGTCTCGCCCCAAGTTTAGAGCTAAATCCACAGATGGCAACATGAGGGACACAGCTTTATCTGACCAGAGCAAAGAGGAGGAGATTTGTGAAATACCCAGAGCACAACCACGTTCCAGTCGATACAGAAGCTACAAATCTGACCGTAGTGAAGAGTCCACTCCACCGTCTTCACCCAAACCGCCAGAATCTCCAGCATCTCCTACAGAAGCTAAAGCCAAACCTCCTCTAGCTCCTGAGCCTCGTGTCGTGTCTGCAGAGTCCAGCCAACAGTCTGCACCTGAAGTAATTAAAAAGGATTCAGCTCCATTCGTCAGAAAACTCACTCCTCCGTCTGTAGCGCCTCCTCCCCCTCCTCTAAGTTCTCTAGAGATGGCCCTCAGGAGAGCGGAGTTCACTGTCATTAAAGAAGAATCTGAGCCAGTCAAAGAGCAGATTTATGAAGCCTCATCCACTTTGCAGGAAGAGAAGAAATCCAAAAGTCCTCCCCCAGAAGCTCCAGAGGTAAGTTTAAGATGAATATTAAAGGGCCCATATTCAGATCCATGTTGTTTCCTCACCAGAAACGTACTTGGAGTTGTGTTTTGTTTCATTCACACGTTTAACACACAAACTCTGCATATTGAGGCTGGGTTCGTCTCTCGAACATCGCATTGTGCTCCTCTGTGTTTTTAACTCAACAGAATCAAAGAAATATATGTAGTTGGAGCGATCACCGGATCACCTCTAAGTGAAGGAACAATCAGGTTCTCTTCGGAGATCCTGGGTGGGCAGAATGACTTACTGGATGAGAGAAGAGATCTGAGGCACTCCGATATGCTTTACTATAATTTTATTTCGAAATAAAAAGAAAATATATGTAAAATATAACATAAAATATATTAAAATGAGATAAAATTATAGCAAACCATATCAGAGTGCATCGGATCTCTTCTCTCATTTAGTAACTCAAGAGAATCATTTGGATAATTTCAGCCCTGGAATTGCCTCTCTCTCTAGAACTGAACTAAAGGTAAAAGGAGCTATTAAACTGAACACTAAGACTACATGACATCACAAAGTTGAACAGAACATTTTGATTTTAAGAGATTAATAAACCAGGATTACTCAAACCTGTGTGAATGAAACAAACACAACTGCAGGTTTGCTTTTGATGAGGTAAGAACATTATAACATGGTGTAAACATCACAATAATCCATTAAGTGTAATATGGGACCTTGAGATCACTACAGACACAAACACACACATGATATGACAAAGTAGTGTCACTGTTAGACCTCAGCTTTCACCCAGGCAGGTTCAAATCTCACTCAAGACGCTCTTGTTGTGTCTTTGGGTAAAACATTTTTCCATTTTGGTCGTTCAGTATTTCAGAAAATACTTTGTGAGTTGAGGTTACATTCACTTTTCCAAACTAAAACTATTTAAGTTTTAGAGTTAACCTGTGTCTCTTTAGGTGAGCTGTGGGCAGAAGGTCCGGATGCAGGGGGCGCTGGAGCTTAAACGAAAGGTGAGAGGCACCCGTCAAATACAGTTCCCAAAATCACCACAATCAATCAATCAATCAAACTATTTATAGAACGCTTTTCATCCAAAAAAAATGCAACAAAAACACAAAGCGCACAGTTCCTCACAGTTCCAGGCTGAGCTTTGGGTCAAAACATTAACTTTAATATGACAAAAACTTTAATGTCCCACAGCTGGATCACTGGGAGCAGGTGTTTGCTGTTCTGGAGTCTGACACTCTGAGACTGTTCCATGATAAAGAGGCCGCCGCTGAGGTAACTGCTCAGACTTCACTATTATCACTAATACTAATACCAAATTTCCATTATATATTTATCCTGTATGTTTAATACCGATGCCTACCCACAGGGGACCTCCAGGTGGCCCCCGATCAGCCTGAGAGGAGCTGTGTGCAGAGAAAACGTGTACTACAGAAGAAAAGACCACACATTCAAGCTTGTGTAAGAGATTCATCTTTAGACTCAGGGTCTGATAAATTGTGTGTGAAGTATAAAGCTTTAGGTTTCATATTTAGAACGAGGCTCAGCGGTTCTTACAGGACACAGAGATTCTTAAAAGAGTCGAGTCAAACTATTTCCATAGCACAATTAAAAAACAACTGCAGTTTACCAAAGTGCTGAACAGGCCATAGTTAAATGAACTAAAACATATAAGGTTAAAACACATTAGTTAAAGTTGAACTCCGGCACGTTTGAAGCTAAAGTCCGTTGCTAGAGGTGGTTGAATTCTGTCAGAAGCCAAAAAACGGCACAGATCAGTGTTTCCTTGGTGGAGATCTCACTGTGGCAGTGAGTCTGTCAAGGCAACAAACTAATGTAGTGATGGGGGCAAGTTCTTAACTTCCACGTAAAACGACAATTTGCTTCACACTGAAGAAGCTTAACACCACAGACTCACTGCCACAGCGAGATCTCCGCCGAGGCAACACTGATCTGTGCTGTTTTTTGGCTTCTGACCGTATTCCACCACCTCCAGCAATGGACTTTAGCTTCACACATGCCGGAGTTCCCCTTTAATAGAAACTGTGAAGATTACAGTGAATTATAATGGCTTATAACACACGGCTCTTCTTACACGTGTTACCCACTGTTATATCTATAAACTATGACAAAGTTAAAATACCCAGACACATCCTCTGTCTCTGCGTCTACAGTCTGGAGGACAGGAGCCAGTACATGTTTGCTGCTCACAACAAAGAGCTGCAGCTGCTGTGGATCAAGAAGCTCCAGAACCCGGAATCGGCGTCATCTGACTCCGAGGACTCAGGGTGAGGCCCGGCTCAGATCTGATCCACGTTTCCTTATTCATTACACTGTTTCCCTTTGATTTCCTTCAGACTATGGTGGCGCATATACGTTCTTTATTAATAGTGTTTTCTTTATTTTATTTTTGCTTTATTTTTTGCTCAACACGATCAATACAAACCAGTAAAATCACAAAATAACACATTATAAACCATTTTCATGTCTCAAGAAAAACATACGCGTCTCATTCACTGCGCTTTTTACAGTTTTCTTAAACTTATCAAGTGACAACAAAGATTCCAGTTTAAGATTTTCCTGTAAATTATTCCAAAACCATGGATCTTTGTAGGAAAAGTCAGATTTTCTCAGCTCAGAGACGCACTGAAGCACAGTATAAAATAACCGTGAGTTTTTTTTACCATTTGTGGAAAGTGAATGTAATTTATTGCCTGTATTTCATATTCAAGTCAGTCTTTTTTAATAGTATAGTTATTTTTATATTAATCATAATACAGTAAGCACCAAAGTGAGACTTTCTCCTGCCAACGTACTGTATAGTTCAGACTATGTGGGAGAATTTTATCCTCTGGGGGCCACCGTAGTCTCCTCCATTAATGGGAAACACTGCATTAGTTTCAACTTTCAAAAGATTTTATTTTTGAATTCAAGCTTCTAGTTCAAGCTTTTTCTATCTTTGAAACCCAAGAATAGAACAGTTTATTCTCTTTTGAGCGTTTGATTGAATAATGCTGTGTCTT
The DNA here is from genome assembly GCA_030686955.1 of Odontamblyopus rebecca. Taxonomy (NCBI): domain Eukaryota; kingdom Metazoa; phylum Chordata; class Actinopteri; order Gobiiformes; family Gobiidae; genus Odontamblyopus; species Odontamblyopus rebecca. Next base: position 8,169,787 of record CM060670.1, on the reverse strand, counting down.
TATAGTCCAGATAACAATTAGGAATCAGCCCTGTTTGTTTTTCAGGAGAGCATCTTCAGTGAACGTCAGTCTGGAGAAACTCACTGATACCAACGAGGACACACCGCCCCCGAAACAAGAGGAGAAAGAGGAGAGGAGAGAGGGAAGAGAGGAGATGAAAGAGGGAAGAGAGGAGGAGAGGAGAGAGGGAAGAGAGGAGAGGAGAGACGAGAGTCCAGAGCAGCCCTCCAGCCCTCCCCCCAAACCTCCTCACACCTACTACAGCCTGCACCGCTACAGCTCAGGTCTGAATCAGCTGGACTTTAACTCAGACTAAACCAGGACTAAACTGTGGCACTGGTTAAAGAGGGTGTGAAACTGTAACTAAACCAGGTCTAAACCAGGTCTAAACCAGGTCTAAACCAGGTCTAAACCAGGTCTAAACCAGGTCTAAACCACGTCTAAACCAGGTCTAAACCACGTCTAAACCACGTCTAAGCCAGGTCTAAACCACGTCTAAACCAGGTCTAAACCACGTCTAAACCACATCTAAACCACGTCTAAACCACGTCTAAGCCAGGTCTAAACCGGGTCTAAACCAAATCTAAACCAGGTCTAAGCCAGGTCTAAACCAGTTCTAAGCCAGGTCTAAAACAGGTCTAAATGAGGTCTAAATCAAGTCTAAACCAGGTCTAAACCAGGTCTAAACCAAGTCTAAACCAATTCTTAACCAGGTCTAAGCCAGGTTTAAACCAGGTCTAAATGAGGTCTAAAGCAAGTCTAAACCAGGTCTAAGCCAGGTTTAAACCAAGTCTAAACCAGGTCTAAACCAGGTCTAAACCAGGTCTAAACCAGGTCTAAACCAGGTCTAAGCCAGGTCTAAACCAGGTCTAAACCACTGCTGTCTGTTCCCAGGCTCCTCTGCTCCAGACTCAGAACCTAAAGACCCTCAGAGTCCTGCAGCTCCAGAAGAGGCCACCAGGGAGCGCCCTCGGATCAATGTCCTACGCAGGCTCTTCAGGAAGTGAGCCCCGAACCTGAGCCTAAACCAGGACTGAGGCAGGACTAAACCAGGACTGAGACAGGACTAAACCAGGACTAAACCAGGACTAAACCAGGACTAAACCAGGACCGAAGCAGGACAAAACCAAGACTAGTTTAAGGTGAAAGGATGTTCTGTGAGAGGGACAGAGGTGAGAGATTGAGCTGCACTTTATTCATGTGTACTTCCACTTTCCATCACACTGTGGCGCTGTGCCAAAATACATTAACATGACATTAAAAAAATAATAATGGTAGCAATAATATGTTCAACATTTAGGACTAGGATTTTCAACATTTTAATGTAATTCGGTTTTGCAGATTCGACATTTGACATTTTCAAAACTGTTAATTACTTCATGATTTTTAAATTTTTATTTTAGATTAGTACTACATTGATCTGGATTTTTATATCTAAAACTCTGCCGATAATGTTAATGCTACTAATGTTCATGCTACTTCTAATAATGTAATAATGAAAGAGAAAATTATCATATCCACATTTAGATCCATTGCACTCTTCTCTGATCTTGCTAAATTCAGGTTATATTTTTAGTTGAAAAGCAATGTTCATGTATAATATTAATGTAAAATAATAATCAAAGATAACAAATCAAAAGTTTAAAAGTTTAAGGTTAAATTAGCATAAGCCGCCCTCTGACAGCTTTTAATGTAAATAAAATATGCTAAATTGCTGTAAAATAAAATGTCTGAAATGTTTTTCCTCGTTTGATGGGAGACAAATCCACTAAAGTCCCCGCAGTGAGTGTTCGGCTGCTCCCCTGCAGTTCCTGAGGCGTCCACGTGGAGGCGTTGGTGCTTCATAAATGTCCCGCGGCTCGTGGCGGTTCAGGTGGCTCTTTCACACTCCGCAACAGCTGCTCATCAAACGCTCACAGCTCCAACAAAACAACAAATGTGCTCACAAAAGACGCTTAGCCTGCGCCGCACCAGACAAATAACAGCACCGAATAACAGCACCCAAAGGTACCCAACAATACCACCCGCGTAACAGCACCCACAGCTACCCAACAGCACCCACAGGACCCCATAGCACCAACAGCTACCCAACTGCACCCACAGCACCCCATAGCACCCACAGCACCCGTGTAACAGCACCCACAGCACCCATAAGACCCAGCAGCACCCATGTAACAGCACCCACAGCTACCCAACTGCACCCACAGCACCCCATAGCACCCACAGCACCCATGTAACAGCACCCACGTAACAGCACCCACAGCACCCATAAGACCAAGCAGCACCCATGTAACAGCACACACAGCTACCCAACTGCACCCAGAGCACCCCTTAGCACCAACGGCACCTGTGTAACTGCACCCACAGCACCCCATAGCACCCACGGCACCTGTGTAACAGCACCCACAGCTACCCAACTGCACCCACAGCTACCCAACTGCACCCAGAGCACCCCTTAGCACCAACGGCACCTGTGTAACTGCACCCACAGCACCCCATAGCACCCACGGCACCTGTGTAACAGCACCCACAGCTACCCAACTGCACCCAAAGGACCCCATAGCACCCACAGCAACCATGTAACAGCACCCACAGGACCCCATAGCACCCACAGCAACCGTGTAACAGCACCCGCAGGACCCCATAGCACCCATAAGACCCAGCAGCACCCATGTAACAACACCCACAGCTACCAAACAACACCCAAAGGACCCAATAGCACTGACAGCACCAATCTAACAGCCCCCACAGCACCCCATAACACCCATAGGACACAACAGCACCCATAGGACCCATATAACAGCACCCACAGCTACCCAACAGCACCCATAGCACCCAAATAACACAGAAAAGAAGCTTAATCAGATAAACAAAATGGCCAAAATAATTATGATTAACAATAATATTTTGATAATTATTAAAAGTGCAGTTTACAATATAATATAATATATTATATTATATCATATTATATTATATTATATTATATTATATTATATTATATTATATTATATTATATTATATTATATTATATTATATCATATTATATTATATCATATTATATTATATTATATTATATTATGTTATACATTTAAACAGCTTTAATAGTTTTGTATTTTATTTACAACAAAGATCTAAATGAGAGAATCACAGGAGTTTCTTTCGGCTCATTCTGGTGTCTTCTTTTCCTCATGATAAAGGATGTTAATGTTTATTGTTCCAACTGTATAGGCCTCACTGCAGCACCCAACAGCACCCAGATAAGTCAAATAACGGATGAAATATCAGGGGAGACGAGCACAGCTCCTCTTTCCTTTTGCATCAGAGCTGATTTTTGGTTTTTACTCTGAGATTATAACATAGTGTCAACCTCTTTATGCAGCTGGTTTATTTCTGTGCGAAAAGACAAACGTATTTCCACCATTTTTATTAACATGGACATCGTGTAAATACTTGTACGACTGTAGTGTTTGCTTTTGAGTGAGCACGGGCTAAACCAGGACTAAACCAGGACTATACCAGGTCTAAAATGGGACTAAGCCGGGACTAAACCAGGACTGAAATAGGAACAAGCCAAGACTGCAGGACTAAACCAAGACTACACCAGGACTAAACCAAGACTACACCAGGACTAAACCAAGACTAAACCAAGACTACACCAGGACTAAACCAAGACTACACCAGGACTAAACCAAGACTAAACCAAGACTACACCAGGACTAAACCAAGACTACACTGAGACTATAAACCAGGACTAACCCAGGACCAAGCCTACACCAGCACTAAACCAGAACTAAACCAGTGGAAGCCTGGACTGAGGGTCAAAAATAGAGCCACATTTTCACAGAGTAGAGTTTTGCTTTACATTTTATTTAGCGTGAGACCCGCACAAAGATGTCACCTCCATTTTGCTAAGTCGTGGGAAACCGAACCCGCTGTTGCGTTCTGTCACCCTATAGCGTGTTTTAGGCTTTGTTTAAGTCCGGCTCTGGGTTTGTTTGATCCCGGCTCACCCCAGGTTTAGGTCACTTCCTAGTTCTTGATCTTTCACACAAAAAACACAGGCCAAAAGCCAAAGGTCGCAAGATGACCCTCCTGTAGCACTTTGAAAAGTAAAAACACAGATATTTTATTAGCCAAACATTCGAGTGGTAAAAACACCCAAACTTAATTCACCCGTTTAACCAAATTCTTCTCTTTTGATTAGTGAAGCTGCTGCATAAATTATTGTATAGAGCGAAGTGTGAGTGAAGGAAAACCCATGAAAAAGACCAACCAGCTCCAATTAGGCCGGACCTGTCGCTGTAATCCCACAAAGCCGAGCAAATCCTTCTAAAGAGCGGGACCAGGGCTCATCAAATACTGAACCCCCCTCTCCACACACGCACACACTCACACCAACACACACCCAAAAACAGGCCCCGCTCCCACTCATGGCCTCCAGCTACTGACACTGAACACTGGGAGAAAGACACAAAACCCGGGTTTGGTCAAAGACAAATGTGCTTTTTAGAAATTCAGAAATGTGTTGTAGATTTTTCACATTTTATCTGTAGAAGGGCCATAGTTTAATGTATTTTTTTTTTTTTTTTGGGTTATGCCTAGTCTAATCCTGGTTTAATTGAGTTTATATTTGCTTCTGTGAATGTGAGTGTTATAATTCCTTTTTTTTTTTTTTAGCTCTTGAAGCTTTCATTTAGAAAAAAATAAAAAGCAAATTAAATTACACTATGCGCACTTTAATTAAACTAGAAATCATTGGCCTCAGTGACTTGTGCATGTTCTAGCTTAGTTATATCTGCGCTATAGTTTAGATTGAATGTTCTGTGCGTTCTGTGTTTAAATATTAACAGCGCCACTTGTATTGGATTTCAGATGAATGCGTTTGCTTCGTTTAGTTATAGTTCATCAGGTTTAGTGCGGGTTTATTTAGATGTGGTTTAGTTTAGTTCATTTCATCCCTGTGCATATTGGTGCTTGTTATGGCACAAATGTTTGTCTCCATCCGGATGTGGCTGAGCGCGCGTGAGGCCCGTGCGTCCTCCCGCTGTCGCCGTGTTTCCTCTGAACGTGACACGGAGCTCACAACATGTATAAATAACAGCGGCGCAAATGCGAACATGAGCTGACATTGTTTTATTTGAATATGGAATATGGCGTGTTTGTTTGCGCCAGGCCTCGCGCGGGCTCGCTTTTCACTCTGACCCGCGTGGCTCGTGTTTCCGCTGCGCACGTGAATCCAGCTGCTGCGGGCGCGTGCGCTGGCCACTCGGACCCCGCTGTCCTGCCCTCGTCCCGCTGCGGGCTTCACACCGTCTCAATGAGCCCCTAATGCGGATCTCTCATGCACAATACACGCTCCTCACGACCAGACTTTTTACCGACGCGTCTCCCAATTTCACGCCGCCACAGGTGCGCGTCATCCCGGGCTGACTCAACAAAACCCTCTACATCTTTACTTTTGCGATGCCTTTGTCATAACGTCGTAGTCCATTTTCCACTGAACCCACGTGCACTGCTTTTCCAAATATAGCCCGGACCCGACAGTCAAAGGTTCTTCCACCAGGTGCTTCTCCGGTCGCACCAGTTGTTTCACCCCGCTCCCAGTGCGCTCTCTCCGGCTTTTCTCCACACTGTTCCGCCGCTCCAAAGCTCTGTGGACCCATCTGAGGTCGCATCACTTTGAAAATAACCATAACACGTTGACTTACTTTCTCCCTAAACACTCCGCTTTCCGCGAATAAACACCGCCTCTACGCGTCAAAATTACACCGCTTTTGGTGCGTCTCGCCTCGGCCTCGCTCTCAACATCCCCCGGGGCTCCGGAGCTTAGTGTTCCAAATAAAAACAAATCAGCGGGTGTCCGTAAACCGCCCAAATCCACTCCTAATCCAACCGCTTACTTCACTAAAGCCGATGTTTTACAAGAGTTTCCACATTTTCCCCATCGACTCATCCTACGGACTCACACCGCTAAAGATACGCCTCTTTCCGGCTTACGTCTCGTCAAACCCCCGCCGGCTCCGGGGCTCAAACCACGCGCACTCCGATGGACAGGTGCACAGACAGCCCAAACCGGTTCCTAATTCGTGTTTTTCCCCTTCACTAAACTCCTTGTTCGCCGTCACATCTCACCGACTCATTACGCACGGTCTGTCCGGATGAAGCGCACCTCCCCCGGGCTACATTCCCCTCTGCCCCCGGTGTCGTGGAGCTGGGCTCAGATTTCGCCTCTTGTCTCTGTGAAGCTGAAACAAGGTCTGGTCGTGTCGTGTCTTTGTGGGAAGCTTCCGCTGGATTTCCTTTATTATGGACGCGTCTCTTTTGAAAATGTTCATTATAATTTTTTTATGTGGCTGTTTTATCTGGGCTCTGAAACTGGTGCCACAGGTGAGACTTCTGCCTTCAAAGCCACACTTATTTTTGTACTTTGTAATTTTATATTTACGCTAATTGTTTTGGGATATCAAAATTAAACTCTAATAATTTTGAATGTTTTTGAACCTCAAACAATTCTCGGTTATTTATGCTTTAATTGACATAAACTATGTATTACTGTTCTCCCACCATAATATTTTGTTAGTTTCATTTCACAGATTTTTGGATAAAATCTGTGAAATGTATATTATGGATTTGGTCCATATAATTTTGTCTTTGAATGGGCTTTTTCGCTCCCTCTGTAATATTTTTTTTTAATGGGCGTATAGTACAATGTAATATTGTATTTTATTTTTTAACCTACTCTAAAATGGTATACTATTTGTCTTTTGGATAATTTCAGATAACTGTTTTGAAAATCTTTGAGTTCACTCACTCATTAAAGTTTCTCCACCTGAATGTTTTTGTTGTCAAATCAGATTCGTGCAGAACGCTGCGAATTTGAGTTAAGGCAAAAAATAGTTTTCATTAAAAAGTTGACATTTTAAATCCCCCGCCTCCCCGAAGTAACTGAACTGTTGTTTACATGATTAAAACAGTGATAATGGGCAAAAATAATATTGTCTCTAAATATTTATAGAAATTACAATTACCTTTGCTGTTTTCTCAGCTCTGGGTCACAGACTGTTCTGTGTGCGAGGGCTGATTTTTATTTGAAGAAAAATAAATACACAAAGATAATAGTTCATTGTTTTATTTGCTGTAAAACAAAATCTCTACAAACATGAAATGGTTTCGTCACAGTTTTATGTTCTGCGGAGGCATCGGTGCTACGCGAGAGAATGAACCCGCAAATGGATTCAGATGGAGAAGTGAAAATGGGGGAGACACGGAGGAGAGGCGAGGGAAGGAAATGGAACAAAACAAGACGCGAGGGCGCGCAGCTGCGTCAGAAAAGCGCAAAACGAAAAAAGGACGGATACGGAATATTTAAGTTCAAATCCAACATAATAAAACATGGAGAAAGAGCGGGAGACGGGAGGAGGATCCGGTACAAAGGAGAGAGGATACGTGGATCTGAGAGTGGCGCGCAGAGAAAAGGCGACGTGATGCCTGTTATAGAACATATAATTTCACACTATTTTACATATAACATAAGTCATGCTATAAGAAAACAATATTTTCCGTTGTGAGTTATATTTATTTCAGTTTAATGACATTCTATAAACAACTGAAAAAGGTAAAATGGGGAGACAGCGCGCATGTGTAACTTAGATCTTTGTGCGTAAAAGGGAAAGTAAAAGTCTAAAGTCTTGAAAGGCAAAAAGAGCAGAGGGGAAAAAAAGAGCTGGAGCCGCAGTGGATGTGGTGCAGGTGGACGCTTTTACGCACGGCTTTTACGCACGGCTCTATGCGTAAAAGCCGTGCACCGCTCACTCCTTCTCCTCCTCTCTCTCTTTTCTCTTCCCGTCTCCCTTTTCTCTCTGTTTGTGCGCGCGCCCCGGTGTTTATTTGTGTCGCGCGGGATGTAAACAGCTTCGGTGCGGGACATAAACACGGAGCGGCCCACAGCGCGCATGCGTCAGACGGACCTTCAGCCCCACCGAGTTAAAAGAGGAGTAAAGTGAATAAAAGCAAAGACTGGACATATGGACAGAATTAACCAGAGTACAATTCACCAAAAGAAATTAGTAACCAGCATTTAAATTATAACAAGATAAAATTAAGACGATTTAAAACAGAGGGATTTAATACTAATTTATTGCTGGTGTGTGTGTGCGTGTACGTAAACGTCCAAAAGATTACACTCCATAAAAAGGTGCCTGTTTTTTCGGAAATTATAAATATGTTTTAAGAAATAAGTGTTACAATATAATACATTAGAATTACATATTTGTGTGTGGGGGTAAAAAGGCGTTTGTCGAAATGAAGCACAAAATAAGGCTAAAGAAAAGTGTCAGAAATCACTAGTCTGTGGCGCATCTTTTGCATTCTGTCTTACTGAAGTCTCCTCGTGTTTTCCAAAGCCGTTATGGATCTGCGCTCTGGTCTCAGCTGCGCTGTGTCTCCGGTTCACACTGTCACAGCTGCACAGACCCGGCGCGTCTCATCCGTGCCATAAGGTCTCCACGCCACGACCACGGCCGCGTTTAGCATAACATCTCCACATTTCAATTTTCTGTTTATTTCTGACTATTTTTTTCTGCAAAATGATTGACTTCGTTTCAGATTTAAGTTTGTTATTATGAATAATGAAGCATAAGTTATTTTGGCCTATTTCTACTATTACAAAGCACTACAATCTGCAGCATCCAGTAGCACTATGATTATAAACGCGTTTAAATCTGGGAGCTGTTGATTTGAGGGAAAAATCAATAAAAGTCATAAAAATCAGAGCCGTGTAAATAATAGCACGAGCGTAGTGTTTGATTCACACGTGTAACACCCACTCCGCGACGTGTCCAGAGCAAATCACGCAAAGACCCGTTTATTTTCACCTCCACGTTCATAAAGCGCCTTCATCTGTTTTCTGGACTTGTTTTCTCATTGATTTGAATGAAATGTTACGCGCATGTTTGAGCCTGTTCGTGTTTCCTCCTCGTGCACAGCGGACTCCACGCGGGTTTGGATTTGTCCGCGTGCGCCGGAACATAATGTTTTTAAATGTTTACCACGCGCCTTCTGCTCGCGCGTGTCTGTTTACGCTCGCGGTCTCGGAGTTTTCCCTCGCCGCGCTTTGCTTTGCTCTGAACCTGCTGCAGTTTTGTCTCGCGGTGAAACAAACCGCTGCTGCGCGTGCGCCCGTGTACGCGTGCGTGCGCCTGAGAGCGGGCGTCGATTGGCTGCGGTGCCTCTCCCACGTGACCCCGCCTCGCGCTGTGGTTGGCTGCGCGCTCCCGGCCCCGGCCTCTGTGCGTGTGCGCGCGGCCCGGGAGCGCGGCCCCAAAGCCAACATGAACCAGAGCCGGACTTCACTCCGTCCCCGCGCCCCGTGCCGCCGTCCGTAATGCGGGACCGAGAGCTCAAGATGCTGCAAAAGTCCTCGTTCTCCATCAACTCCCTGCTGCCCGAGGCCGCGCTCAGCGACAGGGACCCGATCCGAGACCAGGTACGGGACCAAGTACGGGACCAAGTGCGGGATCAAGTACGGGAACAGGGCCGGGAGCAGAGTCCGGGGAGAGCCGCGCCGCAGCCCGCTGCGCCCCCGGGAGAGCTGGAACTGAAGCCCGAGGCCCGCGACAAGGCCGAGGACAAGGACGAGAAGGACGAGAAGAAGGAGGACGAGAAGAAGGGCAAGTACGAGAAGCCTCCGTTTAGTTACAACGCGCTCATCATGATGGCCATCCGCCAGAGCCCCGAGAAGCGCCTCACGCTCAACGGCATCTACGAGTTCATCATGAAGAACTTCCCGTACTATCGCGAGAACAAGCAGGGCTGGCAGAACTCCATCCGCCACAACCTGAGCCTCAACAAGTGCTTCGTGAAAGTGCCGCGCCACTACGACGACCCCGGGAAGGGGAACTACTGGATGTTGGACCCGAGCAGTGACGACGTGTTCATCGGAGGCACAACGGGGAAGCTGCGCCGCCGCTCCACCACGTCCCGAGCCAAGCTGGCCTTCAAGCGGGGCGCACGGCTCACGTCGGGGCTGACGTTCATGGAGCGCGCAGGCTCGCTATACTGGCCCGTGTCACCGTTCCTGCGCGCCACCGCGGCCGGGCACGCCTTTGGCTACAACAGCTCGTCATCCGGTTACCACGCGCACCACGCCGTGTCCTACGGAGGGATGCTCGCTCCCAGCTCGTCGCCTTTCCCCACGTCTTGCCCGGAGCTCCCGTACGCCACGCATCACCTCACGGCGGCTGCGCTCGCGGCCTCGTGCTCCTCGTCGTACCCTCTCAACCCGTGCCTCCTCGCGGGGCAGACCAGCTACTTCTTCCCGCACGTGCCACACGCGTCCACGAGCTCCGGGCCCGGTGCCGTGTCTCTGAGCCGTGTGTCCACGGCCGGATCCCCGCAAGCGCACACCGCTCCTCCGGTGTCCGCCCCGACGCTCTGTGACTCTCTGCGGCCCACTTTGTCAGGGCCGCTGCCCGCTGCTTTCTCCACGGGACTGTCCGCGGGAGGATTGTCCGCGGGGGGGCTGTCCGCGGGGGGACTGTCCGCGGGGCTCAGTGACTATTTCAACACACACCAGAACCAGGGCTCTGCTCCGAACCCGCTGATCCACTAACCCCCTCCCCGCGGCCCCCGCCCCGCTGTAGAACCACTGAGACCGGACTGAAGGATACACTCCCTCCGGTCCAAACTGTGGTAAAACACACGGTCCTTGTTTAACGTGAGCTCTTAAATTATTCATACTTGAAAAGGTGAAGCCTTATGGCTCCAGTTTGATCTTCATTTGGGAAATCTGTGTGTGAAGCCACATCTCCAAAGTGCGCTTATGTAAACACTGGATGTTACGCATCGACTTTGTGTCCAAAACACGCTCGTTTAATCCCCTGTGAAAAAACAAAACAAAAACAAAAAAACAAGACAAAAAACAACAACAAACCAAAACAAAATAACAACAAAAAATCACGTTTGGCACTAATTACAGCTTTGCGCACGAGCTTTGAGTCGATAGGTGCATATTTTGGCTTCTATTTTATGAATGATTATTGCTTAAAATAATATCATGAAAACTGCCATCAGAATATTTTTTCCACTTTGTCTGTATTTTTTTTTTTAAATTGAAAGTCTGATTTTACGCATGCGCTTTGTGTCACCTCAGTCCAAATGCTAAAAATATCACTTATAGATATTACACCAAATCTCTACTTTTTATTTTCCAAATGGTTCCACGTATTTGTCTCAAAAGAGACTTTTACGCAGTGACTTAAAATGGACTCGGGCGCTCCGCTCTGAACAGTGAAATCACCTCCACTTTCACGTCTGCGACATTCACACGTTCTGACGCTAATTATAATTTTACACAGCAGCTTCGTGTCAAATGTATCGACTGCGGCTTTTCCAAATGTCACTCTCTCATTTGAAAACCATTCTTTCTTTAGAAAATTCATCTTTAGAGAAACGTCACCAAATCATAAAACATGAAGGTGATTTTACGCAGCGACTTTGTGTTCTCACATTTAAACCTGGCCTCATTCCAAAACATGGCACCATCTTGTTTTCAACAGAAACACGCAATTATTTTCAAATTATATATTTTATTAGCTCAAAATGATAAAATATAAAATGTTTCAATTACATCATTTTGTGTCTAAGGTGTAAACACGAAGACACTGTTTGTCATTGCAGTTATGAGCGAAAATGTGTGAAACATATTTATGATCTTATTTATCAAATGTAAAGAGGATTCCTGCTTCAAAAGTCTGGACACTGTACGGGCTTTTTTTAAGTGCATTTTTGCTTCTTTCTGAGACAATATTGAAGCATATTGTGGTTTTACGCGCGACAGTTTTCAAACAGTGACTCAGAGTTTTGGGTTGTAAAGTTGATCTGAAATATTGAGTCCGGCTTGTGGCGCTGGGTTTAAGCCGAGAACCTTTTGCTAAATGTATTCACGCATTACTCACAATAATAATAGTAGCAGTAATATGATGCGAGTTTAGGCGCAGGTTTGTTGTGTCTCCCGCTGTTCAAACAAATGACGCGCTTCGTAAACGGAGCCACAAACATCATGGCGTCTCCACAAACATCATGGCGTCTCAGACTCACCACAATAAACAGACACGTTTCTTAATTACACACTGACGTTTACGCTTATTACGCACAGCTTTATTACGCACCGCTATCAGATTCTGGACGTCCAATATTTAGGCTTTTGCAAATCATGATCGCCGAGACACAGACACAGGGCACGACTGCTCAGACCTTTGCCTCTAATTCTCCTATATTTGATTGATTATTATTATTATTTTTTTTAAATCTTTCATAATCCGATAAATATTTCACATTCTAATTTTATTTTAAACGCTTTGACTAAATGTTTGCGCTTATGTAATTATCAACAACATATTTATTGTTAAGTTTTTTAAATTCCACGCTTCACACCAAATCAGTGGATGCTTATTATAATTTGTTTTTCTTATTTTACGCGTGACTTTTGTACCGTATTAAAACAAAGCGAGTGAGTTCAGTAAATATTTTAACAAAAACTAGAATTTTAATAACCTGTAAATCAAAATATAAATAAAAAATCAGTAATTTCATTTTCTGTTGTCACTTAAAAAGGCTATTAGAATTTCTTCTCATATTTTGTACCAATATTTCGGCAGTGAATATTCTAGAAAATTACAATTATTTCCGTATTGTGGGACAGGTGCAAATTACGCGTAAAACCCCAGACATTGCCCCACTTTGTGCCCCACTCTGGTGCTGTTTGGAGGGAGTCTTACCTGCCTCTCATTTCACGGTTCCCCGTCTCCCCCTCTCCTTTCTTCCCCCTCTCCTTTCTTCCCCCTCTCCTCCTCTCTGTCTCCCGATGATAATGAATGGGTTCCTTCTTTTGGCCCGCGGTTATTTGAGCTGCGCCTGAGCGAACACAAGCCGAGCGCGCAGCACCGTTTAGTCTCCGCGCTTTTACGCAGCGGCTCATTTCCGTCAAAACGAGCTGCGAATTTCTGACATCCGATTTGAATTATGATCGTGACAGAGTCATTTTGCAATTAAAAACGGGGCACTCTAAAAATATCCCACTTTGGAATTTATTTTACGCACTGGAGGCAATTATGCAAATCTGGAAACACAAAGTAAACGTGATACTTAAAAGAAAATCAAATATACATTTAAAAAAAAAATCTCGTTAAAAATAAAATAAATAATGGCTATACATTAAATCATATTTAGAAAAAAAAAAAATTAGACTATCCATAATATTTAGACCACAGTGGCGCAAAGCTTGTTTACGCAGAGAATGTGACAAGAGCCGCAAACAATAACACATGAACATAAACATGTTTAGGCTTTTCCTGTTTTCCCACAGACACATCAGCATCTCAAAATATACAAACTCTATTTCTCTGTTCACCTTTTGCACTTTGTAAAACCGCTTGGTTTCACTCTGCGATTCTCAGGTTAGTTTCTTTGGTTAGATTTTTTGCTTAGATTCTTTGATTGATTCTTTGGTCAGATTCTTTGGTTAGATTCTTTGGTTAGATTCCCCGGTTAGATTCCCCGGTTAGATTCCCCGGTTATCTGATGCCGCCGCTTTGGCCGCACGGTTCGGGCTCACACCGTTTAGACCGGACACGAGTCACGTTTATCTCACTTTTCATTCAGAGGCCAAAATGTGAAATGCTGCTACACAAAGCTCGTGCAATCAGAGTCACGTTTTAAACTTACGCACCGTGGAAATGGGGATTTCACCTGATTTGACCATTTAGGCCTGAGCTAAATCTCTAGATTTGATCTTCTATTTATTTTTACAACCTGCTTCTTTCTTTCCTGACACCGGAGACACAAAGCTCGTTCACGCGCGCACATTTTGTGCTGTGGCTTCAGCAGCTCAAATGAAAAAGCCCAATGGTCCTGGACTGTTCTTTATCTCCACGAAAAGCCTCGTATGAACGTAAACTGACGTAAGGCTCACGCACTGACCCCTGACACGTAACACAGCGGTGTCGCTTTGGAGACCTTTTAGGATCGCCTTCAATCGGACCTCTTTGCCCCAAACCTCCCTGGACCCACACCGGAGCCTCACCGGAGCCTCCTCCGTGTCCTCCCCGCCCTCCAGGCCCCTCTCTCCGGCCCCAAGCCCACGGCCTCCCCCTGACCCTCCGGACTCAGAGAACACTGTAAACTGTTTAGCCGCAGGAGATGGGACTGGCGTCTGCAGGTATTTTTTAAAGCCTCTTTTCTTTTCCTTTTTGATCAGAACAAACGTGTGTGTACATAGCCGTGTTCCGTCAGTACTGTTACTGTCCACGACGTGCAATGTGCGTGTGCGTGCGTGAGGCCCCACGCGCCGTGTGCGACAATATGCTACGTTTCCGGAACAATAACGTGGAATAGTCACGCTTCAGACTCACAGCTAAAACATGAGATTTTCTAACTTTTTATTTCACATTTTACTTGGACCTTAAACACATCTCGCCTTGACTCGCCTCAGAATGTCTGTATTTCCTCCTCTTTTCTCTGTTACTTTATTGCTGCTTGTTGTGGCGTTTTGGTGAAGTTTGGGCATGAGATTTGGTGACGGTTTGGTGAAGCCTTTTTGTAACGCCTTTATTGAACAAAAGTGCCGCTTGTTTTAATGGAAAAGTCGTAGAAATTCACAGTCTGTTTTTGGCCTTTTCTGGTTGCGCCAGACCAACCAGCGGCGCCTGAACTTCACCGCAGACACCACAGATTCTGTTGCCTTTTCACGCAGCCTTACGTGGTCCTTTGGTTTTGTCCCGACAACAAATATTTCAGACAATAGTGAATTAAAAAGCTCCTGTTGTGGTTGGTAATTATTTAGTGGAAATCTTGGCAGTAAAGCCCCTGATATGAAGTCTAAACCAGAACATAAACTGCTACCACCAATGAGTGAAGCCTGGATTAGTTTTAAAGTCGACATTATTTATAATTCCTACGATGTACATTGGCTCTTGCTGCTTAATTAACAACACTATGGTTCTGATTAAGATTCGCTGCCTTTAATTACACAAATTAGTCAAATGTCTTGTCGCTTAAACCTCTGACTTCCGATTTAACATAATTACGTTTGTTTAGAATTTTACAGATTTCAATTTGTCACAATAATCACACTTGTCTGAACAAAACCAAACCTTTGAATGTCTTTGAATGTATCATATCTGCAGTCATTTCAACCAAATCTCTTTGTTTTATTGTGTGACATTTAGACACTGTATTTGTACATTGGTTTAGGTTTGCGTAACATTCAACTCTGAGACGTTTTGTTACCGAAAGCACTGCTGTTTACGCACGCCTTCACCACGCCAGTGCCTGAGGGTCACGAAGGCCCTGAATGTCCGTGCCGTGTACATACCTTTACCTTTACTGTAAATGTTTTTAGCAGCACTGTCCGGAAACGTCGCATTTTGTCCTTTTTGTTTTGTGTGAGAGAGATGTGTTTAGAGAAACTTAAAACCGTAGACTGAGGATTTCTGTTCGTGTCATTAATAATAATATTAATAATAATAATATTGAATAATAATAAGAGAAGAAGGAGGCATTACTTTTGTATTTCTGTCTCATTTGAAAGATTAAAAAACGACAGCTCAGAGCTTAAGCACGAGGCCGCGCTTTGGGGGAACACTCAGGCTTTTATTTTGAAAAGAAAAAAACACAACAAACATCTGGTTTTATTTTGTTATCCTCACTGCAGGTGTATTTTTTAATAAGCCAGTTGTTGTTCAGTAATTTCCTACCAAGAATCACCCCAACAAACCCTGTACCGCTGATCCACTTTTGTTTCTGGACCCACATCTTCAAATCAATTCAAGTTTTTTATATTTCTGGTGTTTTTTTTTATTTTTTTTTTTCATATTTGAACAAAGCGTAAACAATCCCTTTGGTGCATTTATGTTTTATCCAGTGATTATTTATCAGAAGATTCATGTGTCTCAACTCAAACTCAAAATGGCTGCCTCACAGAATCTCCTGGTTTTGTTTATTTTCAGTCTAATAATTCACTTTAATATTTCATTTGGTTTTTAATGTTTCAGTCCATCATTTCCCAAGGTTTTCCCAAAAAGATCCACTCCAAACATCAACTCTCATTTTGTGAAAATCCCCAAACAGTTGCATCATTTTATATCATATTTGATCTTATTCTGCAGTCAGGAGCTGCAGACGGGCCTGTCGAGGCTCGACACTGAACCAAGCTGTTTGTTTGTCCAATTGTCTTTATGAAAATGAAAATACTTCTCAAATTGAAATAGAAATGTTCTGCTTTGGTGTTTTGGATGAGGGTTCAATCCAACACCATTTTAATGTAAATTGGAGCCTTTGTTTCACTTTCAAGTCCTTTATTTGAGCTCTAGTAAAAAATAAATTGTTTTATTTTGAAGGAGTTCGCCTCACCTCAGTGTGTAATGATTCATTTCGCAAAATTCTGGTCCAAATTTGTGTTTTATTTAAAAATTCTCAACAGCGTGTCCCCAAACCGTGGCCTCGGACAAAATTAGCTCTTGGCATATTATTTTATTTTTAACATATTTTATTTTTATGGCGTATTATGAAGTCCTGTGCAGAGGGAACCAAAACTGCACTGAAAACTCCATTTCCCATGATGCCACTGGCCTCTGGAGTCCTGAGAGGGGCTGTTTTAATGGTTGGATTTTTGACATAAAAGTCTGAAAAGATTCTTATTGTTTTAGAGAATAATATTAGTCCTTTTGTAACGTTATTTGGCGAAAGGTTTTTCAAAATAAAAGCCTGTGAATAGACTAGTGTTTCAAATGAAGGATATCAGTATTATATGATTTGATATGTGTCCTAATTTATATCATTACATTTCTTTTATAAATAAAGTTTTTTTTTATTTAAAATGAATGAACAGTGGTCAGTTGGCTGTTTTTTCTATTTATTTATTGGATTCACAGTGTTTGAGACGGAAACATCTCTGAGTTTTGAATGAAGAGCACCTAAAATGAATGAATTTACATATTACTGTGTGTTTTTGAGGCCCCATTGAAAACACAAACCCATTTTCACCACCTCGTACGTTTTAATATGCAAATAACTGACACCTTTTTCCTATAGATTCAGAATTCTTCCCGTGCTCCAAGAAAGACGCGCTATAGAAATGCGAGGACAATATGTTACTAAAGGTGCCATTTTATCTGAATTCAAACCCGAGCGGAGAAACCCAAACTGTGACGTCAGGTTTCACTTTCTTGTCCGGTTTTCAGTGGAAATCTTTAAAAATGAGCTGCTCCTTGGTCGACTATGGGCCTGAGGCGGCGAACACAGGTCATATATCTGCAGATCAACAGGAGAAAAGGTTTAAGATGAGTTTACTTTGTGTGAAATTGTTAACTGTGTTTTTGAACTTAAAATATCTCTTGTTTAAATGATACTACTACTACTACTACTACTACTACTACTTCTACTACTGTTTCTACTGCTACTACTGCCTCTGTTACTAATACTATTACAATTATTTCTTATTTGGGTTTTCTGAATGCTGCTACTAACACTGCTATTACAGTTTGTGCTATAACTGAATATTTACACTACTACAAGAATACTGCTTCTATACTGCTACTACTTTACTGCTATTGTTATTATTACTACTGCTACTACTACTACAGCTTCTACTATAACTGGTAATATTTTCACTACCACTAGGACATTAATGTTACTACTACTACTACTGCTGTTACTACCACTACTACTGCTACTACTACTACTACTACTAATAATAATAATAATAAACAAATAGCCAACTATTTGACTTTCTGGAATACTGCTACTACTATTTTATGACTAAAACATACAGTTACTACTACTACTACTACTACTACTACTACTACTACTACTACTACTACTACTACTACTACTACTGATACTACTACTACTACTACTACTACTACTACTGATACTACTACTACTACTGATACTACTACTACTACTGATACTACTACTACTACTACTACTGATACTACTACTACTACTGATACTACTACTACTACTACTGATACTACTACTACTACTACTGCTGCTACTACTACTACTACTATTGATACTACTACTGCTACTACTACTACTACTACTACTACTACTACTACTACTACTACTACTGCTACTACTACTGCTACTGCTACTACTGATACTACTACTACTGATACTACTACTACTACTACTACTGATACTACTACTACTACTACTACTGATACTACTACTACTGCTACTACTACTACTACTACTACTACGACTAATAATAATAAACAAATAGCCTTCTACTACCATTATTTCTGATTATGAATTTCTGGATACTCCTGTTACTAATACAACTACTGCCACTACTACTGTTATAACTGATCATATTTTTGCTAATATCAGGATATTATTTCTGTAACTAGTATTAACATTATTACTACCACCACCACTACTACTATTACTGCTATTATTGCTACTACAACTACTGCTATTACTACTGCTGCTGCTGTTATAGCTGATAATATTTTTGCTACTACCAGACATTATTAGTACCACTCTTACTACAACTAATATTTTTGATTATACTGCTTCTACTACTACTGCTACTACTACTACTGTTATAACTTTTAATATTTTTGCTACCAGGATACTATTTCTGTAACTAGTTTTATAATATTATTACTTCCACTACTACTACTGACTTTATATTTTGTGTGTCAGTGCCTCTTGGCCAGGAGTCCCCCGAAAAAGAGATTTTACCTCAAGAGACCTAAAATAAAGGTTAAATAAATCAATACAATTAACTACTACTACTGCTACTGCTACTACTACTACTGCTACTACTATAACTGATAATATTGATACTGTTTCTATAAATACTCGTGCCAAATCCACTCGTCGTCCTGTGCAGCTCCTGTCTCAACGCTCTGCTGATTGAATCTGAGTGGAGTGAGTCTGCTGGAGTTTTGGTCACTTTTCCTGATTCGTTTCTCTTACAGATTTAACACTTTTGCTCCGTTGGCCACATTAAGAATCATTGTGACGACATCCACTGTCTCCGCTGTCCAAAATCTGCGCTAAACCACCTTCGGCAGAAATAATATCGCTCTGCTGTAGTCGCCAAAGTTAGAAATGAAAAAACTAAACTAAAACCCAGTGGAGCTCACACCCTGACAACGTGTGGTGACTTCCCCCAAACTCAACACATGTTTAAATACCAGAAATCTGATCATGATCTGATTTCCGGCGTTATCTGATTATGGAAATGTCACGGGCGTAATCTGATTTGTCTCTGATTGTTAGAAATATACAAAAAGGACAAACTAACTCGGCGAAAATAGAAATGAAAGGGACCACGTTACAGAGTTAAAAATAGACCCTTGAAAAATTGTAAACAAAAAACATTTTAAATTCGGGGATGGACGCAGCTGGAGGCAGAAGTGAAGTGGAACATAATGCGAATTTAATGGGAAAAGCAGGATTAATTTCAGAACATCACAAATTATGAAAAATCAAGGACAATTTGGAAAATAAAAACCACTCAGACACGTGTGAGTGATATCAGAGCTCAGTTTAAGAACATTTACAATTGGGTTTTACATTATTTATTTGACAAGAGTTTATGATCGACACTAAGCATTTTTACAAAGGCAAAATCCACTTTTTGAGGTTTTACTGCACAAATCCTCACAGAAACGTTGAGCCCACAACAGTTTTTCACTTCATCTACAGTTATATTACACATTTCACCGCTCAATCAATCAATCAGACTTTATTTATAGAGCACTTTTCATATAAAAAATGCAACACAAAGCGCTTTACAGTGATTAAAAAAGAACAATCCCACATTTTTCTCACAAAGATAAACTAAACAGGTGAGTCTTGAGATTACTATTTGTGACACGACTCTGTTTTCCATCATAAATTATACTTTTTGTGAAGCCCAAATACCATTTTAAGGTTAGAAAACTGTATTTTTCCCACCCTTCTTAACAGAGAAGCAAAGTAAATAACATTTGTACCTTGAAAACTCCAAATTGTTGCTTATTTTTTGTGATAATGTCATAAAACCATTAGGATTTAGACCTGCTCGTGAGTACATCGTCGTAAATATATTATGTTCGCTTCATTTTGCTTCCACTCCATAATTTTGAACATTCTGCTGACACGAGAACGTGAAAGGGTTTATTGAAATACAACAGTGACTTTAAAGCACCTCTGATGACAGTTAAGATATAGGCTGTAAACACGCGCCAAAATCAGACCGAATTAAGGGTTTATCCGATTATAGTGATCTGATTTTTCCTGCCCGTGTGTAATTGCACAATGGCGCATGCCCAAAAGGAGGGATGGCTGGAAATCTGTGAATGAACAAAAGAGAGAGAGGGAAAGGAGCTGCTCAGGCTTCACACAAAACAAAAACAACTGCGTTTGAGAAATATAAATGTTTTTAAAGGGCTATAAAAGAACAGTAAACGCGCAGGCTAATGAGACAATGCAGAAATTAAGTGTTTACATTATGGAAATGCTAAATAATGTCACGATTTTAATTTAGTTTTTTAATCAAGTTTGAAGTAATTCGGTCAAACGCTGAAAATGTAAAGTTAATTATGAAGAAAATGCATGTCGTTACGTTAAGTGTAAACGCTAAACACGCTCGGGAAATATTAAATTACATCAGTTCATGGATCAAAACGCGCGCTCGGTTTGAGTTAGGCGCCTTTCATTAAAAATGACAGAAACAGAAGGAGCTTTACGGGAGAAATCGCGCGAGATGCAAAGCGCGAGATGAGAGTCGACGGGTTTAAGCGCGCGCCACCCGTCCGGGGCCGTGCGCACGAGCGGGCCGAGGCCGGAGCGCGCGGACGGACGGGGGATACGCACGAGACGATAAAGGCAGTAGCTACGTGACGAAATCCACATATGTTTTCAAACTCCACGGCGTCCGGGAGGGCATCTGACACACATCTGCAGGTGAATTAGAGGCGTTTGACCTGCTCAGTCTGACACACAGGGAGACAGGGGGAGGGCATCTGACACACAGGGAGAGCATCTGACACACAGGAAGGGCATCTGACACTCAAGCAGGGCGTCTGACCTAGGCTATAGATATATGAGGATGGAAGGGCATCTGACACTCAAAGATAGGAGGACGGGATGGCATCTGAAACACAGGGAGGGCATCTGACACACAAGGAGGGCATCTGACACACCGGAAGGCCACTTGGCGCACGGGGATAGGAGGACGGGAGGGCATCTGGCGCACATACTGGCTGAAACTATAATTAAAGCGGAATATTCATGTTCTGCGGGCGGGTCCGGGCCCTTCTGCGCCGCGGCTCCGCTCGGGTCTCCGGGACAAAGGAGCTCCGTGCCGCGCGGAGCCACGAGCCCAGGCCGCGTCTCGGAGCGCGGAGAGCGGCCTGGAGTCAGTGGGGTTCCCGGTGCACCAGCTGCCGCTCCGCTCACAGAAAAGCACTTCCACTGCGCCGGGGTTTGGTGGCGTTTGTGCGGACGCGAGCGACCGCTTCACGGGCTGATCAATAAATAATGATTTTTGCGGAACATTACCGCGCCATTTGATGCTGTACACGAGCGATTAACGAACCAACACGAGCTCACAACATCACTTCAGATCGACAGAGATCCGCTGCTGCTCTGGAGTGTCCAAAACCGCCACAAACACACGCCATTTTACAGTTAAAATAATGAAATGAAACTTTTATCACTGCCTATAGCGCGTTAGTACATCATATTAAAGTTTACGCACATGTAACACCCATATTCCCGAACAAATAATGCGCTTTGGTTAAAAGAAATAAGAAACGCGGCCTGTTTGTGGTGGTAATTACATCATAAGATCACATACTGTCAAATACAAATGCGTGTCTATAGAAAATACCGCGCTATAAAACATTCAAAATGGGTTAAATATAAAATAACTCTGTTTACAGCAGTGAGGAACGTGCGTAATGCGTGCGTGATGAAATATGAGCTTTACGCACAGTAAAAACCAGGCAATGACATAACGTTTGTGACTCCATATGCAAATACGTCTAATTAGCATAAAAATACAGGCCAGAGCATAAAAGGTTTAATTTGATCAAATATATGTAATTTAAAATGAGAAGACACGTTTTAGTTTGAGGAAATGGCGGAAAAGGTGAAGTGAAGCTCAGTGTGTATTTACTGGTGTAAAAAGGGACTAAGCCAGGACTAAAACAGGACTAAACCAGGTCCAAATCATAACTAAGGTTCTGATTTAGCCTTGTCTCACTTGGGGTAAACCAGGACTAAGCTAGGACTAAACCAGGTCTTAACCAAGTCTAAATCAGGACTATAATGGGACCAAGCCATTTCTGAATACGGACTAACCCAGGACTAAAGGGGTAAACCAGGAATAAATCTCCAAAAGAAAATAAAATAAAAATGATTTAGCCTTGTCCCACTTGGACTAGACCAAGACTGAACTAGAATTTAATGAGGACTAAACCAGGTCTTAACCAAGTCTAAATCAGGACTAAAATGGGACTAAACCAGGTTTAAATACAGACTAAACCAGGACAAACAGGACTAAACCAGGACTAAATCTCAAAAAAAAAAAAAAAAAAAATTCTGATTTAGCCTTGTCCCACTTGGACTAGACCAAGACTGAACTAGAATTTAACTAGAACTAAACCAGGTCTTAACCAAGTCTAAATCAGGACTAAAATGGGACTAAACCAGGTTTAAATACAGACTAACCCAGGACTAAAACAGGACTAAACCAGGACTAAATCTCTAAAAAAAAAAAATTTATTTAGCCTTGTCCCACTTGGAATAGACCAAGATTGAACTAGAATTTAACGAGGACTAAACCAGGTCTTAACCAAGTCTAAATGAGGACTAAAATTTGACTAAACCAAGTTTAAGATACAGATTAACCCAGGACTAGGGATAAACCAGGGCTAAACCAGGATTAAAGCAGTTCTAAACAACTTCTAAACCAGGATTGAACCAGAACTTAACCAGGACTAAACTAGGTCTTAACCAAGTCTAAATTAGGACTAAAATGGGACCAAACCATTTCTGAATACAGACTAACCCAGGACTAAAGGGGTAAACCAGGACAAAACCAGGAGTAAACCAGGAATAAAGCAGTTCTAAACCAGTTCTAAACGAGGACTTAACCAGGACTAAACCAGTTGATGTATAATTCTGAAAACCGTGATGAAAGAAAGCGCAGTTTCCTGTTTAAACCTTTCTTTTCAAACCATGTCATTATTTCTTCAGAATTCTTTTGATCAACTCTGAAACCTTTCGCTCTGTCTCCGCCACAAACTTCTGTCTCTTTTACTCTGAAGAGCGCTGCTTCAGGCCTCAGTGCGGAGCCTGAGGAGTCTGAGGAGCCTGAGGAGCCTGACCAGTGCACCTCACAGCAACAAGGTCCCGGGTCCAATTCACAGAGCTTCATTTACTTACTACTAATATTACTACTATAATGCAAAAACTACTGCTGCTACTTGTGCCACTGCAACATTCCAGGTAAAGGATTAGCATCACCATGGAGACGAGCAGGTGAAGTTACATAGTTTGCATGTTCTGCCTGTGCGGAGTCTTTAGTTTGCATGTTTTATGAGGAAACAAACCCATGTGACAGTTGATTCTCTGTAATCGTTCAGTGTCAGAGCATGACGGGAACGAGTGGGCGGGGCCAGCAGTGGGCATGGTTACGAGTTCAGTCTCAAACATGTTTTTTGGTTCAACATGGACGACAGGTGAGAGAGTTGTGGTGGGAGGGGCCGATGGGGCAGATTCCTGTCCGTTTGCCCCGGGGCAGTTACAGCAGTGTCTTACCCATAGATCGTACATATGAGTGGACAGAGCTATAGCGTTAGCCGCCGCGTGCCAAACAGAAAGCGCTTGTTCCTAAATCAAGATATGAACATAAATAACGGACCAATCAGATGCCTTCATTCCACGAGGTCCCTCCCCCTAGTGTTAGCAACAGGTTTGATTGGCAGCTAGCGCGTTTCGCCGCTAAGTAAGTTCCCTTCCCACTTTCCTGCCCCGACTGACTATTTTTGAAATAAAATGACAAAATATCTCAGAAAATTACAATAGCTAATGTTACTAGAATCTTAACTAGCATAAAGTAACGTGAATTTCATTAAATTGTAACTCTGTTGTTGTTCGTACATAACAGAAATAAATCATTGACTTAAACTTACTATTTAAAGTTTGATGATAAAAGCTAAAAGTTTCCTTATTATTCTCAAGAATCACTGATATACAGCGGTTTGTGCAGGTGCAGAGTATCACTTCCATAGACCGTATATATGATGCATCACTGCTCTGCCATGAGGAGGGCAGCACATTTAACGATCTCACTCATGATTGGCTCTTGTGGTTGCTATGATACTCGTGATCGGATTTCCAAATATGGAACCTGGCTCTAAATTTGCTCCTGTAACTGTGGCATCAAGAGCCTCATTTGAGCGGTGCTTAACGCTGTGGGTGACGTCCACTCACTCGTATATACGCGCTGTGGTCTTACCCATAGACCAGGCATGTCCAAACTATGGGCCGGGGGCCAAATGTGGCCCTCAGACCAATTTTTTTGGCCCTCAGGCTTCCAGGTGAATTGGCCCATACTATTGAAAGTCATCCTTTTTATTATGTTTTTGTAATCTACCTTGATCAAGGAAATGTAGTGTGTCTTTCTGAGGGTCTAAGTCTGAACAAAGGTCTGGAGGGTCATTCAAACCTGTTATAAACGCACAGATTTGAATTACTCACTGTTTTGACCCCCAGTCTATGACCCTCGATCGGCCCTTTTAATATGTGGCCCTTGATGAAAAAAGTTTGGACACCCCTGCCATAGACTGTATAGAGAAGTGGACTAAGCGAGTGTGACGTCATCCACATCGGCTCCAGTCAAATGAAGCTCATGGTGTCAGCGGTCACGGGGGCAAATCTGGTGCCAGGTCCACGTTAGGAATTTTTATAACAGACAAAAGAGTGAAATAAAAAACCCCAGGATCACGCAGAGTAAGATCGAAGTGACGAGGTTTGCAGCAGCAGTCACAGAGAAAGGAACCACAAGTGGAGTCGGAAGGAGCCGGAGTCGGAAGGAGCCGGAAGCGCCGCACGAGCACTTCCTATTTGGAACGTGTCGGCTAACGCATTAGCCACGTCCATTTATATATGCGGTGTGTGTGTGTTTACCAGTGTGTGAGAGACTGAATAATGAGACACTGCGGCGCTTCGAGAGTCGGGGACGAGTCTGTGAAACACTTTACGAGTGTAAGAATTATTATTATCACAGAGGCAGAGTGACACGTACTTACACGGCCCAGGTAACATTCAACATGCAGATACACAGATTTAGGAGGAGCAAGGGCCTGTTTGGTCCTGTTTGGTCCTCTTTGGTCCTCTTTGGTCCTCTTTGGCTTCTACCCCTCCTTGTTTTTCTCCTCTCTCCCTCCTTCTCTCTCTCCTCTTTCATTCTCTGTCTCAGTTCTTGTTGACAGACTGTTGTGTTTGTTGTGACTTTCCTCCTCTCTCTTTCTCCCTCTCCTTTCTCTCTGTCGCTCTCACTCCTTCTCTCTACATTTCTCTCCTCTTCTTCCTCTCTTTCTCTTTCTTTCTCTTTCTCCCTCTCTCCTCCTCTTTCCTCCCTCTCCCTCCTTCTCTCTCTCCTCTTCCTCCCTCTGTCTCAGTTCTTCTTTTTGACAGACTCGTGTTGTGACTTTCCTCCTCTCCTCTCTCATTCTCCCTCTCCTTTCTCTCTGTCGCTCTCACTCCCTCTCTCTCCAACTCCTCTTCCTCTCTTTCTCTCCCTCCATCTCTCTCCTCCTCTTCCTCTCTTTCTCTCTCCTCTCCTCCCTCTGTCTCAGTTCTTTTTGACAGGCTGCAGTGTTTGTTGTGACTTTCCTCCTCTCCTCTCTCATTCTCCCTCTCCTTTCTCTGTCGCTCTCACTCCCTCTCTCTACATCTCCACTTCCTCTTTTTCTCCCTCTCTCCTCCCTCTGTCTCCTCCTCTTCCTCTCCCTCCTTCCCTCCCTCCTCTCCTCCCTCTGCCTCAGTTCTTCTCAGTTCTTCCTGTTGACAGACTGCAGTGTTTGTTGTGACTTTCCTCCACTTTCTTCTTCTCCTTTCTCTCTGTCACTCTTACTCCATCCGTCTACATCTCTTCTCTCGTCCTCTTCCTCTCCTCCTCTTCCTCTCTCCTTCCCTCTCTCCTTCCCTCCCTCCTTCCCTCTCTCCTCTCCTCCGTCTGCCTCAGTTCTTCCTGTTGACAGACTGTCATGTTTGTTGTGGTTTCTCGCTCTCCGCTCTCATTCTTTCGCTCGGCTCTAATTTGTCGTCCGTCTCTCTCGTCTGTCCGGGTCCTGTTTTAGTCCTGGTCTGAGGTCTACACGGGGTCTTGGCGAAACCCGACCCGGATCCATGCGGTCCGGACTCGAGGCCAGACAAAGAACAGGGAAAACCGATCCTGAGAGCAGATCCTATCAAAGGGAGTCAAACGAGGTGACCACGGCTCAGGGACCAGAGACCAGAGACCAGAGACTGGACCAGAGACTGGACCAGAGACCGGACCAGGGACTGGACCAGAGACCAGACCAGAGACCGGACCAGAGACCAGACCAGGGACTAGACCACGGCTCAGGGACCAGAGACCAGAGACCAGACCAGAGACCAGACCAGAGACCGGACCAGGGACCAGACCAGGGACTAGACCAGAGACCGGATCAGAGACCAGACCAGGGACTAGACCACGGCTCAGGGACCAGAGACCAGAGACCAGAGACCAGAGACCAGACCAGAGACTGGACCAGAGACCAGACCAGGAACTAGACCACGGCTCAGGGACCAGAGACCAGAGACCAGAGACTGGACCAGGGACTAGACCGGAGACCGGACCAGAGACCAGACCAGGGACTAGACCACGGCTCAGGGACCAGAGACCAGAGACCAGACCAGAGACCAGACCAGAGACCGGACCAGGGACTAGACCACAGCTCAGGGACCAGAGACCAGAGACCAGAGACCAGACCAGACCAGACCAGGGACTAGACCAGAGACCGGACCAGAGACCAGACCAGAGACCGGACCAGAGACCAGACCAGGGACTAGACCAGAGACCGGACCAGAGACCAGAGACCAGACCAGGGACTAGACCACGGCTCAGGGACCAGAGACCAGAGACCAGAGACCAGACCAGAGACCAGACCAGGGTCTAGACCAGAGACCAGACCAGAGACCGGACCAGGGACTAGACCACAGCTCAGGGACCAGAGACCAGAGACCAGAGACTGGACCAGGGACTAGACCGGAGACCGGACCAGAGACCAGACCAGGGACTAGACCACGGCTCAGGGACCAGAGACCAGAGACCAGAGACCGGACCAGAGACCAGACCAGGGACTAGACCACGGCTCAGGGACTAGAGACCAGAGACCAGAGACCGGACGAGAGACCGGACCAGGGACTAGACCGGGGACTAGACCGGAGACAGGAGCAGGGACTAAACCACGACTCAGAGACTGGACCAGGGACTAGACCAGAGACCGGAGACCGGACCAGAGACCGGACCAGGGACCGGACCGGGGACTAGACCGGAGACCGGAGCAGGGACTAAACCACGACTCAGAGACCAGAGACCAGACCGGACCAGAGACCAGAGACCTGACCAGAGAGCAGAGACCGGACCAGGGACTAGACCATGGCTCAGAGACCAGAGAACGGAGACTGGACCGGGGTCTACAGACCGGACCAGGGACTAGACCAGAGACTGGACCAGAGACCAGAGACCAGACCAGGGACTAGACCAGAGACCAGAGACCGGACAAGAGACCGGACCAGGGACTAGACCAGAGACCAGAGACCAGACCGGACCAGGGACTAGACCAGAGAACGGACCAGGGACTAGACCAGAGACCGGACCAGGGACTAGACCAGAGACCAGACCAGAGTCCGGAGACCAGGGACCATGGACTAGACCATGGCTCAGGGACCAGAGACCGGAGACCGGACCAGGGACTAGACCAGGGACCAGAGACCGGACTGTGGACTAGACCACGGCTCAGAGCGCAGACTAGACCAGAGACCTGAACAGAGACCAGAGCCTAGACCAGGGACCAGATTCTGCTTATTTTTCTTGTTTTCTATTTTAAACTTTGATCTAAAACAACTTAATAAAAACAGGTCTATTGACTTCCTGCTTCTCTCTCTGCTCCCTCCCTCCTCTTTTCCCCGCCCCTCTCTTCTTCTCTCTCTCCCTCTCTCCTCTCTTTTCTCTTTCTCCTCCTCTCTTCCTCCTCCAGTCTCTCTCTGGTCTGACGGTGTGTGATTAATCGCAGTAATAGCCTGACTCTGGGCAGGTCAGGGTTAAACCAACAACGCTCTGAAAACGACAACATTTCCTCCAAAGTGTGAGACGAACGAGAGGAGAGAGGGAGGGAGGAGGGTAAGAGAGAATACAGAGGGAGAGGGAGAGGGGAAAGAGAGGAAGGAGAAGAGATGTGAGAGAAGAGAGAGAGAGAGGGGGTAAGGAGGGGTAGGAGTGAAGGGGTGAGGAAAGGAAAGGAGAGAAAAGAGGAGAGAGGGTCGGGTAAGACATGATAGATAGAGGGATTTCTCATCCCTCTATCTAGGACTAAAACAGCACTAAACCAGGACTAAACCAGGACTAAACCAGGATTAAAACAGAACTAAAATAGGACTGAATCAGGTCTAAAACAGAACTGAACCAGGACTAAAACAGGACTAAACCAGGACTAAAACTGGACTAAACCAGGACTAAACCAGGACTAAAAACAGGACTAAACCGGACTAAAACAGGACTAAAACAGGACTAAAATAGGACTGAAACAGGACTAAACTAGGGCTAAACCAGGACTAGACAATATCTAAACCAGGATTAACCAAGGCTAAAACAAGACTAAACCAAGACTAAAACAGGACTAAACCAGGACTGAACCAGGACTAAAACAGAACTGAACCAGAACTAAAACAGGACTAAACAAGATCTAAACCAGGACTGAACCAGAACTTGCTTTCCTGATGTTTTTTTTGTTTGAATAAGAATGATCTGATTTTAATCGCTGGGCGGGGATGGGGGGTCAGTGAAAACTGAATTTTTCCGAGCGCTCAAACCCAAACCCGCATGAATCCATCAGCACAAACATTCAGCCTGAGATAATCCTGAGGGAACACGACACGCCGCCTTTAATGCCGCACTGTGGAACATCCCGGGCCAGGCGGCAGCATCGGCGTCTCCGTGGAAACGAGCAGGTGGCGGTTCCTCTTAAACGCGGGGGACTTTGTGCGGTGACCTGAGCCGCGTCTGGACCGAGCGATTTCTCAGCTTCGTTTGTGCGACATATTTTTATTTTGTGTGAAACTCAGTGGGAGGTTTAAGTCTCTGCAAAAGCAACGTGTGAATTTAAAAAGGTTTAAATATGTTTCAGGCCTGGCTCTGTTTCCACGAGCAACGCACTCCGACACACGGGAATCTAACCCGCAACTCCGCCGCGGCAGAGGCTGGGTGTGTCAGATGCCCTCCCGTCCTGCTTGTTTCGCGTGTTTGGACTGAAAGAACCGAGCTTCTCTCAGTGAACAAAAGAGAGTTTTTTGGAACGTTTAAGCGAACAAAAACCAAGAACAACCAGAAAACAGAAACAGAGGAGAGAGGGAAAGAGCGACAGAAAAGGAAAAGAGAGAAAAGGAGAGAGTCGTCGGAGAGTAATGGGGTTGTAAAGAGAAAGCGAGAAGGAGGTGAAGGAGGGAGACGGTTTAAAGTTGTTTGTAGAAATTCTCCATCATTTCGTCCACTTTTGAAGCCTGCTCTTTTTCAGCGTGTTTTTACAGCACAAAGAACGATTCCACAAAGACGAGCGCGCGGTTCACTCTCCCCGTCCAACATTCTGTCCAAAATGGAGGACGGACGCTCACCTGGCAACCGCACGGCGACGGAACCGGGCCCATCACGTCCTTTATCCTCACGTCAACAAACACGGGCAGAGGGTCGGATCGGGGTTCAAATGTACGTTTACAGCTTTAGTTTAAGCTCTGGTTTAAAGACGCACTATGTACCTTTCATCTCGGGGGGTCTGTTGCCTTCTGGTTGCTATGGAGACGTCATTGCTCTGTCTGGAATGTCCCACAGTGTGACATTAAACAGCTCTACACTGCAAAAAAGGCCTATCAAAAAATAAGAAGAAAATGCTAATTTTGAGGTAAAAATGCTCTATTTTAAGTGAAATTCTCTGCCAGTGCAGTGAGAAATGTTCACTTACCAAGTTTTCTTAAAACAAAACGAAATATGAATCTTGTTCTAAGCAGAAAACACGAGTTTCAAGTATTTATGGCAAGATTTTTCACCTTATTGGTTTGAGAAGGAAGTTAAAGAGGCTTAACCTGGACTGAGTTAATATAAAAAGTGCTCAGAATAAGTTGTAATATCAGATAAGATAAATCAGGATGGAATATCTTGAAACAAGTAAAAAAAATCTCATCTTATTAAGTAAAAAATCTTAAAATTGATCTTTTAAGATGAATCTGCTTAATTCAAGTCAGTTTAACTATGTTAGAAAATCCTTTTTTGTCGAGTATTTTACATTTATTCAGTTACAGGTGGTTTTAAAGCTCAAAAATACATTGAAAATGCGGCAATCATCATCAAATACCATCTCCATGGAGACAAGCGGGACGTTTATGCCCTCAGAAAAGTTACACGGTGCAGCTTTAACTCAAGATTTGATCAATTTTTGAGTTTATTTCTGCGTAAACTCTCGTATTTTTCTCGTTATTGTTTTGTAGATTAACCCTTCGCTCTTCTTGTTGTCTCTGATTTTACCCATAATCCCCTCTGCTCCTATGGATTGGGGGTCTGTCACCTGCTTGTTTCCGTGGAGACGTCATTGCTCTGCCTGGAATGTTCCACAGTGTGACATTAAACAGCTCTACTTTACATTTATTCAATTACAGGTGGTTTTATGGCTCAAAAATACCTAGAAAAACAAACATTTTGACTGTGAGCGGAGTCGCTTCTCCACAGATCTGACCTGTAACTTGGTCTGGTTTGGTCTCCATGGAGATAGGAAGGTTTAATGCTGTACTGTGGAACATTCCAGACAAAGCAAAGTGTTTTAAGTCTTGTCTTAAGACCCATTTTTACTGTCTGACTTGAGTTGTGTGGTCTCTGCGTCTTTTATTTATTTAATTTGATCATTTTTAACTTTATGCATTTTAACACTTTTTTATTTATTATTTTTATTTATTATTTACTGTGTTTCACTGTATTAATTTGTCTGTGCAGCACTTTGGAAACTGTCCCGTTTATAAAATGTTCTGTATAAATAAAATGGACTGGACTGATTGGACGACATGAAGAAAAACGTTTGACGAACGCTCCACCAAAAAAGTTACACAGTGCACTTTAAGTTTAGGGTTTAATAAGTTTGGATCCGTCTCCGGGAAGATAACGGAAGTGACTGGAACGTCTTCAGGAAGAATGGAAAACTGGGATCCAGAATATACATTTCTCCAACCCTTTCTGACGATGTGAGTCTGGACACCGTGAACCTCAGCTCCACAGAACCACAGTTCAGATGTTCCGACCATGACTAAAGAAAAAAGGTTTACGAGGAAAAAAAGAAACGACCAAATTATTATTATTACAAGAGGCTGGAAAACATGGAGGATTTCTGCAAAGACAATGAGTGAAGAACTAAACTGTGATTTTGATTTTGTTCTAAATGAGGAGCGACCGATGAGCTCCTTCGTTTCATACGCGTCAATGAAATAAACAAATCTGATCAGACGAGAACATTTGGTTTGGGCTCGAGACACGACTGAGAGTGTGGCCCAAACTACACACCAAAAAGAAGGATTTTAGCAAAGTTAAACTGACTTGA
Organism: Odontamblyopus rebecca; assembly: GCA_030686955.1. NCBI lineage: Eukaryota > Metazoa > Chordata > Actinopteri > Gobiiformes > Gobiidae > Odontamblyopus > Odontamblyopus rebecca. The sequence continues at coordinate 8,137,898 of CM060670.1, read as the reverse complement.
ATTAAGGAGATTCATCTTAAAAGACCAATTTTAAGATATTTAAGATATTTTTACTTAAGAAGATGATTTTTTTGTTTTACTTGTTTCAAGATATTCCATCCTGATTTATCTTATCTGATATTACAACTTATTCTAAGCACTTTTTATATTAACTCAGTCCAGGTTAAGCCTCTTTAACTTCCTTCTCAAACCAATAAGGTGAAAAATCTTGCCATAAATACTTGAAACTCGTGTTTTCTGCTTAGAACAAGATTCATATTTTGTCTTATTTTAAGAAAATTTGGTATGTGAAAATTTCTTACTGCACTGGCAGAAAATTTCACTTAAAAAAGGACATTTTTACCTTAGAATTGGTATTTTTTTCTTACTTTTGATGGGCCTTTTTTGCAGTGCAGAATCAAAAGCATCCAAATCAGATCTTATATATATGACTTGAATTAAGAAAGTTTTACCAGGATTTGAGTAAATTAAAATGATCTGTCAGTGGAACAAGAGTTTTGTGCTTAAAATATGAAAATACATCTTGCTGCAGATAAAATAAGAAAGAAAATCGATGCTTGAATTAAGAAAAAAAACACTTATTCCACTGGCAGATAATTTCACTCGTCTTAATGACTTAATCCGATTATTGTTTTTAAAGCTTTGAATGAACTTTCCCCATAACACGTCTGGAACCTCCTCCAGTTTTACATCCTCATTCACAGCTTTGAGGTCCGAGGCCGAGGTCCCGACTCAAAACCGGACTGGACCCCGAACTCTGGAACGTTCTGCCCCCCACGTCCCAACAGCGCCCCCAGTGGAGAGTTTTAAGTCTCAAAACACCAAGTTAAGACCCGCTGTTACTCTGTGGCTTTTAACACTGCGTGAGTTGTGTTCCTCTGTGTCTTTTATTTATTTTTTATTTATTTTATTAGTTTTATGTATTTATTGCTATTCTATGGTTTTGCTCTTACTTTATTTGACTGTTTTTATGTTTTAAGACTAGTACGATTAAATCTGAGCCTTTATTTTATCATTATATTATTATTTTTGTTATGCACTGGGGAAAAAAAACATCTCTAGGTGAGTTAAAATGACTTAAATTAAGAACATTTTACTTTATTTGAGCAGATTCAACTGGACAATTGAAAAGATCTGCCAGTGGAATAAGTGTTTTTTTCTTAATTCAAGCAACATTTCATTTTATTTCTTATTTCAAGTGCAAAAAGTTGTTGCTTGTCTCATTTTAAGTGAAGCAAGATGTATTTTCATATTTTAAGTACAAAAATCTGATCATTTTACTCAAATCCTGGTAAAACTTTTTTAATCCAAGTCATTTTAGCTTGAATGGATTTTGTTTTTTGCAGCGTTAAGTATTTGGAAACTGTTTATGAAATGTGCGATAAAAATAAAGTGGACTGGATCAGACTGGACTAAAACTAGTATCGAAACTAGAAACTCATTTGAGCATCTTCCTCTGGCTCTGCTCCTGTCTGCTCCTGCCTGCACCTGTCTGCACCTGTCCGTTCCTGCCTGCACCTGTCTGCTCCTGCCTGCTCCTGTCTGCTCCTGCCTGCTCCTGTCTGCTCCTGCCTGCTCCTGTCTGCTCCTGTCTGCTCCTGTCTGCTCCTGTCCGCTCCTGCCCGCTCCTGGTCGAGTTTCAGAGAGATGGTCTCAGATAAACTCCAGCCCGGAGTTAAGTGAGCTCAAACTCGGAGTCAAGTGAGCTCGGTCAGCGGAGACTCTCAGAGGGACGTCTCCGGGTTCAGGGGGAGGAGCCAGAGCAGCAGACAGGTGCAGACAGGTGCAGAAACAGAGCAGCAGACAGGTGCAGAAACAGAGCAGCAGACAGGTGTTGACAGGTGTCGCAGGAGTCTATAGAAGTGGAAAAGCAAATCCAGTCTATTTTAAACAAGATCCAGGTTTATTTCTGTGTTTTAATAATAAGTCTTACACTCTTACTTCCTCTCATATTCTCTCCTCCTCCCTCTCGCTCTTCCTCCTCTCCTCCTCCTCCTCTCTTCTCTCTCTCTCTCTCTCTTTCCCTCTTTTCTTATCGACTTCATGATGTTATTAGTTAATTGTCGTCACTCGAGTTCGGCTGCTCTGCTCCTGCCAAAGGTGACGAAACGCTTTTGCACACACCTCCGCCTCGTGCACGCGCCCAGCCTCTCGTGCACGCTCCTACATGCCCGTGTAGGAGCGTGCGTGTAGCCCCCCCACCCTCCGTGCGCGCTCCCAGACGGCCGTGCGCGCTGCAGGTGAGAGCGCCACTTTATAATGTCACTAAGAAATGCATTTACACCTCAGCTCTCCCACAGAAACACACACACACACACACACACACACTTCTACTACTACCTGATCCTCGTGCACGCTGCAGGTGACGGTGCACGGACTCACCTGAGGAGCTCCCAGACTCACGTGCGTGTGCGTACGTGCACGAGGCGCTGCGGTGTTAATGAAGCCGAAATGAGCTCCGTAATGATGCGAGGCGCTTCTGCTGCCGAGACGAACCCTAACGAGGAGCGCGCGTTTTATCACCACAGGAAGAAAAAAAAAGGTATCGTTAATAATGAAAGTGAAAATAAATGAACAATGTGTCTTTACAGCGCAGGGAGAACATCCAAACTTTACAACTCTAAATGTTCTCATGAGCTCGGAGCTGAACCAACGACCTTTTTGTTGCAGTTTTAACAGTTTTACAGCTTTAAAAAACAAACCACAGTCACATCTGAACCCGCGTCTCCAAAGCGTTAACCTGCAGAGGCACTTTAGTCTCAGTTTATGGACACGACAGAGCCTCCAGACTTCACTCACTCAGCTGCAAAGGCTGCACTAGCACTGACTCATGACTCTCTGAAGGTTGAGATGGCTCAAAGTCACAGTTCAATTTAGCTTTATTGTCAATTTCTTCACATGTACTAGACAGAAAAAGGAATCCAAATCATGTTTCTCTCTGTTACATGTGTCCACAAACATTAAAGTGTCCACAAATTGTCATTATGTTATAATTTGGACATTTTAAATCACAATATTCATCTAAAAATGACTTAAAGGGACAGTTCGGGGCCTCATTTCCTCGTGAGCCAGAGTGTTGGAGACGTGTGGAGGCACTTTTGTAAATCTTCCATCCAGTCCTTGTATTTGCAGAGGTTGCTGGTGCTAGGCTAGTGCATGTCAATGGCCATAGTCGTCCTGCCACTAAAAACAGTCTTACCCACTCCACAGACCCGAGGCAAAACTATTAGAACTCCAGACTGTCCATGTGAACGTCTGTGTCCAGAGAATAATTTTAGAAGTTAACCCTCGAAGACCTACGTTATCCTATACGATAACGAGGAATATGTTTTCTATAACCGCGCAGAACTTTCTAACTGTAAAAGACAGAAACTTACTTTTTCCCTCTGAAAGTGCAGACATAGAGGTTTCCGTACATTTCTGCAGCTTTATCCTACGTCACACTCACGCTGTGTGATGACGTGAGCAAAACGAGTGTCCAACAGGAACTTTGTTTTCTGCCAAACTCATGCGCTCCGTCCATTTTGATTGAGCCAAACTTTGCCAAAGAGTGAAGTGAGTCAAGATGGTCGACTCCTCTGACTGTGTGTGTTTAGAACGAGTGAAAAAGTCGCTCTAAGTTCAGTTTATTCTCAAATAAATGGCAAATTACGCATCTTGGTGTGTGTAATTGCACATCCCTTTCTATTTTTATTTGAAAGGTTTATTTCACACAAAATGAACAAATCCAAATGTAATAAACACTGTGGAAATGCAGAAGTGCTGTGGCTCTGGACCTGACAGGAGCTGTTTCCAGGACTGGACCAGAAAAGTAATGGAGCGATTACACTTTTTTTTTGTTTTTAGGGCAATAAGGAGATTTTTAATTTACTTACAGACTTAATATTTTGCATTTTTGCAGCTAAGGCCCTAAATTAAGCATTTTTATGTCCAAAAAGTTGTTTATACATGTTTGCTGTGTGTTTTGTATAAAAGAGTGGGAATTTAGGGTTTTTTTTTCATCTCTATTTCTGGTCCTGTAGCTTTTATCACAGCCTCATGACACAACTACAGCAGCAGATTGTGAAATAACAGGTTGTACCGAACAAAAGGAGGTAGAACACTTCATTATAGGGTAAAAGGGGCAGTTTTAAAAGGAAAATTAAGAAAAAAATCCAGGTGAGGAGAAATGTACTAAAATTGCCCTTAGGTCTTCAGGGGTTAAACCAACTGTTGCATTTGAAGGATTTATGTCTGAGCAGCAGCAGTGAGTTGTACTTCCTGATATAAACTCAGCAGCGGCGACTGATATATGAGTTAGTTTTGTTATATAGACTGATATATAGAGTTAGTTTTATTTCCAATCCAATCCAATCCACTTTATTTATATAGCACATTTCATAAACTGAAAGAGTTTCCAAAGTGCTGCACAAAACCATCATTTAAAATAAACAACTACAGAAACTGTTTAAAATAAACAAGTAATCAAATGCCCTACCAGAGTGCATACAAATAAATATACCATAAAATAATAAAAACAATAAAAGATAAAAACACTAAAAAAAAAAATAAAAATAATAAAAAATAAATACTCTAAGAACAATAAAATAATAAAAAACCCTAAAATATAATAAAAGACACAGAGGACCACACAACTCACGCAGTGTTAAAAGCCAGAGAATAAAAGTGGGTCTTAAGACGAGACTTAAAACACTCCACTGTGGGAGCTGCTCGGACGTGGGAGGGCAAGGCGTTCCACAGTTTCAAACATTATTCTCTGGACACAGACGTTCACATGGACAGTCTGGAGTTATAATAGTTTTTCCTCGGGTCTGTGCAGTGGCTAAGACTGTTTTTAGTGACACTCTGGACATTGACATGCACTAGCCTAGCACCAGCAACCTCTGCAAATATAAGGACTGGATGGAAGATTTACAAAAGTGTCTCCACACGTCTCCAACACTCTGGCTCACGAGGAATTGAGGCCCTGTGTGTAAAATTCTGAACTGTCCCTTTAATAAAAAAAACTCCACAGTTTCTTTTAATAGGAAACTGTGGCAGTTTTCTCTCTGTCCAGTGGGAAACGACGTCACCGTTAACGTCGTCACAACAAAGCGCCACATGGGAACCTCCTGTGTGATCTGCACATCGCACTAGAGCAGAGCGTTTTTATTCATTTGCACCAAAATGACTTTGCGACGCTGCTGAATCCTACGTGTGAATCCTCCATATCCCGAAGGTAAACGCACAAATGTTGTACCTGATCATTTCTATCAGTGACTGTTTGATGTGAACATGTTTACATCGCATCTCAGGACACAGAGAAGTCAAGTTTATGGAGTTTAAAATAAAAATCGTGCTTGTTTTCAGGTTTATTATCGACTTACTAGTTCTGAGACTGCTTCATTCTGGACTAGAGGTTGTTTCTTTGAAGAAAACTTGTCAAGGAAAATGATCTCGATGCACAGACAGATCATTTCACTACTTTTAAGTCATTTTCTGATTGATTTAAGTGTTTATATCACTTGTGTGGATCATTATGTTAGAATTTGGACATTTTGATTCACAATATTCATCTAAAATGACTTAATAAATGAAACAAATCCGTTTTCTTTCCGTCCAATGGGAGATAACGTCACCGTAAATGTTGTCACCACAAAGCGCCGCATGGGAGCCTCCTGTGGACATCTGCACATCGCACTAGAGCCGAGCGTTTTTAATCATTTGGACTAAAATGACTTCGCGACGCTGCTGAAATCTACGTGTGTCATTAAGAAAATCAATGCGTGAACGGTGAATGAATCGGAGCAGTGACGTCTTGAATACAGGACAATAAAAATGATTCAAACATGAATCATTCTAAACCAGGGGTCTCCAACCTTTTTTCTCCACGGAGCTGCTTTTATGAAACAAAACAAACTAATTTCAGCAGTCGCAAAGACACGGAGTCAATATAAGAGCCACGGCGAGGCTTAGATGAGGAACAGTTAGATGCTTATAAAACATAAACCATTGTACATTTATCGGTGCACCAAACTAGGCATAAAAATCATACTTTTACAATGATTAATCAAATTTGACTTATTATCTACAACGTACACGGCCAAAAAGCAAAGATATAAACACTTAAAGTTGAACTCCGGCACGTTTGAAGCTAAAGTCCGTCGCTAGAGGTGGTCGAATACTGTCAGAAGCCAAAAAACGGGACAGAAAAGAGTTTATTATATGGAGACGAGGCGGGTCGGCTGGGTTGAGACTCAGGGTGGGGGTTCAGTCTCAATCTTCACATGGCCCAGCAGGAACGGGACCCCCCTCATAGGCGTCTTATGTCTGGAAGCAAACAGATCGGGGTTGGGAGGGTGGGGTTGAGTTATCCAGGACAAACCAGGTGGCCGGGAAAGGCTGCTACAAATAGGCTTCTGGGAAATTGAGGTGTGGTCGTCGTGAGCTGTGATTCGCTGGAGAGGAGGTGAGGACGGCTGAGGCGTGGTCCTGCACCTGAACCTGAGTTAATCAGATTAACTACATTTAAAACGCCAATGTGCGTGAAATGTGAAAAATATATATATATAAAAAATTACAATGACATGTCAAAAAAAAATACTCGTAAATAAATTAGGGATTAGGAACGACATTGGCAATCGAGTCTTTTGGGCTTTGGCCTGTGCAGTGGGAAATCAACAGAGGGAAGTGTAAGGTGCTTATAAAGTTGTTTTCTAACGTTTCCAGACACTAATGAGTGAACCAGGCAGAGCGTTTTGTTTGTTAGACTCGTGGCTGTTGTAAGATGGGTTAAAGTGGTGTTAAACTTCTTCAGTGTGAAGCAAATTGGTGTTTTACGTGGAAGTTCAGAACTTGCCCCCATCACTACACTAGTTTGTTGCCTTGACAGACTCACTGCCACAGTGAGATCTCCACCGAGGAAACACTGATCTGTGCCGTTTTTTGGCTTCTGACAGAATTCAACCTCCTCTAGAAACGGACTTTAGCTCCAAATGTGCAGGAGTTCAACTTTAAATCCATCAGAAAATTGCTTAAAAGTAGTGAAATGAACTGTCTACGCAGCATTTTACTCATTTTACTTGACAAGTTCTCTTAAAATAAACGACCTCTAGACTAGAAATAATCCAATTTAGAACTAGTAAGTAGCTAATAAACCTGAAAACAAGATGAATAACATGATATAAGTTTTAAAATCTTGGCCAGATCAGAGAAATGTGCAGAAATCTCTTTGCGAGCGACTTGGAAGAGGGTGGAGACCTACAGGTTGGAGAAAATACAACTGATCTAAATACAATGAGAAGAAAACTACTTCAGCTACTACTACTACTACTACTACTACTACTACTACTACTACTACTACTACTACTACTACCACCCTCAGTCCTGCTCCAGACACCCCCTCCCTCCGCTCAGGTGAAGCCGGCGCCGCTCCGTCTGCCTCAGGTAAAGTGATCCTCGCCGGGTCCAGTCCTGATACGGATCTGGGTCCAGGTACAAAGACCGGACTGTCCCTGGTTTCCGGTCCAAGTCGGGACTCCAAACACAAAGTACACGGTCTGTAGTACAAGTACGCGCTGAAACACGAGGACGCAGTATTTTCTGATGCTTTCGATACTCCAAAGTACCACAGGGGAGATAATCTAGTGCAGACAGGATTACAACCAGATTAATCAGCGACAAATTACACAGATCCGATTTAACACCAAGAGAGAGGGAGAGGGGGGTGAAGGAGGGAAGAAAGACGAGGGAAAAGAAGGAGGAGGAGAGGAAAGTGAGAGTGGGGGAGGGAGAGAAAGAAAGTTTGAAGGAAAGAGAAAGAGTTTACGTCCATTTCTCAAAGTTTATTACATTTGTGGATGAAAGAAATTAATCAGTTTGTGTTTAGAAACTTTTATTGTCGCTGTGTTAAACTTGTGAAGAGCTTTAGGTCTGGTCCTGGTCTGGTCCTGGTCCTGGTCCTGGTCTGGTTCTGGTCTGGTCCTAGTCCTGGTCCTGGTCTAGTCCTGGTCCTAGTCTGGTCCTGGTCTGGTCCTGGTCTGGGTCTGACTCACAACTGCAATGTCCAGTCTCTCTCTTTTCCTCCTCTTCTCTCTCCTCTGTTCCTCTCCTCCACTTCTTCTCCTCCTCCTCTCTTCCTCTTTTGGTGGCCTTGGTCCTTCTAGATCCTCCCTTCCTCCTCCTCTTCTTTCTCTCCTCCTCTCCTCTCCTCCTCTCTCTCTTCTCCTCTTCTTTCTCTCCTCCTCTCCTCCACTCATGCACTCCTCTGTTCCTCTCCTCTGTTCCTCTCCTCCTCTCTCCTCTGTTCCTCTCTCCTCTTCCTCTGTTCCTCTCCTCCACTTCTTCTCCTCCTCCTGTCTTCCTCTTTTGGTCACCTTGGTCCTTCTGCATCCTCCTTCCTCCTCCTTTTCTCTCTCTCTTCTCCTCTCCTCTCCTTGCTCTTCTCTCCTCTATTCCTCTCCTTCTCTCCACCTTTTCTTTCTCTCCTCCTCTCTTCCACTCTTGCACTCCTCTGTTGCTCTCCTTGATCCCTCTTTCCTCATTTTTTCTCGTTCCTCTTCTCCTCTCTTCCTCTCCTCCTCTGTTCCTCTCCTCTATCCTCTTTCTCCTCCTCTCCTAACCTCTCTCTCCTCCTCCCCTCTCTTCTGTTCCTCTCCTCCTCTCTCCTCTGTTCCTCTCTCCTCTTCCTCTGTTCCTCTCCTCCTTCCTCCTCTCTCTCCTCTGTTCCTCTCCTCTCTCCTCTTTCTCCTCCTCTCCTAACCTCTCTCTCCTCCTCGCCTCTTCCTCTGTTCCTCCTCTCCTCTGTTCCTCTCCTCCTCTGTTCATCTCCTTCTTCCTCCTCTCTCTCCTCTGTTCCTCTCCTCTTCCTCTGTTCCTCTCCTCTCCTCTGTTCCTCTCCTCTCCTCTGTTCCTCTCCTCTCCTCTGTTCCTCTCCTCCTCTGTTCCTCTCCTATCTCCTCTTTCTCCTCCTCTCCTAACCTCTCTCCTCCTCTCCTCTTCCTCTGTTCCTCTCCTCCTCTCCTCTCCTGTTTCTCTCCTCCTTCCTCCTCTCTCTCCTCTGTTCCTCCTCTCCTCTGTTCCTCTCCTCCTCTATTCCTCTCCTCTGTTCATCTCCTCCTTCCTCCTCTCTCTCATCTGTTCCTCCTCACCTCTGTTTCTCTACTCCTCTATTCCTCTCCTCCTCTGTTCATCTCCTCCTTCCTCCTCTCTCTCATCTGTTCCTCCTCTCCTCTCCTTTTCCTCTCTCTCCTCCTCTGTTCCTCTCCTATCTCCTCTTTCTCCTCCTCTCCTAACCTCTCTCCTCCTCTCCTCTTCCTCTGTTCCTCCTCTCCTCTCCTCTCCTTTTCCTCTCTCTCCTCCTCTGTTCCTCCTCTGTCTCCTCGTCTCCTTCTGATGTCATGTTTTTATCGATCATTTTTCTGTGACTCACTTTTCTCACATCTGGCTCCAGTTGCACAACAACACTTTAGACACAGACCTCGTCCTCTGCGTCATTCGCTCCTCCTCTTCATCCTCTGATCTCCTCCTCTTCCTCTGCATCTTCTCCTCTTCTGTTTCTCTTCATCCTCTTCTGTCCTCCTCATTCCCCTCTTCCTCTGCATCTTCTTGTCACTTTCTAATCTGCTCCTCTGCTCCTCCTCATCCGCTAACCTCTTCTCCTCTTCATCCTCTCCTCCTCTTCATCCTCTCCTCTCCTCCTCATCCTCTAACCTGTTCTCCTCTTCATCCTCTCCTCCTCTTCATCCTCTCCTCTCCTCTTCATCCTCTCCTCCTCTTCATCCTCTCATCTCCTCTTCATCCTCTCCTCCTCTTCATCCTCTCCTCCTCCTCTTCTCTTCATCCTCTCCTCTCCTCTCCATCCTCTCCTCTCCTCCTCTTCATCCTCTCCTCCTCCTCTCCTCTTCATCCTCTGACCTCCTCTCCTCGTCATCCTCTCCTCCTCTGCTCCTCCTCTGCTCCTCCTCCTCTCCTCTCCTCTCCATCCTCGCCTCTTCCTCCTCTCTTCCTCTTCCTCTCTTCATCCTCTCCTCTTCATCCTCTCCTCTCCTCCTCTTCATTCTCTCCTCTCCTCTCCATCCTCTCCTCCTCTCCTCTTCATCCTCTCCTCCTCTGCTCCTCCTCCTCTCCTCTCCTCTCCATCCTCGCCTCTTCCTCCTCTCTTCCTCTTCCTCTCTTCATCCTCTCCTCTTCATCCTCTCCTCCTCTTCATCCTCTCCTCTTCATCCTCTCCTCTCCTCCTCTTCATTCTCTCCTCTCCTCTTCATCCTCTCCTCCTCTTCATCCTCTCCTCTTCATCCTCTCCTCTCCTCCTCTTCATTCTCTCCTCTCCCTCCTCTCCTCCTCTTCCTCCTCTTCCTCTTCCTCCTGCGTTGCCGTGGCGATGGGGAGGGGGCACAGATGGTGCAAAAGTTTCTCCAAAATGGCGGCTGTTCTTTGGACCGGTCTGAGGCTCATTTGCATCGAGACGTTTCCCAGAACTCAGAGTTTCTGGAGCTTCGAGTCTCGTCTCGTCCAAAATCCAAAACTACAAACTCCAACGATTTAAGCAGCTTCATGAAGCCGCATTATCACAGAAAGAAAGAGGAAAAGAAAGGGTAAAAATACTGGAATCGAAATGTTATTCAAAGTTTGGGTTTAGTATTTCACTTATTTGAAGAGGAACATTTGTCTTTTGGCGTTTTGTGAAATAAAAAGTCCTTATGCTCATGATGCACTGTCCAAAACGAACTACTGTAAAAAAAAATATATTAAAAAACATCTATTATACCTTTGAAAATGCACCACCTCAGAAAGAATAATGACTTTGAAAAGAACATTTAAAAAACAAATAATAAATACTGTGTTTCCAGACATCGCTCCCACCCCCAACACTCACACAGCACATCCACCTCAGACACTGTGGGTGAAGTGTCTTGCCTAATGACACAATAACAGTTTTTTACCACTGCTGCTCCTCTGTAACATTGTGTTTTCCCAGGGGTCTCCATCCAATTCCCCTCCCAGACCTGCTCAGCCAAAGATCTGACAAAACCCGACTCTGACAACAAGGTTTGGCCAGAATGTTTCCCACCAAGTACAGAGAAAGAACATTTCAACAAAATAAACATTTATTTTCCTAACTGATTTAACCTCTTAAAGCCTGACATTATATAGACGTATATAAAACAATGTTTTTTTGTGTGTGTTTTTGCCTTTAAGTAGATGGTAAACTAAAATGAGATTATTCATTTGATTATAGCAAAAAAAAATTAATAGAAATTTGGGCATGTTGCAAATTTGCAACAACTAGAAACAAGTGCTCGCCAAAAGTTCTGCTTCTGCACTATTGAGGGAATGCAGCCGCTATCTCGGCTTATATCCTGATCCAAACGGTTTCATGCATATTTGTGACACTCAGTCAGTAATATTGGAAATTAATAAGAAATAAATAGTGTCTTAAAGTTGAACTCCGGCACGTTTGAAGCTAAAGTCCGTTTCTAGAGGAGGTCGAATTCTGTCAGAAGCCAAAAATCGGCACAGATCAGTGTTTCCTCGGTGGAGATCTCACTGTGGCAGTGAGTCTGTCAAGGCAACAAACTAGTGTAGTGATGGGGGCAAGTTCTGAACTTCCACGTAAAACGACAATTTGCTTCACACTGAAGAAGCTTAAACCACTTTAACCCATCTGACAACAGCCACGAGTCTAACAAACAAAACGCTCTGCCTGGTTCACTCATTAGTGTCTGGAAACATCAGACTTTATAATCAGTTTTACACTTCCCTCTGTTGATTTCCCACTGCACAGGCCAAAGCCCAAAAGACTCGATCGCCGTTGTCGTTTCTAATCCCATTTATTTACGAGTGAATTAATTATTTAAATCATCAGCACAATATTGCAGAGCCTGTAACAACACGGATAGGCTGGAGTTCCCCTTTAAGTCTCAGCATTTTCAGCAGCCATTACAAATAATACTAACCCTAAAACTATAAGGTTCAGGAATCTTTTTCCTAATAGACTGAACTAATTTTCTTTTTTCGCTTTCTGTTGTCAGAAAATGTTTTTAAGAAAGAAAAGTAAAGATGAGGGAGAGAAATAAACAGTGACAGATGCTCCTCTCCCCGAAGAGTTCAGAAGCCAAAACCTCAGCTCCTCAAACAGGACCCAGGAGAGACCCGGACTAAACCAGGACTACACCAGGACTAAGCCAGGCCACAACCAGGACTAAAGTAAGACTGAACACTGCAGATTAATCATCTTGTTTTCAGATTTATTATCTACTTACGAGTTCTGAGATTGTTTCATTCTTGTCTAGAGGAAGTTTATTTTGAGATAACTTGTCAAGTAAAATGATCTGTCCATGCAGCAAGATCATTTCACTACTTTTAAGTCATTTTCTGACAGATTTAAGTGTTTATATTTTAAGATTTTTGCAGTGAACCAGGTCTGAGCTAGGACTAAACCAGGACTAAACCAGGACTAAACCAGGACTAACTTTTCCCTCTCCAACCTGAGCTGTGGACCATAGATCCTGTGTGGACCTCTGCCTGTTCCTGTGACGTTTCAGTGTGTCCCAAACGTCGGGATCGTGTCTCGTCCTCAGACTCGAGGCACAGACCGTGGATCTGTGGCAGAGATGCGCTAACGACGCCTCAGAGACGCTTTTGTTTCCAGCTAAATAAAGGAGCGGCGCTATGCTAGCTTTTGTTTTGGATGCTAATGAAGCTCTTTGTTAGCGAGTGCGACGCTAACACAAACACGCCGGATCCGTGTCATGCCCCGCCCACCAGACACTGCTCCCAAAACAACCGCACAATCTGCACCGCACAATCTGCACTTCACAGTCTGCACACGGCAACGTACACGAGAACACAAAGACGACAAGACACACATGATAAAACAAATACGACAACACACACTGCAATACACACAACAATGAACACACGAGAACACAAACACGACAAGACACACAACAACACAAACATGACAACGTACATGAGAACACAAACACGCCAACACACACATACCGCAACACACAATAACGCACACGAGAACACAAACACAGCAACACACACGACAAGACAAACACGCCAACACACAACAACGCACACGTGAGAACGCACACACGACAACACACATGACAACACACACGACAACACACATGACAACACACATGACAACACACATGACAACACACATGACAACACACATGACAACACACATGACAACACACATGACAACACACATGACAACACACACGACAAGACAAACACGCCAACACACAACAACGCACACGTGAGAACACAAACATGCCAACACACACACACCGCAACACACAATAACGCACACGAGAACACAAACACAGCAACACACACGACAAGACACATGACAACACAAACACAACAACGCTCATGTTTCTCAGTCGTCTGTGATATTTTTGTCTTTTTCTTTTTCCTCGTAATCAGACATATTTGTTTTGACACTCTTGGACCAGCCTGTCCCTGATTGGCTAATCCACCTGTCAGTCACACCCATCTGAACTCTGGTTGGTTAAACAGTGACCAGACTCACATCTTCAGGAAGTGTGGGAGAAGTTTGTGTCGTTTAATGAGAACATGGTTCTGTCTGGGACAGGAAGAGTTCGAGAGATAAAAGAAGCTGAACTAGATTCAGGCTGAATTCTGTTGTGCTCCAGACTCGGGGAAAACCGACCTCCACCTGGAGAAAGTGCAGTGGATCCTCTGACCAAATGGGGGTTCAAAAACACAGGGCTAGTGTGGTGCAGACCGAGTCGGATGGATTCACATGTTACGACTCAGCTCTGCTAGAGGCAGGGGAAGTAACAAAAAGAAGAAAAAAAAACAAGATGGAAAATGCAAAAAAAAAAGTTATTTCATTAATAAGGATGTAGAAGGGGATCTAAACTATTTACAGAAAATATTTACAAGGTTTTAAATAAAAGAGTAACAAAGTGCAAAGGTAACTACAAAAATGAAGTAACAATAACATCACTAAACAAACACAAGGTGCTGACGCTCGAGTGTCTCAGAACACAGAGTCACCACAGAACCAGAGACACGTAACAAAACTAACACATTAAATACAAAAACTAGTTCCTCTTTTCAAAGTCAAGCAGAGCGACTCGACAGAGGCACAGACACAAAATGGCCGACTGGCCACAAAGGTTTGGAGAATCTCCTTAAAGTTGAACTCCGGCACGTTTGAAGCTAAATTCGATTACTAGAGAAGGTCGAATTCTGTCAGAAGCACAGATCAGTGTTTCCTCGGTGCAGATCTCACTGTGGCAGTGAGTCTGTCAAGGCAACAAACTAGTGTAGTGATGGGGGCAAGTTCTGAACTTCCACGTAAAACACCACTTTCTAACCCGTCTGACAACAGCCACGAGTCTAACAAACAAAACGCTCTGCCTGGTTCACTCATTAGTGTCTGGAAACGTTAGAAAACAACTTTATAAGCACCGATTGTCGACTCCAGCGGCGGCGAGAGGCTCGAGCCGCAGAAGCAACAAGTGAAGATCGACTACTGATGGTGAAGAAGAAGAGAAACTGAAAGTTGTTGAAAGAAAAGGGTTCAGGAATATATTTCTATATTTTTTTTTCAAAAAATATAATTCATTCGTTTTATGTGGAAGTTAAGAACTTGCCCCCATCACTACACTAGTTTGTTGCCTTGACAGACTCACTGCCACAGTGAGATCTCCACCGAGGAAACACTGATCTGTGCCATTTTTTGGCTGTTGACAGAATTCGACCTCCTCTAGCAAACGGACTTTAGCTTCAAATGTGCCAGAGTTCAACTTTAAACAGGGGGAGGTGGCGGCAGGTGAAGCAGGATTGGCAGGTGAAGTGCTGCACCGATCAGGGCCCAGGGCTCGAACTGCAGGAATTCACAAGGACAAACCAAGAAATTAAAACACACAAAACAAGGCAAAGAACTGGCAGGAAAAATGTCGGCGCACACGGTAAACAGGGAAAATCGTCTTTTGGTCATTTTGATAAATTGTGTTTGTGTAGAGAAAGTGTCTTCTGAAAACTTTGTAGTGACATTTAAACTTTCTTTCACATCATTTGACAGTCGACAGTTTTTCTGAGTGTGTATGAGGTGAACTGTCATAACTGAGTCGCCGGCAGCTAATAATAGCTTACAGACTCTTTATTAGCAGGAGCTGGAGATACCTGATGTTAACTACCTCAGAGTTCAGTCACAGAGGGTTATTTTCTCTGAGTTATATGGAGCCGATCCCAAATGTTGTTCTTCACACTGACTCAGATTTATCGACTTCCGACGTTCAACAGAATCCGGCCTCACTGCAGCAGGAAGTGTTCGAGGAGGAGGTAAGAATCTAAAGGAGATGAAGACTGGGCCCAGCAGCGAGATGAGAGATAATCCTAGTTTTAGACCTGGTTTAGTCTCAGTTCAGTCCTGGTTTAGTCTTGGTTCAGTCCTGGTTTAGTCCTGCTTTAGTCCTGCTTTAGTCCTGGTCTCTCCTGGGTCCTGTTTGAGGATCTGGGGTTTGGATTTTGAACTCTTCGGGGAGTGGAGCATCTGTCACTGTTTATTTCTCTCCCATCTTTGTTTACTCCAGGCTGAAAATATTTATTTTAAAAACATTTTCACCTTCAACATTTGAGACTCAGTCAGAACTGAACCAGGACTGAACCAGGACTGAACCAGGACTAAACCAGCACTGAACCAGGACTAAATCAAAACTAAATAAGGACAAAACCAGTCTAGGACTAAACTGAGGTCTTACAGACGTCAATTGCACATTTTCTTTTGTGTCTGTTTTTATTTGCATGGTTCTGTTCAGTCCTGGTTTAGTCCTGGTTTAGTCCTAGTTTAGTACTGGTTTAGTCCTAGTTTAGCCCTGATTTGGTCCTGGTTTAGTCCTGGTTTAGTCCTAGTTTAGTACTGGTTTAGTCCTAGTTTAGCCCTGATTTGGTCCTGGTTTTGTCCTGGTTTTGTCCTGATTTAGTCCTGGTTCAGTCCTGGTTTAGTCCTGGTTTAGTCCTGGTTTAGTGCTGGTTTAGCCCTGGTTTAGTCCTTGTTTAGTCCTGTTTTAGTCCTGGTTCAGTCCTGGTTTAGTCCTGATTTAGTCCTGATTTAGTCCTGGTTTGGTCCCCGTGGGCCCATCATGACACAGTCTCCTTGTAACTTGTATTTGCAGTAGTACTATTCACTGTACTTCATGTGTGTACTTCATGTGTGTACTCTGTGTACTGTGTGTACTCTGTGTGTACTTTAATGAGCCACAGCTGCTGCGCTCCTCACACCTCCCTCTCTTTCTCTCCTTCTCTCTCTCCCTCTCTCTCTCCCTCGCTCCCTGGGCTCCCACCTGAGTCGTCCCCGGGGTCTAAACTCGGTCTGAACCTGGTCTAGACCTGGTCCCACGGCTGGTCCGATTAAATCTGCCACTGTTTTTGTTTACACCCTCCTTTTCCCACAATGCACCAGGGCGAGCGCATGAACACCTCAGAGACACCCAGAGAAAGAGAGAGAGGGGGGGAAGAGGGAGAGGAGGAGGAGAGGAAAAACAGAGGAGGAGAGAAGAGAGAGGAGAGAAGAGAGAAGGAGGACGGGGGTGGGGGAGAAAAGTAAAAAGAAAGAGAAAGGAAAGACAGAGGAGAAAGGACAAGAGGGAGGAGAAGGAGAGGAAAACAGGAGGAGGAGAGTGAGGAGAGAGAGGGGGAAGAGGGAAAGGAGGAGAGGAAAAACAGGAGGAGGAGAGAGAGGAGAGAAAGAAGAAAGAGGAGAGGGTGGGGAGAAAAGTAAAGAGAAATGAAGAGAAAGGAGGAGAGGAAAAACAGGAGGAGGAGAGTGAAGAGAGAGCGAGGAAGATGAGGAGAGAGGAGGAGGAGGGGAGAAACATAAAGAGAAAGGAAAAACAGAGGAGAAGGAGGTGAGCGAGGGAAACAGAGGAGGAGAGTGAAGAGAGAGAGATAGAGAGTAGAAAGAGAAGTAGATAGAGGAAAGACGGGAGAAAGAAGGAGAGAGAAGAGGAAAAACAGGAGGAGGAGAGTGAAGAGAGAGGGAGAGAAGAGGACAGAGAGAGGAGAGAAGAGAGAGAAAGAGGAGGGAGTGGGGGAGAAAAGTAAAGAGAAAGGAAAGACAGAGGAGAAAGGAGAGAGGAAAAACAGAGGAGGAGAGTAAGAGAGAGGGGGAAGAGAAAGGAAGAGGAGGACAGAGAGAGATGAGAGAGGAAAGAAAGAAGTGGAAAGAGGAAAGACGAAGGAGAAAAGAGGAGAGAGAGTGGAGGAGGAAAGGAAAATCAGGAGGAGGAGAAGAGGAGACGGAGGGGGAAGAAGGAGAGGAGGAGAGAGAGAAAGAAAGAGAAAGAGAGAGACAAAGAAGGAGAGGAGGAGGAGGGGGTAAAGAGAGAGAAGAAAGAAAGGAGGAGAGAGGAAAAACAGAGGAGGAGGAGAGGTGGAAAGATAGAGGAGACAGAGAGAGACTTGGTGGTGCAGGAGGATGGTCGCCCCATCACCAGAGGGTTTGGGGGTTACAGACCCTTTTGGCGTCTCCATGGAGACAAGCACCAAAGTTTATTCATTTATTTATTGCAGTCACTTCTGTGATGTATTGTAATAAATTGTTGTGATGTAATAAACTCCAGGTAAAGAGAGAAACAGGCGGACGACCTCCACCAGGAAAGTGACACAGTGCAGCTTTAAAGAACATGTGTCCTCTGCATTTGACCCTCAGTGTGTCTGGGTTAAACCTGTTAGGAGCAGTGGAGTCATCTCAGACCTGGAGTCATCACGTTCACTCTGCCATATTTTCCATAGTTTCCTCATAGTTTCCTCATAGTTTCCTCATAGTTTCACTCATAGTTTCCTCATAGTTTCACTCATAGTTTCACTCATAGTTTCCTCATAGTTTCACTCATAGTTTCACTCATAGTTACCTCATAGTTTCCTCATAGTTTCACTCATAGTTTCCTCATAGTTTCACTCATAGTTTCACTCATAGTTTCCTCATAGTTTCACTCATAGTTTCACTCATAGTTTCACTCATAGTTTCACTCATAGTTTCACTCATAGTTTCCTCATAGTTTCACTCATAGTTTGCTCATAGTTTCACTCATAGTTTCACTCATAGTTTCCTCATAGTTTCCTAATAGTTTCCTCATAGTTTCCTCATAGTTTCACTCATAGTTTTCTCATAGTTTCCTCATAGTTTCACTCATAGTTTCACTCATAGTTTCCTCATATTTTCACTCATATTTTCACTCATAGTTTCACTCATACTTTCACTCATAGTTTCCTCATAGTTTCACTCATAGTTTCCTCATAGTTTCACTCATAGTTTCCTCTTAGTTTCACTCATAGTTTCACTCATAGTTTTCTCATAGTTTCCTCATAGTTTCACTCATAGTTTCCTCATAGTTTCACTCATAGTTTTACTCATATTTTCCATAGTTTCACTTATAGTTTCACTCATATTTTCCATAGTTTCACTTATAGTTTCACTCATCTTTTCCTCATAGTTTCCTCATAGTTTCAGCCTCAGGTCAAACTGTATGACCGAATCTCACACTGCAAAAAAGGATTTTCTAGCACAGATAAACTGATTTGAATTAAGCAGATTCATTAAAAGATCAATTCGAAGATCAATTTTTTTTACTCAATAAAATTAGATTTTTTTTTACTTGTTTCAAGATATTTCATCCTGATTTATCTTATCTGATATTACAACTTATTCTAAGCACTTTTTATATTAAATCAGTCCAGTTTAACCCTCTTCCTTCTCAAACCAATAAGGTGAAAAATCTTGCCATAAATACTTCTTACTGCTTAGAACAAGATTCATATTTTGTCTTGTTTTAAGAAAATTTGGTAAGTGAAAATTTCTTACTGCACTGGCAGAAAATTTCACTTAAAATGGGGCATTTTTACCTCAAAATTGGTATTTTTTTCTTATTTTTGATAGGCCTTTTTTGCAGTGCAGCGTTTCCTGTTCTCGCGCTGTACGATCCGATGCTCCTGGACGTCCACATCACGACATGAGGAGTTCTTCTTCCGGAAATATGAAGTAGAAAACCACGGAAGTGCAGAGACACGATGGTGACGTGGTGCGTTGGCATTTTGTGCCGTTCTCTGCACAGACGAGTGAGGCTGGACAGACGTGGGCAGAGCTGTCCGTTCTGCAGAGGGAAGTGGAGGTGAGCAGCATCCAGGTTTTCACTGAACCACAAACACCTCCACCAACTTCAGGTCCTCATATCTGTGTCTGTTCTTTGTGCGGTTTGGCAGATCCTGGAAAATCGACTCATGGAACGACTTCAACAGTAAAACCCTCAGGAGACGCGACTGGATTCAAGCAGGTTTGATTTTCTTGTGATCTACGATTGCCGATCGGGAGCTGGTCATGTGGGATTCATTGGTCCTTGTTACCTCATGTTAACAACACGAAGCTCGACACACGACTGGGCCAAAAGTCGATCCCAAAAACAGGCGCACAAGTGAAAAATTGTCTCAAAAGTCACACAGTGTCGGATTTAGACCTTATCTGGAGGATTTGACCTGTTGTGCATGTTTTGGGTTGGAGGAAACTCACAGGGAGAACATGCAAACTCCACACAGCCCGAGAGTCGAACATGGAACTTTGTGGCTTCCAGGTTATTCTGCGTGTTTTAGGCTGAAACCTTCACTTTAATGATGAGAGGACCTCCTCTGTGCATCCTGGTTTAGTCCTGGTTTAGTCCTGGTTTAGTCCTGGTTTAGTCCTTTAGTCCATGAAACCTGCAGTTATTAGTAATGAACTAAAGGCTAAACGAGAACCAAGTCTAAACCAGATCTAAGCCAGATTTAACCAGGCCTAAATCAGGTCTAAACCAGGTCTAAACCAGGTTTCAACCAGATCTAAACCAGGTCTAAACCATATTTAAACTATGTTTGATCCAGGTCTAAATCCAGTCTAAAGCTGACCTAAGCCAGGTTTAAACCAGATCTAAACAAGGTCTAAACCAGGTCTTAAACCAGCTCTAAATGAGGTCTGAACCAGGTCTGAACCAGGTCTGAACCAGGTCTAAATCAGGTCTAAACCAGGTCTAAATCAGGTCTAAACCAGGTCTGAGCCAGGTCTAAATCAGGTCTAAACCAAATGTAAATCAGGTCTATACCAGGTCTGAACCAGGCCTGAACCAGGTCTAAATCAGGTCCAAACCAAATGTAAACCAGGTCTATACCAGGTCTGAACCAGGTCTGAACCAGGTCTAAATCAGGTCTAAACCGGGTCTGAGCCAGGTTTAAATCAGGTCTAAACCAGGTCTAAATCAGGTCTAAACTGGGTCTGAACCGGGTCTAAATCAGGTCTAAACCAGGTCTGAGCCAGATCTAAACCAGGTCTAAACCAGGTCTAAATCAGGTATAAACCGGGTCTGAGCCAGGTCTAAATCAGGTCTAAACCAGGTCTAAATCAGGTCTAAACCAAATGTAAACCAGGTCTATACCAGGTCTGAACCAGGTCTGAACCAGGTCTAAATCAGGTCTAAATCAGATCTAAACCGGGTCTGAACCGGGTCTAAACCAGGTCTAAACTTGTCTGAAGTAACTTTGGTGCCCCAGACTTTGTTGCATATTTGAGTTTCACATTGAGGCTCATATCCGAGTCTGTTCTTATGGATATTTTTCCGATCCGACGTTCCGTGCACTTAACTCGCTCCTGTGTGTTTCTATTGTGCCGGCGGCGTCCAATCAGATCGCAGCGAGCTCAGGACGGACTGACAGCGGCGAACAAAAGACGCCACAAAAAAACGACAGAGTAAAAAGGAGAGAAAAAAGGAGAGAAAAGAGGAGTAAATGTGGCGTCTGCTCGGGCGCGATGGCATCCATATTCTCACGCATTAACCTCCTCGCACAAAGCACAGGCTAATGGAGGAGAGAGAGGGAAACATATTTATCCTCCACAAAAGAACGAGGGAGCAATCATCAGGTGTCACCGGCACAGAGGAGAGGAAGAGGGAGGGAGAGGGGGAGGAGGTGGAGGAGGGAGGGAGAGGAGAGAAGGAGATAGAGAGAGGAGGGAGGGAGAGAGGAAAGAGGGTGAGGAGGGAGGGAAGAGGGGAGAGAGGGAGAGGAGGGAGAGAGGCAGATGAGCTGGAGGATGGAGAGAGGGTGATAGAAATTGGAGGTAAAGAGAGGGGGAGAGAGGGAAGGAGGGAGAGAGAGGGAGAGATTGAGAGGAGGGAAAGGGAGATAGAAAGAGGAGAAAGGGAGAGAGAGGGAAGAAGAGAGAGAGGGAGAGGAAATGGAGGACGGAGAGAGGGAGATAGAAAGAGGAGGGAGGAGAGAGGGCAGAAGGGAGAGAGAAAGAGGAGGGAGGGAGCAAGGGAGAGAGTGAGAGGAGGGAGATAGAAAGAGGAGGGAGGGAGAGAGAAGAGAGGGCAGGAGGAAGATAGAAATAGGAGGTAGAGAGAGGGGAAAAGAGTGAGAGGAGGGAGAGAGGGAGATAGAAAGAGGAGGGAGAGAGGGGAGAAGGGAGAGAGAAAGAGGTGGGAGGAAAGAGAAAAAGGAGGGAGAGTGGCAGAGGAAAATGAGGAAGGAGAGAGAACGAGAGAGAAGAGAGAGGGAAAAAAGAGAGTCGGGAATGAGAGTAGAGAGGGAGACAGAAGGGGAGAGAGCGACTGAAGGGAGGGAAAGAAAGAGAGAGAGAGAGAAAGAAAGAGGGGTGGAGGAGGGGGGAGGGGGGTGCCAGACGCAAATGTAAAAATCCCGTCGAACAGAATAAATCTGCTGCAGAGACGAGACAAAAACACAAACTGGTGAAAAACAAGAACAGAAAGAGAGAAAGAGAGTCCTGGTTTAGTCCTGGTTTAGTCCTGGTTTAGTCCTGGTTTAGTCCTGGTTCAGTCCTGGTTCAGTCCTGGTTAAGCCCTGGTCTAGTTCTGGTTTAGACCTGGTTTAGTCCTGTTTCAGTCCTGTTTTAATTCTGGTGTAGTCTTGGTTTAGTCTTGGTTTAATCCTGGTTCAGTCCAGGTCTAGACCTGGTTTAGACCTGGTTCAGTCCTGGTTTAGACCTGGTTTAGTCCTGGCTTAGTCCTGTGTGTTGGAGCCAGTGGCCTGTGGTCCAGGAGGATGCTGGATGCGGTTGCCGTGGAAACAGTGAGATGATGCTGTGATGCTGATGCAGAGCGAGAGCTGAACCTCAACAGCTCCATTAGAATAACACACAAAATACAGGACTAAACCAGGACTAAACCAGGACTAAACCAGGACTAAACCAGGACTAAACCAGGACTAAACCAGAACTAAACCAGGACTGAACCAGGTCTAAACCAGGACTAAACCAGGACTAAACCAGGACTAAACCAGGACTGAACCAGGACTAAACCAGGACTAAACCAGGACTAAACCAGGACTAAACCAGAACTAAACCAGGACTGAACCAGGTCTAAACCAGGACTAAACCAGGACTAAACCAGGACTAAACCAGAACTAAACCAGGACTGAACCAGGTCTAAACCAGGACTAAATCAGGACTAAACCAGGAGTAAACCAGAACTAAACCAGGACTGAACCAGGTCTAAACCAGGACTAAACCAGGACTAAACCAGGACTAAACCAGAACTAAACCAGGACTAAACCAGGACTGAAAGAGGACTAAACCAGGACTAAACCAGGACTAAACCAGAACTAAACCAGGACTAAACCAGGACTAAACCAGGACTAAACCAGAACTAAACTAGGACTAAACCAGGACTGAACCAGGACTGAAAGAGGACTAAACCAGGACTAAACCAGGACTGAACCAGGACTAAACTAGGACTAAACCAGAACTAAACCAGGACTAAACCAGGTCTAAACCAGGACTAAACCAGGACTGAAAGAGGACTAAACCAGGACTAAACCAGGACTAAACCAGGACTGAACCAGGACTGAACCAGGACTAAACCAGGACTAAACCAGGACTAAACCAGGACTAAACCAGAACTAAACCAGGACTGAACCAGGTCTAAACCAGGACTAAACCAGGACTAAACCAGGACTAAACCAGAACTAAACCAGGACTGAACCAGCTCTAAACCAGGACTAAATCAGGACTAAACCAGGACTAAACCAGAACTAAACCAGGACTGAACCAGGACTGAACCAGGTCTAAACCAGGACTAAACCAGGACTAAACCAGGACTAAACCAGAACTAAACCAGGACTGAACCAGGTCTAAACCAGGACTAAACCAGGACTAAACCAGGACTAAACCAGAACTAAACCAGGACTAAACCAGGACTAAACCAGAACTAAACCAGGACTGAACCAGGTCTAAACCAGGACTAAACCAGGACTAAACCAGGACTAAACCAGAACTAAACCAGGACTGAACCAGGTCTAAACCAGGACTAAATCAGGACTAAACCAGGACTAAACCAGAACTAAACCAGGACTGAACCAGGTCTAAACCAGGACTAAACCAGGACTAAACCAGGACTAAACCAGAACTAAACCAGGACTAAACCAGGACTGAAAGAGGACTAAACCAGGACTAAACCAGAACTAAACCAGGACTAAACCAGGACTAAACCAGGACTAAACCAGAACTAAACTAGGACTAAACCAGGACTGAACCAGGACTGAAAGAGGACTAAACCAGGACTAAACCAGGACTGAACCAGGACTAAACTAGGACTAAACCAGAACTAAACCAGGACTAAACCAGGTCTAAACCAGGACTAAACCAGAACTAAACCAGGACTGAACTAGGTCTAAACCAGGACTAAACCAGGACTGAAAGAGGACTAAACCAGGACTAAACCAGGACTAAACCAGAACTAAACCAGGACTAAACCAGGACTGAAAGAGGACTAAACCAGAACTAAACCAGGACTAAACCAGGACTAAAGCAGGACTAAACCAGAACTAAACCAGGACTAAACCAGGACTAAACCAGGACTAAACCAGAACTAAACCAGGACTGAACCAGGTCTAAACCAGGACTAAACCAGGACTAAACCAGGACTAAACCAGAACTAAACCAGGACTAAACCAGGACTGAAAGAGGACTAAACCAGGACTAAACCAGGACTAAACCAGAACTAAACCAGGACTAAACCAGGACTAAACCAGAACTAAAGTAGGACTAAACAGGACTAAACCAGGACTGAAAGAGGACTAAACCAGGACTAAACCAGGACTGAACCAGGACTAAACTAGGACTAAACCAGGACTAAACCAGAACTGAAGCAGGACTGAACCAGGACTAAACTAGGACTGAACCAGGACTAAACCAGGACTGAACCAGGACTGAACCAGGACTAAACCAGGACTAAACCAGGACTGAACCAGGACTAAACCAGGACTAAACCAGGACTAAACCAGAACTAGACCAGGTCTGAACCAGGTCTGAAAGAGGTCTGATGATTCTTTGTTGCAGCGTTGATGGTTCGATTCTCTCGCTCCTTTCATGTCGGCTCTTTCCAGCGGTGCTGAGCAGGACACAGCTGCTGTTTGGAGGTAAATGTTGTTCAAATGTGACTCAGAAATCCACAAAAACTGTCAAAATCTCAGACCGAAGAAAATGTGAAAATCGACGAATGTGTGGAGCCGAAAAAGAACGTTCCAGACACTGTTTAAACAGCAGCTGGGCCTGACAGCTACACACTCCACAGACACCACCACCGAGGCACGATTAACCCAGATATCACCCCAGATCCGACCAAAATGCAACCAGAATGTGGCCAAAATGTGACCAAAATCCAACCAAAATGTGATCAAAATGTGACCAAAATGTGATCAAAATCTAACCAAAATGTGATCAAAATGTGACCAAAATGTGATCAAAATCTAACCAAAATGTGACCAAAATCTAACCAAAATGTGATCAAAATCTAACCAAAATGTGATCAAAATGTGACCAAAATGTGATCAAAATCTAACCAAAATGTGATCAAAATCTAACCAAAATGTGATCAAAATCTAACCAAAATGTGACCACAATCTAACCAAAATGTAATCAAAATCGAACTAAAATGTAACCAAAATCTAACCAAAATGTAACCAAAATCTAACCAAAATGTGACCACAATCTAACCAAAATGTGATCAAAATCTAACCAAAATGTGATCAAAATCTAACCAAAATGTGACCAAAATCTAACCAAAATGTGATCAAAATCCAACCAAAATGTGATCAAAATCTCACCAAAATGTGATCAAAATGTGACCAAAATGTGACCACAATCTAACCAAAATGTGATCAAAATCTAACCAAAATGTGATAAAAATGTGACCAAAATGTGATCAAAATCTAACCAAAATGTGATAAAAATGTGACCAAAATGTGATCAAAATCTAACCAAAATCTGATCAAAATCTAACCAAAATGTATTCAGAATCTAACCAAAATGTGACCAAAATCTATCCAAAATGTAATGAAAATCTAACCAAAATGTGACCAAAATCTAACCAGAATATGATCAAAATCTAACCAAAATCTGATCAAAATCTAACCAAAATGTAATCAGAATCTAACCAAAATGTGACCAAAATCTATCCAAAATGTAATGAAAATCTAACCAAAATGTGACCAAAATCTAACCAAAATATGATCAAAATGTGACCAAAATGTGACCAAAATCTAACCAAAATGTGATCAAAATCTAACCAAAATGTGATCAAAATGTGACCAAAATGTGATCAAAATCTAACCAAAATGTGATCAAAATCTAACCAAAATCTGATCAAAATCTAACCAAAATGTGATCAAAATGTGACCAAAATGTGACCAAGATGTAACCAAGATGTTACAAAAATCTAACCAAAATGTGACCAGAATGTGGCCAAAATGTTACCAAAATATTACCAAAATGTGACCAAAATGTAATCAAAATCTAACCAAAATGTGACCAGAATGTGACCAGAATGACCAAAATGTGACTAAAATGTGACTAAAATGTGACCAGAATGTGACCTAAATGTGACTAAAATGTGACTAAAATGTGACCAGAATCTAATCAAAATCTAACCCAAACGTGACCAAAATTTAACCAAAACACATCACCAAGACGAGGGATGAATTAAACACGATATCGCCCATAGACTGTATAAGTGGACATTGCTAATCCGCTAGCCGCCATGTTCCAAACAGGAAGTGAGTATGGGGACATTTCTGGCTCCACTGACTCTGGCTATGGAAGATCATTTGTTCCATTTGATTTTGAATTTTAAATACAACCAGAAAACAAAAAGATACTCAACAACAAGAAACACATCTCAAGTATGAATCAAAATGTACCAAAACACCCCACATCACCAGAGCAACGAAGACAACGCAGTTTTTACCATCACATCACGAGATTTTAACCAACTAAGAAGTGCCGCATGTGGACACAAGTAAAAGGACTGTCGGATTGTGTAAAATTGTGTTTGTTTTTCCAGTATCCATAGAAATTGTGCAAGAGGCGAGTTCAGGACATTTGAGATGCTTCGGGCTTTTTACTCCATGACCTTCCAGAAGAAACACTTTGAGGGACTGGACCATTTCATCACCAACAAAACACCAGCGAAAGAACAAGGTTCACCTGGTCCCTCCTGGACACTTCTTCAGTAGCAATCTTAATCTAGTCCTGATCCTGGTTTAGCCCTGCTTTAGTCCTGCTTTAGACCTGGTTTAGCCCTGGTTTAGTCCTGCTTTAGACCTGGTTTAGCCATGGTTTAGTCCTGGTTTAGCCCTACTTTAGTCCTGATTAAGCCCTGCTTTAGTCCTGGTTTAGTCCTGGTTTAGTTCTGATTTAGCCCTGTTTTAGTCCTGGTTCAGTATTGTTTTAGTCCTGGTTTAGTCCTGGTTTAGTACTGGTTCAGTCATGGCTCAGTCCTGGTTCAGTCATGGTTTAGTCCTGGTTTAGTACTGGTTCAGTCATGGTTCAGTCATGGTTCAGTCCTGGTTTAGTCCTGGTTCCAGCTGGTCTTTCTCCTCTGAATATGTTTGGAGTTTGATGAAAACTGGACGTAGCTCTGTCATCGCCGAGGTCAAAGGTCACAGAGAGGAGAGAGTGTGTCAGATGCCCTCCCCGTGTGTCAGATGCCCTCCCCGTGTGTCAGATGCCCTCCCCGTGTGTCAGATGCCCTCCCTGAGAGTCTGAAGGCAGCAGTTCTGAGCTCATAATGAAGTGATCTAGTGGCTGCTGACAGAGGGACCAGGTCTGGACTAAACCTGGACTAAGCCCGGTCTCTGGTCTGGTCTCTGGTCTTGGGTCGGGTCTCAGGTCTCTGGTCTCAGGTCTCTGGTCTCAGGTCTCTGGTCTGGTCTTGGGTCTCTGGTCTGGTCTCTGGAGGACCATCTCTCAGGGACGCGCTGAGTGAGACAATTCAAACTGTTTAGTTCAACAAATCTGCACCAAAACGGAGTTAAGAGTTCAGAAGAGAGTGATGAAAAAGAAGAGACAACAAGAGAGAGGAGGGAGGGAGAGAGGGGGAAGAGAGGGAAAGAGGAGGAGAGAGAGGGGGAAATGAGGGAAAAGAAAGAGAGGAGGGAGAGAGAAGGAGTGGAAGAGAGACAGAGAGAGCAAGAGAGAGGGAGAAAGAGTGAGAGAGAGAAGAGAGGGAAAAGAGGGATGGAGAGAGGGGGAAAGAGAGAAGAAGAGAGGGAGGGGAGAAGAGAGGGGAGTGGGGAAAGAGAGAGATAGGGAGAAACAGAGAGAAAGAGGGGGAGAGAAAAGGGAGAAAAAAGAGAGAGGGAGAGAGAGGGAGGGGGAGAGAGTGAGAGAAGAGAGGGAAAAATAGGGATGAGAGAGGGAGAAAGAAGAGAGAGGGGGGAGAGAGAGCGAGAGAGCGCGGGAAGAGAGGGAGGGAGCGAGAGAGGGAGAAAGAAGAGAGAGAGGGAGAGAGAGAGAAAGAGTCGGAGAGAGACAGGGAGCGAGAGAGAGGGAAAGAGAGAAAGAGAGGGAGAGGAAGAGAAAGGGAGAGAGAGAGAGAAAGAGAAGAGAGGGACAGTGAAAAAGAGAAGAGAAAAGAGAATAAAGAGACACGATAGAGAGGGAGAGAGAAGAGAAGGAGAGAAAGAAAGAGTGAGAAAGTAAGAAAAAAGAGACAGTGGGAAGAGAGAGAGACAAGAAGAGAGAGAGGGAGAGAAAAGACATAGAGAGAGAAAGAAGAAAGAGAGAAAGAAGAAAGAGAGAAAGAGTCTGAACGAGTGAAACTGTCAACAGTTCAGTTTTAGGTTTAAACAGGTTTTAGGTTTTAAGTTTTAAAACCTAAAACCTGTTTGTTTTAGGTTCACAGTTTTAGGTTTCAACAGGTTTAGTCCAGGTTCAGACTGAACCTGGACTAAATCTGGACTAAACCCAGATTAAGCCAAAACTGAACCAGGACTAAAGCAGGACTAAAGCAGGACTAAAGCAGGACCAAGTTTCCTCGCGTTAGGGCCGAGTTAAAGCCTCACTGCGGGACATTCTTTCACACTGCGGTCACATGTTGGAGGCGTCTCAGATTAAACGCTGAAATGTTCCACAGTTTCTCTCCGAGTTTGTTTTTCTGTGATTATCTTCAAATAAACATCTGTCTGTGAGCGAAGAGGGATTCACCCAGAGCTGAGAGACACGGACCAGACCAGGACCAGACCAGGACCAGACCAGGATCAGGACCAGACCAGGACCAGACCAGGACCAGACCAGGACCAGGACAAGGACCAGGCCAGGACCAGGACCAGACCAGGACCAGGACCAGACCAGGACCAGGACCAGACCAGGACCAGGACAAGGACCAGGCCAGGACCAGGACCAGACCAGGACCAGACCAGGACCATGACCAGGACCAGGACCAGGATCAGGACCAGGACCAAACCAGAGACAGACCAGGACCAGACCAGGACCAGGACAAGGACCAGGACCAGACCACAGTCCAAGATCAGGACAAGACCAGAGACAGACCCAGGACCAGAGACCAGACTTAGTCTTTATTAACTCTAAAAATGAAATAGTGGTTTCCCATCTTTAGTCCTAGTTTTGTCCTTTATCAGTACTGGTTCAGACCTGGTTTAGTCCTGGTTTAGTCCTGGTTAATTCCTTCTTTAGTCCTGGTTTAGTCCTGGGTTCAGTCCTGGTCTAGCCGTGGTTTATTCCTTTTTTAGACCTGGTTCAGTCATGGTTTAGTCCTGATTTATTCCTTGTTTAGACTTGGTTTAGTCCTGGTTTAGGTCTTGTTTATTCCTTGTTTTGACCTGGTTTAGTCTTGTTTTGGTCCTGGTTTAGTTCTTGTTTAGTCTTGTTTCAGTCCTGGTTCAGTCCTGGTCTAACCGTGGTTTATTCCTTGTTTAGACCTGTTTTAGTCCTGTTTTAGTCCTGGTTTAGGTCTTGTTCAGTCCTGTTTTATTTATATTTTCTCTGTGTATAATTTGCAAACACAAACCCTGTGAAAGGCCCTTTGTTTACACAGAGTCCAGATGCATCCTGGGAAGTGTAGTCCCCGCGAGCGCTAATGCCATGCTAACGCTAACACATGAGCCTGTTTATGTTTATGCATGTGTTTGACAGCTTCACACCCCGACAGGCCCCGGTGTCACGGAGCCGAATCCACCAATCAGAGCGCGGCGCGAGCACTGTCGACCAATGGGAGCGCGGCAGGGAGGAGCGACAGCCAATCAGAGCACAGCGGGGAGGAGCGTCAGCCAATCAGAACGGATTCATCTGCGCCCGGAAACGAAACGCAGAGAATAAATTAGACACAACACGCTGAACCCCGTCACTAACCTGTCACCAGAGAGAGGGAGGAGAGGAGGAGAGGAAAGAGGAGGAGAGGAAAGAGGGAGAGGAGGGAGGGAGGAGGAGAGGGGAGGAAGAGAAGGGAGTGGGTAAAGAGAGAGAAACAGTGGGAATGGGGAGGAAAAGGAAAGAGAGAAGGAGAAGAGAGAGATGGAGGGGGTAGAAGAGAGAGGGAGGAGAGGAAAGAGGAGAGGAAAGAGGAGAGGAAAGAGGGAGAGGAGGGAGGAAAGAGGGAGAGGAGGGAGGAAAGAGGGAGAGGAGGGAGTGGGTAGAGAGAAAAGCGAGAGACAGTGGGAATGGGGAGGAAAAGGAAAGAGAGAGAAAGGGAGAAGAGAGAGATTGGGGAGGAGAAGAGAGAGATGGAAGGAAGAGAGAAGAGAGAGATAGAGGGAGGGAGAAGAGGGAGAGGGAGGAGAGAGAGTGAGTAAAGAGAGATATAGTAGGAATGGGGAGGAAAAGGAAAGAGAGAGATCAAGACGAAAGATGGAGGAAGGAGAGCACAGAAGAGAAGAGATAGAGGAAGAGAGAGGGAGGGCATAAAGAGATAGAGGGTGAGAAAAGAGAGAGAGGGAGGGGGAAAAGAGAGAGAAAAAAGAGAGAGATCATGGAAATGAAGAGGAAAAGGAAAGAGAGAGAGAGGGAGAAAGAGAATGAGAAGAGAGAGATGGAGGGGGAGAAGAGAGAGATGGAGGGAATGGGGAGGAAAAGGAAAGAGAGGAGAAGAGAGAGGAGAGAGATGGGGGAGAAGAGAGATGGAGGGAGGAGAAGAGAGCGAAGAGAGATGAAGGGAGTAGAAGAGAGAGAAAAGAGAGATGGAGGGAGTAGAAGAGAGAGGGAGAAAAGGATGGAGGGGGTAGAGGAGAGAGAAGAGAGAGATGGACGGAGTGGGGAGGAAAAGGAAAGAGAGAGAAGGAGAAGAGAGAGATGGAGGGAGGAAAAGAGAGAGATGGAGGAGAGAGAAGAGATGTGGAAGAAGGAGAAGAGAGAGATGGAGAGGATAGAGCAGAGAGAAGAGAGCTAGAGGGGAGAAGAGAGAGAAGAGAGAGATGGAGGGAATGAGGAGGGAAAGAAAAGAGAGAGAGAAGAGAGAGATGGAGAGGGAGAAGAGAAAGATGGAGGGAGTAGAAGATAGAGAAAAGAGAGGTAGAGGGAGAAGAAGAGAGAGAAGAGAGAGATGGAGGGGGAGAACAGAAAGAGAAGAGATAGAGGATGAGAGAAGAGAGAAGAGAGCGATAGAGGAAGAAAAGAGTGAGAGAGAAGAGAGAGTGGTAGAGGAAGAGAGAAGAGTGAAATGAAAGAAATAAAAGAGATAAAAGTAGAGATGGAGAGGGCAGAGAAGAAGGACAGAGAAGAGAGACAGAGAAAGAAGAGAGGGCCAGAGGGAGAAAGAAGAGCGAGATGGAAGAGAGAGATAGAGGGACAGAGAAGAGAGGGATGAGAGAAGGAGGGAGGAAAAGGGTTTTCAAATCTGGTTTAGACTTGGGTTAAGGGTCTATTCACACTTTCACATTTGTTTCTTATCCTGATCTTATCCTAGTCCTGATTTAGTCTCAGTCCTGGTTTAGTCCTGGTTTAGTCCTGGTTTAGTCCTGGTTTAGTCCTGGTTTAGTCCTGGTTTAGTCCGGGTTTAGTCCGGGTCTGGTCCAGATGCTCTAATTGGCTGTTTTGCATAAGCGCCGCAGGCTGAGCGACAGAGTGAGACCTCACCTCGTCATCACCTCCTTTCACTCTTTGTTCAACTCAGAACCAGGACTAAACCAGGACTAAACCAGGACTAAACTAGGTCTAAACCAGGACTAAACCCGGACTAAACCTGGAATAAACTAGGTCTAAACTAGGTCTAAACCAGGACTAAACCAGGACTAAACCAAGACTAAACCAGGACTAAACTAGGTCTAAACCAGGACTAAACTAGGACTAAACCAGGACTGAACTAGGACTAAACCAGGGCTAAACCAGGGCTAAACCGGGACTAAACCAGGACTGAACCCGGACTAAACCGAGACTAAACCGGGACTAAACCAGGACTAAACCTGGACTAAACCAAGACTAAACCAGGACTAAACCAGGACTAAACCAGGATTAAACCAGCACTAAACCAGGACTAAACCAGGACTAACCCAGTACTAAACCAGGACCAAACTACGACCAAACCAGGACTAAACCAGGACCAAACATGGACTAAACCCAGACTAAACCAGGACTAACCCAGGACCAAACCAGGACTAAACCAGGACTAACCCAGGACCAAACCAGGACTAAACCAGGACTGAACCAGGACCAAACCAGGACTTTGTAATAACTGAAATAAACTTGAGGAAATATTTGACGTCCTCGTGAATAATCTAATAACACGTTTGTGGGGCTGAGCTGAAGTGCTGAAGTGCTTTAGAGTTTCAAAAGAAAACAGTTTGGTGAATTTAGTCCTTTCTTTAAATAATAATTTATATTTTAATACAATAGAATAAAACCCTGGTCCTAGCGACTGAAAATGGTTCAGTTTTCAACATGAGAACAGAGATGAAATGTTTCTGAACCTCCCTGTGCGGTTATACAAACAGCAGTCGCCTTCGCTCTCGCTGCGACATGGAACTTAAAAACACAAAGGAAAATACGGATTCGTAAGAGAAATTCTATAAAAACATGAGTTTGAAAGGGTTCAGCGAGTTTACACGTCTGAACTCTCAGCGGAAACGGGTCTGAGGAAGCTGAGCGGACTTTAAAAACCCGGAGGAGCACCACCCGATGACCGGGTGTAACGGAGCGTTGTGAGCCGTGCAGAGAGACAGTAAACAAATCTGTGTACAGCAGTAGTAGTAGTAGTATTAATAGTATTAGTAGTAGTAGCAGTAGTAGTTGTAGTAGCAGCAGTAGCAGCAGTAGTAGTAGTAGTAGTAGTTGTAGTAGCAGTAGTAGTGGCAGTAATAGAAGTAGTAGCAGTATTAGTATTTAGTAGTAGTAGTAGTAGTAGTAGTATCCATATTAGTAATTGTAGCAGTAACAGTATTAGTTGTATTATTATGATTATGATTATTATTATTAGTAGCAGTAGCAGCAGTAGTAGTAGTAGTAGTAGTAGTAGTAGTAGTAGCAGTATTAGTAGCAGTAGTAGTAGTAGCAGTAGTAGTAGTAGTAGTAGTAGTAGTAGTAGTAGTAGTAGTAGTAGTAGTAGTAGTAGTAGCAGTAGTAGTAGTAGTAGTAGTAGTAGAAGTATTAGTAGTAGCAGTAGCAGCAGTAGTAGTAGTAGTAGTAGTAGTAGTAGTAGTATTAGGAGCAGTAGTAGTAGTAGTAGTAGTAGCAGTAGCAGTAGTAGTAGTAGTAGTAGTAGCAGTAGTAGTAGGAGCAGTAGTAGTAGTAGTAGTAGTAGTAGTAGTAGTAGTAGTAGTAGTAGTAGTAGTAGTAGTATTAGTAGTATTAGGAGCATTAGTAGTAGTATTATCAGTACTTGAGGTCTTGAGTGTGCTGAGCTCATTTGCGCCCCCTGGGGTGTGAGTGGAGTGGCCCCTATGTTAGTTTAAGGGCCCCTGATCTTTGACCCCGACTCTGTATTAGACCAGAGACCAGGGCCCACCCCCACCTCTGTGAGAGAGGAGAGGAGGAGAGGAGAGAGGAGAGAGGAGAGGAGGAGAGGAGAGAGGAGGAGAGGAGGAGAGGAGGAGAGGAGAGGAGAGAGGAGAGAGGAGGAGGAGAGGAGAGGAGAGAGGAGGAGGAGGAGGAGAGAGGAGGAGGAGTGAGGAGAGGAGGAGGAGAGGAGGAGGAGAGAGGAGAGGAGAGGAGAAGGAGAGGAGGAGGAGAGGAGAGAGGAGAGGGAGAGAGGAGAGGAGAGGAGAGGAGGAGGAGAGGAGGACAGACAGGAGGAGGAGAGGAGAGGAGGAGGAGAGAGGAGAGGAGAGGAGAAGGAGAGGAGAGGAGAGGAGGAGGAGAGAGGAGAGGAGAGGAGAGGAGGAGGAGAGAGAGAAGGAGGAGAGGAGAAGAGGAGGAGAGAGAGAGAGGAGAGGAGGAGGAGAGGAGGAGGAGGAGAGGGGGAGGAGGAGAGAGGAGAGGAGAGGAAGAGAGAGGAGAGAGGAGAGGAGGAGAGAGGAGAGGAGAGAGGAGAGGAGAGGAGGAGGAGAGGAGGAGGAAAGGAGAGAGGAGGAGAGGAGAGGAGGAGAGAGGAGAGGAGAGGAGGAGGAGAGGAGAGAGGAGGAGAGGAGAGGAGGAGGAGAGGAGACAAGGAGAGGAGGACAGGAGGAGAGGAGGAGAGGAGGAGAGGAGAGGAGGAGGAGAGGAGAGTAGGAGAAGAAGAAAAGAGTAGAAGAGAGGGACGAGGGGAAAATGAATGAGAGAAGAAGAGACAAGAGAGGAAGAAGTGAGAGAAGAGGGGGAGAAGGAGGAGGAAGAAAGGAGGAAGATACAAAAGAAACAGAAATTTTATTATAGCTTTGGGAAAAGAAATCGCAGCCAAAATCGGGCAAATTCTCCTGTAGTGTCGCAGTCTTGACCCTGGTGCGTTTGTTTTATTGACTTGGTTGTGAGTTTTGGGGAGCGCTCGTTTTGTTTACCCTGTGAAAACACCTTTGGGTGCACTTGTTTCCTTCACATGGGGTTAGGGTGCGCTTGTTTCCTTCACATGGGTTTAGGCTTGTTTCCTTCACATGGGGTTAGGGTGCGCTTGTTTCCTTCACATGGGTTTAGGGTGCGCTTGTTTCCTTCACATGGGTTTAGGGTGCGCTCGTTTCCTTCACATGGGTTTAGGGTTGTTTCCTTCACATGGGTTTAGGGTGCGCTTGTTTCCTTCACATGGGTTTAGGGTTGTTTCCTTCACATGGGTTTAGGGTGCGCTTGTTTCCTTCACATGGGTTTAGGGTGCGCTCGTTTCCTTCACATGGGTTTAGGGTTGTTTCCTTCACATGGGGTTAGGGCGCTTGTTTCCTTCACATGGGTTTAGGCTTGTTTCCTTCACATGGGTTTAGGGTGCGCTTGTTTCCTTCACATGGGGTTAGGGTGCGCTTGTTTCCTTCACATGGGGTTAGGGTGCGCTTGTTTCCTTCACATGGGGTTAGGGTGCGCTTGTTTCCTTCACATGGGTTTAGGGTGCGCTTGTTTCCTTCACATGGGTTTAGGGTTGTTTCCTTCACATAGGTTTAGGGTTGTTTCCTTCACATGGGGTTAGGGTTGTTTCCTTCACATGGGGTTAGGGTGTGCTTGTTTCCTTCACATGGGTTTGGGGTGCGCTCGTTTCATTCACATGTGTTTAGGGTTGTTTCCTTCACATGGGGTTAGGGTGCGCTTGTTTCCTTCACATGGGGTTAGGGTGCGCTTGTTTCCTTCACATGGTGTTAGGGCGCTTGTTTCCTTCACATGGGTTTGGGGTGCGCTCGTTTCATTCACATGTGTTTAGGGTTGTTTCCTTCACATGGGTTTAGGGTTGTTTCCTTCACATGGGTTTAGGCTTGTTTCCTTCACATGGGTTTAGGGTTGTTTCCTTCACATGGGTTTAGGGTTGTTTCCTTCACATGGGTTTAGGGTGCGCTTGTTTCCTTCACATGGGTTTAGGGTGCGCTCGTTTCCTTCACATGGGTTTAGGGTGCGCTCGTTTCCTTCACATGGGTTTAGGGCGCGCTCGTTTCCTTCACATGGGTTTAGGGTGCGCTCGTTTCCTTCACATGGGTTTAGGGTTGTTTCCTTCACATGGGTTTAGGGTTGTTTCCTTCACATGGGTTTAGGGCGCGCTCGTTTCCTTCACATGGGTTTAGGGTTGTTTCCTTCACATGGGTTTAGGGTTGTTTCCTTCACATGGGTTTAGGGCGCGCTCGTTTCCTTCACATGGGTTTAGGGTGCGCTTGTTTCCTTCACATGGGTTTAGGGTGCGCTCATTTCTCTGACCCTGTGAGGAGGAGATCGTGTTTCCGTCTCCGGGGAAGGACACGAGCTGCTGTGACCTCCTGGCGGCGCCGTTATCAGGGACGTTTGTTTTGCAGAAAATCTTTGTTGGTGAAATCTTTGTGTTTTGTTGAAACTCGTCTGTTAATCCTGTTTTCTGTTCGTTCAGGAACAGTGAGTGTAATCCTCCTCACCTCAGATTCACCTCAGATTCACCTGAGCCCCTCACCCACACTCACACGCCTCTCCTACACTCCTCCCTCTCTTCTCTCTCTTCTCCCTCTTTCCCCTTTTTCTCCTCTCCCCTCTCTCCTCCCTCTTTGTCCTCTCTCTCCTCCCTCTTTCTCCTCTCTCTCCTCCCTCTTTGTCCTCTCCTCTCTCTCCTCCATCTTTCTCCTCTTTTTCCTCTTTCTTCCTCTTTTTCCTCCATAACCTCAGTCTCACCTGTCCCTCCTCCTCTCCTTTCTCCTCCATCTCTTCTCTGTTCTCCCTCTCTTCTCTCTCTCCTCCCTCTTTCTCCTCTCCTCTCTCCTCCCTCTTTCTCCTCTCTCTCCTCCCTCTTTGTCCTCTCCTCTCTCTCCTCCATCTTTCTCCTCTTTCTCCTCTCCTCTCTCTCCTCCCTCTTTCTCTTCTTTTTCCTCTTTCTTCCTCTTTTTCCTCCCTCACCTCAGTCTCACCTGTCCCTCCTCCTCTCCTTTCTCCTCCATCTCTTCTCTGTTCTCCCTCTCTCCTCTCTCTCCTCCCTCTTTCTCCTCTCTCTCCTCCCTCTTTGTCCTCTCCTCTCTCTCCTCCATCTTTCTCCTCTTTTCCCTCTTTCTTCCTCTTTTTCCTCCATAACCTCAGTCTTACCTGTTCCTCCTCCTCTTCTTTCTCCTCCATCTCTTCTCTGTTCTCCCTCTCTTCTCTCTCTCCTCCCTCTTTCTCCTCTCCTCTCTCCTCCCTCTTTCTCCTCTCTCTCCTCCCTCTTTGTCCTCTCCTCTCTCTCCTCCATTTTTCTCCTCTTTCTCCTCTCCTCTCTCTCCTCCCTCTTTCTCCTCTTTCTTCCTCTTTTTCCTCCCTCACCTCAGTCTCACCTGTCTCTCCTCTCCTTTCTCCTCCATCTCTTCTCTGTTTTCCCTCTCTCCTCTCTCTCCTCCCTCTTTCTCCTCTCTCTCCGCCCTCTTTGTCCTCTCCTCTCTCTCCTCCATCTTTCTCCTCTCTCTCCTTCCTCTTTCTTCTCTTTTTCCTCTTTCTCCTCTTTTTCCTCTTTCTTCCTCTTTTTCCTCCCTCACCTCAGTCTCACCTGTCCCTCCTCCTCTTCTCTCTCCTCCCTCTTTCTTCTCTCTCCTCCCGCTTTCTCCTCTCTCTGTCCCTCACCCCAGTCTCACCCTCACCCTGTCCCTCCCCTCTTCCCTCTCTCATCTCCTTTCTCTCTCTCCAGCCTCACATGTTCCCTCTTTCTCCTCTTTCTCTCTCCTCCCTCACTTGAGTCTCACCTGTCTCATCCTGTCCTCTCTCTCCTTCCTCTTTCTCCTCTCTCTCCTCCATCTCTCTTCTCCCTCTTTCTCCTCTCTCTTCCCCTCACCTCAGTCTCACCAGTCTCTCCTCTCCTCTTTCTTCTCTCTCTTCCCTTCACCTGAGCCTCACCTGTCCCTCCCCTCTCTTCCCTCTCTCCTTTCTTTCTGTCCACAGACTCGCACGTTCCCTCTCTCTTTCTTCTCGTTCGCTCTCCTCCCTCTTACCTGTTCCTCCTCCTCTCCTTTCTCTCCTCCCCACCTCAGTCACCTATCCATCCCCCGCTCCTCTCTCCTCCTTCTCTGGCCTCTCGTCTTTCTCTCTGCTCCCTCTCTCTCCACAGACTCACCTGTTCCCTCTCTCCTCTCTTTCTCCTCTTTCTCTCTCCTCCCTCACCTGAGCCACACCTTTTCTCTCCCTCCATCTATCTAACTATTTTCCCCTCTCTCTCACCTCCCCTCTTCCCGTCTCTTCTCCGTCCTTTCTTTCTTTCTCTCCCTCCTTCTCTCACCCGTCTCACCTGCCAGTGTTTTGAGTTTTTCAGGACTCAGATCGTTTTTCTCACACAAACTCATTACTCTGCTCCGTGCACCCCCCGCAGGTCAGCGCAGGTCATCACAGGTCAGCTGACACTCCACTCCTCCTCCTCCCTCTTGCTCCTCCCTCCATCCATCCCTCCGTCCCGCCTCTCTAATTCCTCTCCTCATCCCTCTCTTCTTTCTGTTTACATTCTACATGCTTAAGCACTTGTGAATGTTTGTACCTGTGCCGCTCCTCTCTCATCCCTTTCTCTTTCTCCTCTTTCCCTCTCTCATACCTCTTTACTCCTCTCTCTCCCTCCTTTTTTCCTCTCCTCCTTCCTCCCTCTCTTCTCTCTGCTTACATTCTGTTGCCTTAACTACTCATGTATGTTTTTACACTTCTCTTTGCTCTCTCCTCTTACTTTTCTTTCTTTTCACCCCTATCTCCTGCCATCTCTTTTCCCTCCCTCTTTCCCCTCTCTTCCTTTTCTCCTCCCTCTCTTCTTTCTGTTTACCCTTTGTAAGCCGCTAAGTACAAGTGTATGTTTTCACCTGTCCCTCATTCCTTCACTCCTCCTCCTCCTCCTCTCCTCTCCCTTTCTCCTGTTTACCCTCTTAAGGTGACTACACGTCTATGTTTTCACGTCTCTCACTCTCTCCTCCTTCCTCTCCCTCCCTCCTTCTCTCTCTCTCTCTTTACCTTTACCTTGTATGTTTTCGCCCGTCTTTCTTCTTTCTGCCAAAACAAAGGTGTTCCTCTTGACTCAGACTTGCCCCAGAGCCACAAATCTGCAGCCGCCATTTTGGGATTAAGTTCATTGTTAAAAACAGGAAAGACGTGTGAGTTTGAGGAGATAAAAGTCTTAAAACTACAGTTTGTCCACTGTCGACATGTAAACAAAAAACGTGTACCAATACAGCTCTGGGACATGTTTTACTCACAAAAGGTTCAAGCTCGTATCACAGAGACTTTTACAAACTTTAAATCCAGTTTGATCGTCTATAAAAATCAATTGAAATGTGAATTACACCAAAGAACACAAGTTAAAGGGAAACTTCGGCACATTTGAAGCTAAAGTCCGTTGCTAGAGGTGGTGGAATTCTGTCAGAAGCCAAAAAACGGCACAGATCAGTGTTTCCTCGGTGCAGATCTCACTGTGGCAGTGAGTCTGTCAAGGCAACAAACTAGTGTAGTGATGGGGGCAAGTTCTGAACTACCACATAAAACTACAATTTGCTTCACACTGAAGAAGCTTAACACCTTAACTTTAACCCATCTTACAACAGCCACGAGTCTAACAAACAAAATGCTCTGCCTGGTTCACTCATTAGTGTCTGGAAACGTTAGAAAACTTTATAAGCAGCCTTAGCATTACCTCTGTTGATTTCCCACTGCACAGGCCAAAGCCCAAAAGACTTCGGCTGCAGCAGATACCAGACAGTGGGAAACAACCATTTTAAAACAGAGCATAGGCCTTTGGGAAAATATCAAATCTAAAATAATCTAAAACGGAGACTGCATGGGCCCTTTGTGCTTGGTTCGTTTCGTCATGTTAGCGTTCTGTGGGGAACACCGTATTGCCTAAATAAATATCCACGTTCATTGCGCCAATTCACAAAACACACATTTGACGACCTACATGTGACCTGAGAGTTATTGAGATTAAGAACATCGAAAATAGCGAGAGACGCGCCGGGGTAGACTATCATAACTCTCAAAACAAAACAAAAAAGATGTGTCGGAATAGTATGGAAGCCCATTTCTGCCCGTAAATAAAAAATAAAGCGAGTTATGAGTTTAAAAATCATAATTACGCATTTAAAAATCTTAAACTCAAGTAAAGAATGATAACTCATGGTAAATTCATAATTATAACTTTTAAACTCATAATTATGATTTTTAGACTTATAATTATGACTTTCTGTGAGGCTTTTATTTTTTATTTACTGGCAAAAATGAGCTTCCATACTTTTCCAACGCATCTTTTTTTGTTTGTTTTGAGAGTTGACTTTTAAACTCATAATTGTGACCTTTAAGCACATAATTATGACTTTTAAACCTGTAATTATGACTTTTTAAGCACATAATTATGACTTTTAAATTCATAATTATGACTTTTTAAACTCATAATTATGACTTTTAAATTCATAATTATCCTCCTGTGGGCTCACCAAATGCAGAGGGGTTCATGGGGGGGTCAGGTGCTATGAGAATTGGGCAGCAAACTGCCCCCGTGACCCAGCCGGATTAAGCGGGAGAAGATGGATGGATGGATGGAAATTCATAATTATGACTTTTAAACTCATAATTTTGACTTTCTCTGAGGGTTTTAGTTTTGATTTACTGACGGAAATGCCAGTGTCGGAAAACCTGCACATCTAAATAGAGGAATGTCGGAATGACGGGGTCGGAACAGGCGGCGGACCCCATTATGAGGTACTTAAATTGGTGCTAGCTTCTGTTAGCACTTAGCAGTACTTAGTTTGTTGTTGTTATCTGGTTGTTAGCGCTGGAGGACTCTCAGAGCAGATGAGCCGTGACAAGAGCTGCAAAGAGCCCAGACTTGGACAGGTCTTAAACAGGTTTTGGGGACAGGTCTTGGACAGGTCTTAAACAGGTTTTGAGTTTCTTTGGGGTCTTTAGGAGCTCATGTTTCTGCTCCCAGGCTTAACCCCCTCTGTACCACAGGGCTCCCGATGACAGGTGAATGTATCAGTAACACAGGGAGGTGTGGGGGTCAAGGGTCCTGGGTTAGGGTTTAGACCTGGTTTAGTCCTGGTTTAGACTTGTTTTAGGGCTGGTTTAATTAGACCCAGTTTTGTCTTGTTATAGTCCCAGTCCTGACTTTCGTCTCAGATAAAAACAGATCTTTGATTGGAGCGAAAAGTTTCTAAAAAAAAACTGAACAGTTGAGATTTGTCTTAAGGGACCAAAGAAGAGACCAAAGACTGGACCAAAGACCGGACCAAAGACCGGACCAAAGACCGGACCAAAGACCGGACCAAAGACCGAACCAAATACCGGACCAAAGACTGGATCAAAGAGTTTATAATGGATCAACCATGTCTCCAGTCTGGTCTAAGCCCTGATCGAAGGGGCTTTCACACTGACAGCAGTTGGTTCGCACCAAACGGTCCATTTGAACCAAAAGCTCTTAGTTCAGTTCATTGTTGTTGGTGTGAAAGCATCAGTTGTACTCGGACCCGCATCAAATTAACTAGACCGAGACTACAACAGAGAGGTGGTCTCAGTTCTCTTGATTCCGCACCAAATGCTAAATTCTGGTGTGAACATGAACTTGGGCCCAAACCACAGACAGTAGGTCCAAACAAACTATACGAAATGCATCATGGGAGGGGAAAACGCGTCTCCTCTTCCAGAAATGACGCACTCTGCGCCTTCGACAACTTCAGTGCAGTAATAGATCGTTCTTCAGACGCAGACGCAACTCATTTTCAAATTGGATATTTTGGCAACAATGACCAATATGCAGAGCTCTTCTGTCCATATACTGTGCACCACCACAGAACCAGTCGTGTTC
Organism: Odontamblyopus rebecca; assembly: GCA_030686955.1. Lineage (NCBI taxonomy): Eukaryota > Metazoa > Chordata > Actinopteri > Gobiiformes > Gobiidae > Odontamblyopus > Odontamblyopus rebecca. The sequence continues at coordinate 8,096,811 of CM060670.1, read as the reverse complement.
CACAAGCACAGAGAACCAGAGCAGCCTGTCCGGACCTGTAGTCCACAGCACATTAACACTTTCGCCGCACAGATCCAACGCACAGATCCAATGCACAGAGGACGGCACAGAACCGCTCTGCCCCAGTCCACTGTGCCGTCTGGAACCAGCGCATGGAGAATGCAGAGCTTCTGCTCTGGGCTCATGTGCAGTGAGTTGTGTACAAAGTTCTAGGAACAGAGGTACGGGGAACGTCGTTATTTCTACTGGAAGATAAACATTGATGAAACATCAATCAGACCAATTTTGTTTGGTTTGCCGGTGTGAAAGGACCACACTGAGTCTATCTGCTACATAATAATAATTTTATTGCCTGGTGCAGACCAAATAATCCAACTAGCGGTGTGAAAACACCCCTAGTTTTAGTCCTGCATGGTCTAAATCCTGGTCCTGTTTTAGTCCTGGTTCAGATTAAATCCTAGTTTGGTCCTGGTCTGGTTCTGGTTTTGGTCTGGCCCTGGTCTGGTCTTGTCCCTGGTCCTGGTCCGATTTAAGTCCTGGTCTGTGCAGAAACAGAACACTGGTCTTAAATGTGAGTGGGGCACTGGACACTTGACCTTTGAAACCTGCGGCTCTGATTAAAACCATGACCCTCGTCCTCGTCTTCATCAGCGCTTTTATGGACCAGAACTCCAGAGCCAACCGGTCACCACGGCAACGGCTCCAGGAGCAGCGAACGTGAGACCAAATTCAATAATCCAACCTCCTCTGCATCCTCTCACCTTCTCCTCTGCTCCTCTGACCCTCTGACCCTTTCCTCGGCTCCTCGGATCGTTTCCTCTGCTCTTAGGATCCTCTGACCTTTTCCTCGGATCCTCTGACCCTTTCCTCTGCCCCTCATATCCTCTGACCCTTTCCTCTGCCCCTCATATCCTCTGACCCTTTCCTCTGCTTTTCGCATCCTTTCCTCTGCTCTTAGGATCCTCTGACCTTCTCCTTTGCTCCTCTGACCTTCTCCTCTGCTTCATTTCTTCATCTCTTCTTTGCCCTTCCTCTATCTCCCCGTCAAACCTTCACTCTTCTTCTTCTGCACTTCTGACATTTCTCCCGTTGGAGCTTTATCTCACACCTGTCAATCACCCGTGTGCTGCTCTGTGATTGGACGACAGCTCCGGGTGCCGGGCTCAGTGGAATGCTCTTCTTTTTGGTCCATTGTCACTTTTGGACAAGTTTTTCCCCGAGAGCAGACACCCGATCCTCCTCCCACGCACGCCCACACAGAGCCCCGGGACCATCAGGACCCCAGACCTGGTCTAGACCTGGATCAGACCCGGCTGAGACCTTGTTTGGTCCTGATTTAGACCTGGTATAGTCTAGGGTTCGGCCTCCGTGGTTCATCCCCTGCTTCAAACTGGGTTCATTCTTGGTTTAGTTCAGCCCCGGGGCACAGACTTGGCTCAGTTTTGGTCGGGTCCTCGTCTGGTCTTGGTCTTGGTCTTGGTCTTGGTCCTGGTCTGGTCCTGGTTAAGAGGATCAAAGGCGTTGTGTTGGAGGATCAGGGACAAAGTGCTTCATGTTTTGGCCTGAAGCTGGACTCTGAGTCAGACTCTGTCACTCCAGCGAACAAAAGACCAAACGCAACATAACAAAACCACAACGAGAAAAACCTCACACCTCCACTAAAGAGGAGGAGAGGAGGAAAGGAGGAGGAAAGGAAGGAGGAGAGAGAGAGGGAGGAGAATACAAGAGAGGGAGAGGAGTCAAAAGACAAAAGACAAAAGATGAAATGCAATATAACTTTGAACAAAACCACAATGAAAAAAGCTTCACACCTTTACTAAAGAGGAAAAGAGAGGGGGAGGAGGAGAGGAGGATACAGCCAGAAGGTTCCTGGTTCAGTTCCTGGGCCTTTCTGTGTGGAGTTTGCATGTTCTCCCTGTGTCCAGGTCCATTTATACATATGCACAGTCTATGGTTTAACCCAGAGTCAGAGAAGTTTAGATGCAGCAGAGGAGAAGAACAGGTGGAGTTTTCCCTCTTTCCCTCTGGTTTGTGAGATTCATTTTTAACTCCTCCGTGCTACAGAAGAGAGGAGGAGAGAGAAAAGGAGAGAGAAGAGAGAGGGAGAGATTAAGAGAAAGGGAGAGAGAAAAGGAGAGAGAAAGAGATGAGAGAAAGGGAGAAGAGGAGAGGGGGAGAGACAAAAAGGAGACAGATGAGAGAGACGGAGAAGAGGAGAGATTAGGAGAAAGGGAGAGAGGAAAGGAAAGAGGTGAGAGAAAGGGAGAGGAGGACATAGGGGGAGAGGTGGAAGAGAAAGGACAGATTAGGAGAGGGGGAGAGAGAAAAGAAGTGAGACAGAGAAGAGGAGAGAGGGAGAGAGGAGAGGAGAAGAGAGGAAAAGGAGAGAGATGAGAGAGGGAGAAAAAGAGAGAGGGAGAGATTAGGAGAAAGGGCGAGAGGAAAGGAAAGATGAGAGAGAGAGGAAATGAGAGAGATGAGAGAGAGGAGAGGGAGAGAGAGGAGAGGAAGAGAGAAGAAAGGAGAGAGAGAGAAGAGGAGAGAGGGAGAGAGGAGAGGGAAAGAGATGAGAGAGGAGGAGGAGAGAGGGGGAGAGAGGAGGAAGAGAGAGGAGAGGGAAAGAGATGAGAGAGGAGGAGGAGAGAGGGGGAGAGAGGAAAGGAGACAGAGAGGGGTGGAGAGACAGAGAGAGGTGGAAGAGAGGGGGGGAGAGGAAATGAGAGAGGAAATGAGAGAGAAAGAGAGTTGAGAGAAGGAAAGAGGGAGAGAGGTGGAAGAGAGGGGGAGAGAGGAAAGGAGAGAGAAGGAGAGAGGGAGAGGAGGAGAGTGAGAGAAGGAGGAAAGAGGGGCAGGAGAGAGAGCGGGTGCCACTTGGGGCCCGCGGCGGTAATCAGCCTCATTGTGGCGGCATTAGCGAGTGCGCTGCCCCCCGCTGGGCTGAGCTGGAGGCGCATGCAGCAGGTGGAGCTGTATTAGCGTGTATTACACGTTAGCACACGCCATCACACGTATGACATGTGATTATGCTTATGAAGAGTGCTAGCATGTTAGCGGCGCCGCGGGATGCACGCTACGTCAAGCCTGTTTATTCAGATTTAAATCTAATATGAATGGGAATATTATTTTTAATCTGAAATACAAAATTATGGGTTATTAGAATGTGGCACGCTGCGGCAGAGTGGTTAGCCCTGTTCAGAGCCACACCAAGTGGAAACAGAGAAGTTCATAATAATGATAATAAAAAAATTATAATAATAAAACAATAATACAAATGTACATGGACACAATGGGCCGCGGCCTATGGACCAGTTCATACCACAGACTCTATATAAATCATGGATCTATAATAAAAACTGAATAATGCGTTCCCCTCTGTCCTGGCTCCAGACAGACTAGTGGCCGCTCCAGGTACTGCAGTTTGGGCCCAGAAAGAAGCACAATGCATTTTGGGAATTCATAGTTTGTGTTCTGACAGGGCATCAAGAGCTTTCACAAAGGTCGGATTTTTGATTCTTTTCTATTTTCACAACATGAACTTGAAAAAAATGTTAAATCCTGAGCGCGCCTAAAGTTGGTTTTGTAAGACTAAGGCTGAATCCCGTTTCACCCCTTGGCTCTACCCAAGGCTCTTACCCCTAGCCCTCCGTTTTGCACGTTCACACGTAGGTGTAGGGGTGTCCCAGTTACCGTTATGGCAGAGGGCTCGGGGAAAGTGGTCGGTGAATGCGAATCACCGGCAAGATCTCTGCTGCCACGACCAAAGAGACCAACGACCAAAGAGACCAAAAAAGTTTGCAAATGTATTTTCTCCATTATTTATGGTTTAAAATTTGGGATAACTGCTGTATTGTCTTAAATTTAACATTGTTCCAATGCGTAATGGTCATTTTCTTCATAAAATGCACACGAAAACCTCACTAGTGCTACGCTGAGCTGTGTCATTATTTGTGACTTGAATGATCGGCTGATGCATGGAAATAAAGTTGGGGGTGGGGTGTCTTGCCAAAGGACACTAGCCGGGGCCGAACCGTCTGGTTTGTGGGCAGCTGCTTCACCACTGAGCCACACGGGTCTGGGTTAATTTGGGTAACGGGGTTTTGTTTTGGACTGTGAAACGTCATGGTGCTGTTTTAGTCTTTCTTTGTCATGTTTTGGTTCAATCCTGGTTCAGTTCTGGTTTAGTCCTGGTTCAGTCCTAGTTTAGTCCTGGCTCAATCCTGGTTTAGTCCTAGTTTAGTCCTAGTTTAATCCTGGTTTAGTCCCAGTTTCAGTCCTGGTTTAGGCCCGATTCAGTCCTGGTTTAGAACTAGTTTAGTCCTGGTTGTGTCTTGGTTTAGACCTGCTTCGGTCCTGGTTAAACTCTGGATTAGTCCTTCTTTGTCCTGTCTTGGTTCAATCCTGGTTTAGTCCTCATGTAGTCCTGGTTTAGTCCCAGTTCATTCCTGGTTTAGTTCTGGTTGAGTTCAAATTTTTTGTCCTGGTTTTGTTCTGGTTCAGTTTTGGCTCGGATTAAGTGCGTGTTTTGTCCTGGTTTAGTCCTGGTTCAGTCCTAGTTTAGTCTGGGCTGTGTTTTGGTTCAGACCTGCTTTGGTCTTGGTTTAGCTCTGGATTAGTCCTTCTTTGTCCTGTTTTGGTCCAGTCCTGGCTCAGTCCTGGTTTAGCCTTGGTTTAGTTCTAGTTTAGTCCTGGCTCAATCCTGGTTTAGTCCTGGTTTAGGTTTAACTAGGACTAAACTATAGTCCTAGTTTAGGCCTGGTTGCGTCTTGGTTTAGTCCTGGTTTAGCTCTGGCTTGGTTCTTCTTTATCCGATTTAGTTCTGGTTCAGTCTTGGTTTTTAGTCCTGGTTAAGTGCTGGTTTATTCCAGTTCAGTCCTGGTTTAGTTCTGGTTGAGTTTAAATTTTTAGTCCTGGTTTAGTCCTGGTTTAGTCCTGGTTTAGTCCTGGTTTAGTCCTGGTTTAGTCCTGGTTTACATTCAGTCCTGGATTCGTCCTGGGGCAGAGACATGAACCTTTTGAGTTTGACAAAGCCCCTCCGTCCGTCAGCACCTCCCTCCCCCCGTGTGAGGTGTCACCGGGCGGGGAGGGGGGTTTGGGTGGGGTGGGGGGTCCAGGTGTCAGAGGGGCAAGAGGGGCAAGAGAGGAGGAGGAGGAGGGGCAGGAGGGGCAAGAGGAGAACACCTGATCCTGTAAAACCATCGGAACTATTCAGAGCTCCATTCTCACTTTGGGACATGTCCACATTAACGTCTCTTGCACCTAATGAGAGAAAGAGACCCCCATTTACCCCCTGCCTCTTATACCCCAATACCCCCATCTAATACCCCCACCTCCTCTAATACCCCAATACCTTCCCCCCACAGACCCCCCAGTCTCAGACCTCCCTCTCTGATCTAACGTCTCTGTGAGCAGCTCTTTCCATCATTTCCACATCTGTCTCTTTCTGTTCCCGTTCAGTGAGTTTAGACTTTAGAGCCTGAACCTGCCAAAGCACAAAACCCTCCTCACTCACTCTTAAAGCCCCACACTGTAACTTTTTAACTCAAAAATGGACTTTACTGTGAGCAGGCTTGCATCTCCACAAACCTGACTCGTATTTGGCAGAGAGGAGAGTTTCCTTCTGCTTCTTTCCATGGAAATGTATTATTATAGCCAATGGAACATCTTTAGCTGTAATGTTCCACAGTGTGACATTAAAATCATCATCATCTCCGTGGGGAATGTTTATAATGATGGTTTTAACTTCCTGTCTTTTCTCTCCATTAATTCTCATAAGAATTTACACCAAAACCCTCAGACACAAAATATAATAACATAAGACCAAAAGCAGAGTTTAGTCCTGGTTTAGACCTGGTTTAGACCTGGTTTAGACCTGGTTCAGAACTAATTTAGTCCTGGTTTAGACCTGGTTTAGACCTGGTTTAGACCTGGTTTAGGCCTGACTTAGACCTGATTTAGACCTGATTTAGACCTGGTTTAGACCTGGTTTAGGCCTGACTTAGACCTGATTTAGACCTGGTTTAGACCTGGTTTAGGCCTGACTTAGACCTGGTTTAGACCTGCTTTAGCCCTGATTTAGACCTGGTTTAGACCTGGTTTAGACCTGGTTTAGAGCTGGTTTAGACTTGATTTAGACCTGGTTTAGGCCTGACTTAGACCTGGTTTAGACCTGTCAGGTTCTTGTTGATGTTTTTACAAATTCTCTTAAGAGCCTCTTTGTCCACTCTCCACGCTCACCTGCACGTGCACGCCCCTGATCACGTGCACGCCCCTGATCACGTGCACGCCCTTGATCACATGCACGCCCTTGATCACATGCACGCCCTTGATCACGTGCACGCCCCTGATCACGTGCACACCCTTGATCACATGCACGCCCTTGATCACGTGCACGCCCCTGATCACGTGCACGCTCCTGATCACGTGCACAGCCTGATCACGTGCACGCCCCTGGTCACGTGCACACCCCTGGTCATGTGCACGCCCCTGGTCTGAAGAGCTGTTGTGTGTTTAAAGTCATTAGCCTGAGATATTTTGGCCCTGAGGAATTTGGAGACGAGCCAGAACATGTTCAGGAAACTCGAGACCCAAAACAAGACCTGGGAAAAGTCCAAGACAAATAGACCCAGTTTAGACCTGGTTCAGTACTGGTTTAGACCTGATTTAGACCTGATTTAGACCTGCTTTAGACCTGCTTTAGACCTGGTTTAGTCCTGGTTTAGACCTGGTTTAGACCTAGTTTAGTCCTGGTTTAGTCCTGTTTAGACCTGATTTAGACCTGATTTAGACCTGATTTAGACCTGTCACACATGGACAGGTGACAGGTGACGTGTCCCTGTCACACATAAGTGACAGGTGAAGTGTCCCTGTCACACATAAGTGACAGGTGAAGTGTCCCTGTCACACACATGTGCAGGTGAAGAGTCCCTGTCACACACATGTGCAGGTAATGTGTCCCTGTCACACACATGTGCAGGTAATGTGTCCCTGTCACACACAGGTGCAGGTAATGTGTCCCTGTCACACACATGTGCAGGTAACGTGTCCCTGTCACACACATGTGCAGGTAACGTGTCCCTGTCACACACATGTGCAGGTGACATGTCCCTGTCACACATAAGTGACAGGTGAAGTGTCCCTGTCACACACATGTGCAGGTGAAGAGTCCCTGTCACACACATGTGCAGGTAATGTGTCCCTGTCACACACATGTGCAGGTAATGTGTCCCTGTCACACACATGTGCAGGTAATGTGTCCCTGTCACACACATGTGCAGGTGAAGAGTCCCTGTCACACACATGTGCAGGTAATGTGTCCCTGTCACACACATGTGCAGGTAATGTGTCCCTGTCACACACATGTGCAGGTGAAGAGTCTCTAAGTTCTCGGCCTCATGTGAATCTTCGTGTTTTTAAGTTGTGAATAATCTTTATTTATTAGCGGCTCCTGTTGCTTTGAGCTTTTAGCCTCGGCTCCGACTGTTTTGTCCAAATGTCCTCTCCGAGCCACTGTACAATTATCACACCACTCCTGACCGCCGAGAGCGGCGACGCACACCCATTTAGGAGACAAGGAGAGAGGAGAGGAGGTAGGAAGTGAGGAAACAGAAACACTTTTAAACTCTGGAAGAAGAAAGGTTTTCATGAAGAGTCTGAATTTTGTTCTCCACAAAACAGAAGAATCGACAGAAAACACGACGTTCCAGAATACAGAGTTTAATATTTTTTATTTCATTTTTTCTTCTTAAATGTATTTTTTGGATTCTCTCAGAATCCAGGCCAAATAGGCCTGTGCACTTTACTGAATATTAAAGATGCACTGTGTCACTTTTCTGACCGAAAATTGTCTCCATGGAGATGTTCGTGCTTTGCCTGGAATGCTCCACACTATGGCATTAAACTAACTGTCTTGCTTTTATTCAGAAAACCCAAATACCTTGAAAAGCTCATTCTTAAAGTGAGTGGACTCGCCTCTCCACAGATCTGACCTGACATCTGTAACTTGCCTGGTGTTGTCATAGAGACGGTGAGTCTGATGTCGTACAGTGGAACATTTCAGCAAAGAGCCGGACATGGGACAGGACCCGCCACAGAAGCACTGAGTCAGTTCAGACCTGCTTCAGTCTTTAAAGAGAGATTTTACACTTCTGTGGTGGATGAACTGCGACACAAAACATATTTAGATGCTCGATTGTTCAATTTTAATTCTTTTAAATTTAAGTGCTGCTTTTGACACCGCTGACTATGTGATTCAAAAAAAAAACTGGGTTGGCATCCGAGACACTTGATCAGTTTTATTCTTAATCTTTTAGACAGAATCTTTGCGGTCACTATAGGCAGTTTTACCTCCTCCTCTGCCCTCATTGCCTGTGGTGTGCCGCAAGGTTCTATTTTAGGTCCCATTTTATTTTCTATTTACGTGCTCCCCCAGGACACATTATACAGTTATATATAGTTATGTCTTGCACCAAGTTACATTTCAGAACTTTAACCCTGTACAAGCCTCCCGCAGCCTTAGGTCCCTGTGACTGTTCCAAAGTCCAGGCTCCGGACGAAGGTGATGGAGCCTTTTTAGTCTGGGGCCTCGTCTTTGGAACGACCTGCCTGAGGAGATAAGGCTGCACCATCAGTATCATCTTTTAAATCACTTCTTAAAAGGGAACTCCGGCACTTTTGAAGCTAATGTCCGTTGCTAGAGGTGGTTGAATTCTGTCAGAAGCCAAAAAACAGCACAGATCAGTGTTTCCTCGGTGGAGATCTCACTGTGGCAGTGAGTCTGTCAAGGCAACAAACTAGTGTAGTGATGGGGGCAAGTTCTTAACTTCCACGTAAAACACCAATTTGCTTCACACTGAAGAAGCTTAACACCACTTTAACCCATCTTACAACAGCCACGAGTCTAACAAACAAAACGCTCTGCCTGGTTCACTCATTAGTGTCTGGAAATGTTAGAAAACAACTTTATAAGCAGCCTTAGCCTTACCTCTGTTGATTTCCCACTGCACAGGCCAAAGTCCAAAAGACTTCGGCCACAGAGGATATCGGACATTGGGAAAATGTCCGAGCTGACAGCTGTGGGAAACAACCATGCATTTTAAAAAAGAGCATAGGCCTTTGGGAAAATATTGAATCTAAAATAATCTAAATTGAGGCTGTATGGGCCTTTTGTGCTTTGTTCATTTTGTCATGTTGGCGATCTGCGGAGAACACCGTATCACCAAAAAGACTTGTTGACTCCAGCGGCGGTGAGAGGCTCGAGCCGCCAGAAGCAACAAGTGAAGATCGACTACTGACGGTGAAGAGGAAGAGAAACTGAAAGTTGATGAAAGAAAATTGTTCGGGAATGTATTTTTTTCAAAAACTATAATTCTAAGTCTTTTGGGCTTTGGCCTGTGCAGTGGGAAATCAACAGAGGTAATGCTAAGGCTGCTTATAAAGTTGTTTTCTAACGTTTCCAGACACTAATGAGTGAACCAGGCAGAGCGTTTTGTTTGTTAGACTCGTGGCTGTTGTCAGATGGGTTAAAGTGGTGTTAAGATTCTTCTTGGTCTTTTACGCAGAAGTTAAGAACTTGCCCCCATCACTGCACTATTGGCTTCTAACAGAATTCAACCACCTCTAGCAACGGATTTTAGCTTCAAACTTCCTGAAGTTCCCCTTTAAAACCCATTTTGGCCTTCATTTAACTGGTTTTAGCTTGATTTAATATCATATAATATTAATATTATTTATTTCTATTCCATTTCTTTTTATGCATTTATTATAATTAATTGAATAGTGTGCATCACTGTGTTTTCTGTACTTTCTGGATGCTATTTTTATGTCTTTTGTATTGTTCTTTTGTACAGTACTTTGTAAAGCTTGTTTTTAAAAGTGCTTTATAATTAATATTGCTCTATTTATTATTATTGTAGATCAGCATGTCACTTTTTATTGCTCTAAAAAAGCTTCGCTCTGAATCTCTCCTCCCTTTGCTCTTGGTGCTAAGTCACTCCCCCTTCAAGGTTTGTGAGGTTGTTGTGTACAGTTTTCTGTTATGTTTTTGTATTGATTTGTTTAGAGACCCTAGTCCTGGTTTAGTCCTGGTCTAGTCCTAGTCTAGTCCCTGTTTTAGTCCTGGTCTAGTCCCTGGTTCAGTCCTGGTCTAGTCCCTGTTTTAGTCCTGTTTTAATCCTGGTCTAGTCCCTGTTTTAGTCCTGTTTTAGTCCTGGTCTAGTCCCTGTTTTAGTCCTGTTTTAGTCCTGGTCTAGTCCCTGTTTTAGTCCTGTTTTAGTCCTGGTCTAGTCCCTGTTTTAGTCCTGTTTTAGTCCTGGTCTAGTCCCTGTTTTAGTCCTGGTCTAGTCCCTGTTTAGTCCTGTTTTAGTCCTGGTCTAGTCCCTGTTTAGTCCTGTTTTAGTCCTGGTCTAGTCCCTGTTTAGTGGTGTTGTGTCGGTGGTTTTTCCCACAGAGAGATCGATGCAAATGTTTCCATCGATTCACACTTCTCACAGTTACACTCCTCCTCCTCCCTCCATCACTCCCTCATCACTCCCTCCCTCCATCACTCCCTCCTCCCTCCATCACTCCTTCCTCCCTCCATCACTCCCTCCATCACTCCCTTTATCACTCCTCCCTCATCACTCCCTCCTCCCTCATCACTCCCTCCATCACTCCTCCCTCATCACTCTCCATCACTTCCTCTCTCCATTACCCCCTCCTCCCTACAGCACTTCTTCCTCCCTCATCACTCCCTCCTCCATTCCTAACCACACACTCCCTCTTTCCCTCCCTCTTTCCCTCCCTCCCTCTTTCCCTCCCTCCCTCTCTCTTTCACTCCCTCCCTCTCTCTTTCCCTCTTTCCCTCCCTCTGTGTCTCTCAGATCGATACAAATATTTGGACGTGTTTTGTGTTTTCCTGGTCCTGTCAGAGCCTCAGTTTGTGTCAGTTTGTGTCAGTTTGTGTCAGTTTGCGCCAGTTTAAGTCAGTTTGTCTCAGTTTGTGCCAGTTTGTGCCAGTTTGTGTCAGTTTGTGTCAGTTTGCGCCAGTTTGCATCAGTTTGTGTCAGTTTGCGCCAGTTTGCGTCAGTTTGCGCCAGTTTGTGTCAGTTTGCGTCAGTTTGCGCCAGTTTGTGTCAGTTTGCACCAGTTTGTGTCAGTTTGCGCCAGTTTGCGTCAGTTTGCATCAGTTTGTGTCAGTTTGCGCCAGTTTAAGTCAGTTTGTCTCAGTTTGTGTCAGTTTGCGTCAGTTTGTCAGTTTGCGCCAGTTTAAGTCAGTTTGTCTCAGTTTGTCTCAGTTTGTGTCAGTTTGCGCCAGTTTAAGTCAGTTTGTCTCAGTTTGTGTCAGTTTGTGTCAGTTTGCGCCAGTTTGCGCCAGTTTGCGTCAGTTTGCATCAGTTTGTGTCAGTTTGCGCCAGTTTAAGTCAGTTTGTCTCAGTTTGTGTCAGTTTGTGTCAGTTTGCGCCAGTTTGCCCCAGTTTGCGTCAGTTTCTCATTTTGCGCCAGTTTAAGTCAGTTTGTCTCAGTTTGTGTCAGTTTGTGTCAGTTTGCGCCAGTTTGTGTCAGTTTGTGTCAGTTTGCGCCAGTTTGCGCCAGTTTGTGTCAGTTTGTGTCAGTTTGTGTCAGTTTCTGTCAGTTTGTGCCAGTTTGCGCCAGTTTGTGTCAGTTTGTGTCAGTTTGCGCCAGTTTGCGCCAGTTTGTGTCAGTTTGTGTCAGTTTGCGCCAGTTTGCGTCAGTTTGTCAGTTTGTGTCAGTTTGTGTCAGTTTGCGCCAGTTTAAGTCAGTTTGTCTCAGTTTGTGTCAGTTTGTGTCAGTTTGCGCCAGTTTGCGCCAGTTTGCGTCAGTTTGTCATTTTGCGTCAGTTTGTCAGTTTGTGTCAGTTTGCGCCAGTTTAAGTCAGTTTGTCTCAGTTTGTGCCAGTTTGTGTCAGTTTGCGTCAGTTTGTGTCAGTTTGTGCCAGTTTAAGTCAGTTTGTCTCAGTTTGTGCCAGTTTGTGTCAGTTTGTGCCAGTTTGTGTCAGTTTGTGTCAGTTTGCGCCAGTTTGCGTCAGTTTGTCAGTTTGCGCCAGTTTAAGTCAGTTTGTCTCAGTTTGTGTCAGTTTGCGCCAGTTTAAGTCAGTTTGTCTCAGTTTGTGTCAGTTTGCGTCAGTTTGTGTCAGTTTGTGCCAGTTTAAGTCAGTTTGTCTCAGTTTGCGCCAGTTTGTGTCAGTTTGCGTCAGTTTGTGTCTGTTTGTGCCAGTTTGTGTCAGTTTGCGTCAGTTTGTGTCAGTTTGCATCAGTTTGTGCCAGTTTGTCTCAGTTTGTGCCAGTTTGTGTCAGTTTGCGTCAGTTTGTGTCAGTTTGCGTCAGTTTGTGTCAGTTTGTGTCGCACTTTCAGACCAGACTCTAAACTCACCTCATTTCCCTGGAGTTTAATGCTCGTATTAAACTCTGAGTCAGATTATCTCGGTTTTTATTATAGTTTTCACAAAGTGTTATGTGTTTATATGTTTATGTTTCTTGAATTGGTTTAGATCTTAGAGTAGGTTTTAGTGTAGTCCTGGTTAAGTCCTGATGTAGTCCTGTTTTAGTTCTGTTCTACCCCATACTTTAGTCATGTTTTAGCCCTTATTTGGTCCTGATTTGGTCCTGGTTTAGTACTAGTTTAGTCCTGGTTAGCCCTAGTGTAGTCCTGATTTAGTCCTGATTTAGTCCTGCTTTAGTTCTGTTTTACCCTGATTCTGTTCTGGTTTAGTCCTGATTAAGTCCTGTTCTAGCCTATAGTTTTGTTGTTTTTTAGCTCGGATTTGGCCCTAGTTTAGTCGACGTTCAGTCTTGGTTATCCATAGTGTAGTCCTGGTTTAGTCCTGGTTTCAGTCCTGGTTTAGTCTTAGTTTAGTCCTGCTTTAGTTTTGTTTTATCTAGATTTAGTCTTGGTTAAGTTCTGTTCTAGTAATTTACTCCATAGTTTAGTCATTTTTTAACCCTGATTTGGTCCTGGTTTAGTTCTGGTTTGGTCCTGGTTTAGTCCTGGTTTAGTCTTGGTTTGGTCCTGATTTAGTCCTGGTTTAGTCCTGGTTTAGTCTTGGTTTGGTCCTGGTTTAGTCCTGGTTTAGTCTTGGTTTAGTCCTGGTTTAGTCCTGGTTTAGTCTTGGTTTGGTCCTGGTTTAGTCCTGGTTTAGTCTTGGTTTAGTCTTGGTTTAGTCCTGGTTTAGTCTTGGTTTAGTCTTGGTTTAGTCCTGGTTTAGTCCTGGTTTAGTCTTGGTTTAGTCTTGGTTTAGTCTTGGTTTAGTCCTGGTTTAGTCTTGGTTTAGTCCTGGTTTAGTCCTGGTTTAGTCCTGGTTTAGTCTTGGTTTGGTCCTGGTTTAGTCCTGGTTTAGTCTTGGTTTAGTCTTGGTTTAGTCTTGGTTTAGTCCTGGTTTAGTCCTGGTTTAGTCCTGGTTTAGTCTTGGTTTAGTCTTGGTTTAGTCTTGGTTTAGTCCTGGTTTAGTCTTGGTTTAGTCTTGGTTTAGTCCTGGTTTAGTCCTTGTTTAGTCCTGGTTTAGTCCTGGTTTAGTCTTGGTTTAGTCCTGGTTTAGTCCTGGTTTAGTCCTGGTTTAGTCTTGGTTTAGTCTTGGTTTAGTCCTGGTTTAGTCTTGGTTTAGTCTTGGTTTAGTCTTGGTTTAGTCCTGGTTTAGTCTTGGTTTAGTCCTGGTTTAGTCCTGGTTTAGTCCTGGTTTAGTCCTGGTTTAGTCTTGGTTTAGTCCTGGTTTAGTCCTGGTTTAGTCCTGGTTTAGTCTTGGTTTAGTCCTGGTTTAGTCTTGGTTTAGTCTTGGTTTAGTCTTGGTTTAGTCCTGATTTAGTTGTGGCATTTTCTTCTTTGCTTCCACATTCCCTCCTTCTCGTGCACACCTCTCCCTCGTGCACGTCCCTCCCTCGTGCACGCCCGTCCCTCGTGCACGCCCGTCCCTCGTGCACGCCCGCCCCTCATGCACGCCCGCCCCTCGTGCACGCGCGCACACCTGCTGGCCTCTGATTGGTGGAGCTTCGTAATCTTGTCTCATTATTTCAATTACGAGGCTAAACGCAGCAATCAGATGTTCCCCGCTCAACAACTCGAAATATTTGCATCGATCCAGGAAAATACGTCTTTATCAGAGCGCGGCGCCAGAAATACTGAGAAATATACGAAAATACACCGAAAATATGCATAAATACACAAAAATACACAGAAATACAGAGGTGCATACAAATACATACATCAGGATAAGATACGGAAATATGAGGCCAACAACGCTGGTTTAGTCCTGTTTAGTCCTGGTTTAATCCTGGTTTAGCCCTGATTCACTCCTGTTTAAGTCCTGGTTTAGTCCTGGTATAGTTTTGGTTTAGTCCTGATTTAGCCCTGGTTTAGTCCTGATTTAGTCCTGGTTTAGCCCTGGTATAGTCCTGGTGTATTTTTGGTTTAGCCCTGGTTTAGTCCTGATTTAGCCCTGGTTTAGTCCTGATTTAGTCCTGGTTTAGCCCTGGTTTAGTCCTGGTGTAGTTTTGGTTTAGCCCTGGTTTAGTCCTGATTTAATCCTGGTATAGTCCTGGTTTAGTCCTGATTTAGCCCTGGTTTAGTCCTGATTTAGTCCTGGTTTAGCCCTGGTGTAGTTTTGGTTTAGCCCTGGTTTAGTCCTGATTTAGCCCTGGTTTAGTCCTGATTTAGTCCTGGTTTAGTCCTGGTTTAGTTCTGGTTCAGTCCTGGTTTAGTCCTGGTTTAATCGGTCTGTGCTGGGGATATAAGGCCGATATCTGGTGTGTTTTAAAGGCCAAATATCGGTTAAATATCTGTTTTTGTTTTGTTTTAATCCTTAATAATCTGATTTTGTTCTTTGCCGCGGTAACAGCTCCGTCTGGTCCTTCACAGTTTGACGTATTATTATTTTGTTTTCGTTCCTCTGTGGATCGTTCTCAAATATTTGCCTTGTAATTTTGTTTTTGTTTTTTTGCGCCGAAGTCTATTTGGAAACAGGCGAGTGATTCTGCGGTGATTTCGAGCTGATTTCGCTGTTATTATTTTTGCTCCTCTCGTGTTTCTCCTGTTTCTCTGGGTTTGATTGACAGCTCGGACAGATGCAGCAGGTAACCCGATCTCCGGCTCCCATCTGCTCCGGGGCTCCTCCATTCACACTTCGACACGAGAGAGGGATGACGGAGGAGGGGAGGAGGGGGGGAGAAAGAGGGGAGGAGGGTGACATGAAGAGACAAGGAGACAAGGAGAGAGGAAGAAGAGAGACAAGGAGAGAGGAAGAAAATAACCAAGGAGACAAGGAAAGAGGGGGGACAAAAAGAGGCAAGGAGACGAGGAGAGAGGGAGGAAGAAAAGAGACAAGGAGAGAGGAAGAAAATAACCAAGGAGACAAGGAGAGAGGAAGAAAATAATCAAGGAGACAAGGAGAGAGGAAGAAAATAACCAAGGAGACAAGGAAAAAGGGGGGATGAAAAGAGGCAAGAAGACAAGGAGAGAGGGAGGACAAAAGAGACAAGGAGAGAGGGAGAAAATAACCAAGGAGACAAGGAAAAAGGGGGGACGAAAAGAGGCAAGGAGA
Source organism: Odontamblyopus rebecca (assembly GCA_030686955.1). Classification (NCBI taxonomy): domain Eukaryota; kingdom Metazoa; phylum Chordata; class Actinopteri; order Gobiiformes; family Gobiidae; genus Odontamblyopus; species Odontamblyopus rebecca. The sequence goes on along the minus strand of CM060670.1, from coordinate 8,081,288 downwards.
CAAGGAGAGAGGGAGGAAGGAAAGAGACGAGAGAGGAAGAAGAGACAAGGAGAGGGGAAGAAAATAACCAAGGAGACAAGGAAAGAGGGGGGGACGAAAAGAGGCAAGAAGACAAGGAGAGAGGGAGGAAGAAAAGAGACAAGGAGAGAGGGAGGACGAAAGAGACAAGGAGACATGGAGAGAGGGAGGACAAAAGAGACAAGGAGAGAGGAAGAAAGGGACAAGGAGAGAGGAAGAAAATAGGCAAGGAGACAAGGAAAGATGGAGGAAGAAAAGAGGGTTAAGGAATCAAAGACACAAGACACAAAGAGGGAAGAAGGAAATAAAGAAAGAGTTAAGGTTGCAAGGAGGCAAGCTCCAGTCATGACTCAGGCCTGGTCTGGACCTGGCTTAGTTCTGCTCTAGTCCTGGTTCAGTTCTGGTCCTTATGTAGTTGCCTCGCCGTAGTGCAGTTAGTCTGAACTGTTCTGTGCCTGGGCACTGTTCAGTTTTCCTCACACCAGACAAACACACCAGTGCTTTAGTGTGATCTGTGCTTTAATGTGATCTGTGCTTTAGTGTGATCTGTGCTTTAATGTGATCTGTGCTTTAATGTGATCTGTGCTTTAATGTGATCTGTGCTTTAATGTGATCTGTGCTTTAGTGTGATCTGTGCTTTAATGTGATCTGTGCTTTAATGTGATCTGTGCTTTAATGTGATCTGTGCTTTAGTGTGATCTGTGCTTTAGTGTGATCTGTGCTTTAATGTGATCTGTGCTTTAATGTGATCTGTGCTTTAATGTGATCTGTGCTTTAATGTGATCTGTGCTTTAGTGTGATCTGTGCTTTAATGTGATCTGTGCTTTAATGTGATCTGTGCTTTAATGTGATCTGTGCTTTAGTGTGATCCGTGCTTTAATGTGATCCGTGCTTTAGTGTGATCTGTGCTTTAATGTGATCTGTGCTTTAATGTGATCTGTGCTTTAATGTGATCTGTGCTTTAATGTGATCTGTGCTTTAGTGTGATCTGTGCTTTAGTGTGATCTGTGCTTTAGTGTGATCTGTGCTTTAGTGTGATCTGTGCTTTAATGTGATCTGTGCTTTAATGTGATCTGTGCTTTAATGTGATCTGTGCTATAGTGTGATCTGTGCTTTAGTGTGATCTGTGCTTTAGTGTGATCTGTGCTTTAATGTGATCTGTGCTTTAATGTGATCTGTGCTTTAATGTGATCTGTGCTTTAGTGTGATCTGTGCTTTAATGTGATCTGTGCTTTAGTGTGATCTGTGCTTTAATGTGATCTGTGCTTTAATGTGATCTGTGCTTTAATGTGATCTGTGCTTTAATGTGATCTGTGCTTTAATGTGATCTGTGCTTTAGTGTGATCTGTGCTTTAATGTGATCTGTGCTTTAGTGTGATCTGTGCTTTAGTGTGATCTGTGCTTTAATGTGATCTGTGCTTTAATGTGATCTGTGCTTTAATGTGATCTGTGCTTTAATGTGATCTGTGCTTTAGTGTGATCTGTGCTTTAATGTGATCTGTGCTTTAGTGTGATCTGTGCTTTAGTGTGATCTGTGCTTTAATGTGATCTGTGCTTTAGTGTGATCTGTGCTTTAGTGTGATCTGTGCTTTAGTGTGATCTGTGCTTTAGTGTGATCTGTGCTTTAGTGTGATCTGTGCTTTAGTGTGATCTGTGCTTTAATGTGATCTGTGCTTTAATGTGATCTGTGCTTTAATGTGATCTGTGCTTTAATGTGATCTGTGCTTTAGTGTGATCTGTGCTTTAATGTGATCTGTGCTTTAATGTGATCTGTGCTTTAATGTGATCTGTGCTTTAATGTGATCTGTGCTTTAATGTGATCTGTGCTTTAATGTGATCTGTGCTTTAGTGTGATCTGTGCTTTAATGTGATCTGTGCTTTAATGTGATCTGTGCTTTAATGTGATCTGTGCTTCTGTGCGATTCTAAAGTCCTAGTGTGAGTTCACACTATTGCACAGCAACATGGGGTTGACAATATAATATTTTCAGGGCGGAAATGATAAAAAAAAAAGCTGTATGCACATTTTGGTGATGAAAATGTCATTGTTCCTCATTTACCCCGGTTCATTCTGACTGAACACAGACAGAAGAAGACGGAGATAAAAACATTTCCAGCACCAAAATGTCCGGTTGTTCTGTGTTCTGTGTTTGTCAGAATCGATATTTTCCCGGTGGACTAAAGTTTTAAAGTTTTACTCACTGATCGCTCAAGGATCTGGCAGTCGGACACCGTTTGTCAAAGTCGGCTCGTCGAGGAAATATTCACGATCTTTTGACAATACTTTGCCGTACTTCTGTTGCCAAAATGCCCGCACAGTCCTGCCTACATCATCACTGTTTACTCACACTGAAAGGGTCTATATGTGAGTTCACAAAAAAAAATCCGTTTTCCCGCTGAAAGGTTCAAACTCGTCCACCTGCAGGCCGACCAATCACGTCGCAGGATTGTGCTGTGGGCGGAGCTAAAGGTGAAGCACCCAAACAAACCAAGACAAACATGGCGGCGCCGACAGACGTAGTTCAGATTATTTTAGTGCCAGTTTGGACTGTTGAGTTTGAGCCAAAGGTGCAGAGGGTCAGAGCTTTGTGCATTTGTGGACGGGGACGATGTCTGAGATTTTCTCTCACCTGGACCTAACTAAAGTTTGATTTTTCTCTGTTGTGATGCTTTGACCAATCAGAGTCTAAACATCATTGTCGTGACGTTCTGTGTTTTCAGATCTTTCAGCGAGAGTCGCCCCTGAAATATGTGCAGAACTCATTCAGAATGACACATCAGACTTGGTTTAGGTTTAGTCCTGGTCTTGGTTCAGTCCTGGTCTTGGGTTAATCCTGGTCTTGGTTCAGTCCTGGTCTTGGTTTAGTCCTGGTCTTGGGTTAGTCCTGGTCTTGGTTCAGTCCTGGTCTTGGTTTAGTCCTGTTCTCGGGTTAGTCCTGGTCTTGTTTTAGTCCTGGTCTTGGGTTAGTCCCGGTCTCAGGTTAGTCCTGGTCTCGGGTTAGTCCTGGTCTTGGGTTAGTCCCCATCTCGGTTTAGTCCTGGTCTCGGGTTAGTCCTGGTCTCAGGTTAGTCCCGGCCTCGGGTTAGTCCTGGTCTTGGTTTAGTCCTGGTCTTGGTTCAGTCCCAGTCTTGTTTCAGTCCTGGTCTTGTTTCAGTCCGGGTCTTAATTCAGTCCCGGTTTCAGGTTAGTCCGGGTCTTGGTTTAGTCCTGGTCTCGGGTTAGTCCTGGTCTTGGTTCAGTCCCGGTCTTGTTTCAGTCCGGGTCTCGGTTCAGTCCCGGTCTCAGGTTAGTCCCGGTCTCAGGTTAGTCTGGGTCTCAGGTTAGTCCCGGTCTCGGTTTAGTCCCAGTCTCAGTTTAGTCCCGGTCTCGGGTTAGTCCCGGTCTTGGTTCAGTCCCGGTCCTGGGTTAGTCCCGGTCCTGGTTCAGTCCCGGTCCTGGTTCAGTCCGGGTCCTGGTTCAGTCCGGGTCCCCGTTCACTCCGGGTCCTCTTTCAGTCCGGGTCCTGGTTCAGTCCCGATCCTGGTTCAGTCCCGGTCCTGGTTCAGTCCTGGTCCTGGTTTAGCCTCGGTCCTGGTTCAGTCCCGGTCCTGGTTCAGTCCCGGTCCTGGTTCAGTCCGGGTCTGGTCCCTGGCAGGTGTGAGTGGAGTGTTGCAGGATTTGTCTGTAGGTGCGAGCGCAGCGAGAGGTGAAGTCTGAGGCGACATCATGAGTCTTATGACAGATCTGAGCCAGGATCCGGGTCTGGACTATGACCGGATCAGGTCTAATGCAGTAGTCCTGGTCTGGACTATGCCCGGATCAGGTCTAATGCACTAGTCCTGGTCTGGACTATGCCCGGACCAGGTCTAATGCAGTAGTCCTGGTGTAGTCCTGGTTATATTTAGCCTTGATTAGGTTTAGTCCTGGTTTAGACCTGATTTTGTCCTGCTTTAGTCCTGGTTTAGTCCTTGTTTAGTCCATGTTTAGTCCTGGTTTAGTCCTGGTTTAGTCCATGTTTAGTCCTGGTTTAGTCCTGGTTTAGTCCTGGTTTAGTCCTGGTTTAGTCCTGGTTTAGTCCATGTTTAGTCCTGGTTTAGTCCTGGTTTAGTCCTTGTTTAGTCCTGGTTTAGTCCTGGTTTAGTCCTGGTTCAATCATGGCTTAGTCCTGGTTTAGTCCTGGTTTAGTCCTGGTTTAGTGCATGTATAGTCCTGGTTTAGTCCTGCTTTAGTCCTGGTTTAGTCCTGGTTTAGTCCTTGTTTAGTCCTTGTTTAGTCCTGGTTTAGTCCTGGTTTAGTCCTGGTTTCTGTTGCAGGTGTGATTTGATTGACAGGACCTAACGACCCCCTCCTCTTTTCTCTCCTCTTTTTTTTCTCTCTCTCTTTTTCACATAAAGACGTCTCTGTTTTCGGGTGCATCCCTCGCTCATCTCCACATCCCTGCAGTCTCCACGGCAACGCCACTCCATGTCTCTGCGGCGACCAAGTGCGTTTCTACGGCAACCGGCTGCTCCCCGCATCAGCACCACCATCACCTGCAGCATCACCTGTCACATAAGACAAGACCTGGTTTAGACATGATTCAGACCTGGTTTAGACCTGATTCAGACCTGGTTTAGACCTGGTTTAGACATGATTCAGACCTGGTTTAGACCTGATTCAGACCTGGTTTAGACCTGATTCAGACCTGGTTTAGACCTGGTTTAGACATGATTCAGACCTGGTTTAGACCTGATTCAGACCTGGTTTAGACCTGATTTAGACCTGGTTTGGACCTGGTTTAGACCTGGTTTAGTCCTGATTTAGTTCTGGTTTAGTTCTGGTTTAGTCCTGGTTCAGTCCTGGTTTAGTCCTGGTTTAATTCTGGTTTAGTCCTGGTTTAATTCTGGTTTGGTCTTGTTTTAGACCTGTTTTAGTCCTGTGTTAGACCAGGTTTAGTCCTGGTTCAGTCCTGTTTTAGTCCTGGTTTAGTCCTGTCTTAGTCGTGTTTTAGTCCTGGTTCAGTCCTGGTTTAGTCCTGGTTTAGTCCTGTCTCAGTCCTGGTTTAGTCCTGGTTTAGTCCTGGTTTAGTCCTGTCTCAGTCCTGGTTTAGTCCTGGTTCAGTCCTGGTTTAGTCCTGGTTATTATTACTTCAGTAGTTCTTTTCTCCGTGAGTTTTCGTGGACTTGATGTAATCTGTCACATACATCACTGTCTCATGTTTTAATTAAAGACGTCTGTGTTTTTAATTGCCTTTAATAATTAGTGACACGAGTATTAAGGTCACGTGATTAGGAGCCAAACGATTTTAATCTCCACAAACAGAACGTCTCTGGTGGTGATTTCTCATTTTCGTCTGTTTAAAGGTTTAATTAATGCGGAGTCTCTGAGGAGGACTCGACCTGGACCACGACTTTTCCATCAACGCAGGAAAACGATCCACATTATCTCACTGGAAACAGTATAGTGAGAACAGCAATGATCGCAGTCATTCAGAGGACTAAACCAGGACTGAAACGGGACTGAAACGGGACTGAAACGGGACTGAAACAGGACTGAAACAGGATTAAAACAGGATTAAAACAGGACTGAAACAGGACTAAACCAGGACTAAACCAGGACTGAAACGGGACTGAAACAGGACTGAAACGGGACTGAAACAGGACTGAAACGGGACTGAAACAGGACTGAAACAGGATTAAAACAGGACTGAAACAGGACTAAACCAGGACTAAACCAGGACTGAAACAGGACTGAAACAGGACTAAACAGGACTGAAACAGGACTGAAACGGGACTGAAACAGGACTAGACCAGGACTGAAACAGGACTGAAACAGGATTAAAACAAGACTGAAACAGGACTGAAACAGGACTGAAACAGGACTAAACCAGGACTAAACCAGGACTGAAACAGGGCTGAAACAGGACTAAACAGGACTGAAACAGGACTGAAACGGGACTGAAACAGGACTAGACCAGGACTGAAACAGGACTGAAACAGGATTAAAACAAGACTGAAACAGGACTAAACCAGGACTAAAACAGGACTGAAACAGGACTGAAACAGGACTGAAACAGGACTAAAACAGGACTAAAACAGGACTGAAACAGGACTGAAACAGGACTGAAACAGGACTGAAACAGGACTAAAACAGGACTGAAACAGGACTGAAACAGGACTGAAACAGGACTAAAACAGGGCTAAAACAGGACTAAAACAGGACTAAAACAGGACTGAAACAGGACTAGACCAGGACTGAAACAGGACTAGACCAGGATTAAAACAGGACTGAAACGGGACTGAAACGGGACTGAAACAGGACTGAAACAGGACTGAAACTGGACTAAACCAGGACTAAAACAGGACTGAACCTGGATTAAACCAGGACTATACCAGTACTAAACCAAGAATAAACCAGGACTAAACTGGGACTAAATGAGGACCAAACCAAGATTTAACAAGGACTAACCTGGGACTGGACCAGTACTGAACCAGGACTAAACCTGGACTAAACCTGGGCTAAACCAGGACTAAACAAGGACTAAACCAAGACTAACCCAGGATTAAACCAAGACTAAACGAGACCTAAACCAGGTCTAAACCAGTACCAAAGCCAGACTGAGCCCAAATGCGCCTGAGGTGTTTGGTGAGACACAAACAGGAGACTGACCTTTACAAAACGAATATAAAAATACAATCTGGGATTTAAATGTCAGTGTGTGTTTTAAATGTGACGAGCGGCTCTATGGCTCCATATGTTTCAGACACGACCAACACGACTTCAGCACATTTGCTCTTCTGTCAGGACAAATCTCTGCTGCTCTGTCTGCTTCTAACATTTCTACTTAGCATCCAGAACCAAACCAGAAATGGAGCTGGACTAGACTTGGACTAAACGAAGACCTGACCTGTACTAAACTAGACTAGTAAGACACTTTCCCTGCCTTGCCTCGTGTGACCGGTGTAAGGTCTTATGATTAAAAGGCACATTATGCATTTTTGTGGCTTTAGTTTCCTTTTACCTTTATAAAACGGTGAACTCACACTAGGACGTTAGAACTGAGCCCAAGCACAGATCGTCCGTAGAGCTCAGTACGTTTGTCCAGTGTGAGCGCAATCGAACCGTGTCCAGGTACGGCACCGTTGGGACTTTGGCTTTGGTTGGAGAAGGAGCTCGTGTGCGCGCAGGACTTTACTGTACGAGCCCCGTCAGGTGCACTGATGATACGCACAAGAGGAAAACAGTTAATGAAGTCCGCTCTAACTGTGGATGGTGTAGAGCGTGAAGCAGAATAACCACCAGGATTCGCCATTTCTATTCAAACCGAAGTTTATTCCTGTAACGTCTAATACGAGAGTCGTGCTGCGCTAAACACAATCTGAGCCACTTCTCTCCCTAGTAGCTGATATGGTTACTGCAGGACTAACCTCAGGTTCTCTGACTCCCGTTGACCCTCGCTCACAGATATTTATACACACAATGAGATAAGAAAAATGCTGCTTGTTGCTGTTACATCCTTTGGCAGGTGGTCTCGTTCCCAAAAGGACTTTCCCTGGATCAGCCAGAGTCTCCTGTGATCATGAACTCCCAAAGAAGTTTGTATGTGTCCATTCATTTGTGTCCTTTATAGTGGACATTGAGTTCATCAGTCGAAGTGTTTTGAGGTAGCCGCTTAATGGGGGGACTAGGTTCCTCTACCTAAATAGAGCTGGGGGATTATAGGGTACAATCATGTCCAGGGTAAAAAAAAAATAAAAAAAAACTCAAAAGGAGTTAGTTTGTGTTAGAGTCTAAAAATGTTTTGAGGCGATTGTAGAAGCTTGTCAGAGATGTTGGTCATCAAAAGTTTTTTTTGTTAGCTTGTTAACTTGTATTCAACACCAAAATGTCCCCAGTACAGAGGACATATTACAAATAAAAATAAAATGAACTAAATCTAACACTAAAGCGTTAATTTCCCCCAAATAGATAGAAAATTACAAAAAATATATGTATTGCATAACACGTTTTTTCATCGGTTCCCAGGAGGATATTATAAGACATATCTGCAGAAACAGTCAGTATGTTTCACCAAGTAACTGATGCATGGGAAATATCCGTGTGTGTGTACTAGCCGTAAAAAAAACAACACCTGTATATGTGTATAAAAATACTGAAATATTTCCTCAGCGGTGACAAAGGTTCTGCAGCCTCATCTCCTCCCGTCCTCACTCCTGCGCTGTTATTATCTCCATAAACTCACGGAAGAATGCGCACTGCAGCAGGACTCATATCTGCCTCAGTATTTAAGAGATATTTCATGCCGCTGGACTTATTTTCTCTGCATCATGTAAACAAACTCTATACACTCTTTTGGATTAATTTCCATGAAATTTCCAATATCTAGTGAACAAAAACTAAGTCTCCCTCTCTCTTTGTCTCTTCCTCTCTTCTCTGTTTGTTGTTGTTTATTGTTTACTCTCCTCTCCCTCCTCGTCCTCTCTCTCCTCCTTCTCTCTCTGTTTGTTGTTGTTTATTCTCCTCTCCAATCTTTCTTTCTCCTTCCTCCAACACTCTTTTTCTCTTCTTTCTGTTTGTTGTTTACTCTCCTCCCCAGTCTCCCTCTCTTTTCTTCTCTTCTCTGTTTGTTGTTTATTGTTTACTCTCCTCTCCAGTCTCCCTCTCTTCGCTCTGTTTGTTGTTGTTTATTGTTTACTCTCCTCTCTCCAGTCTCCCTCTCTTCTTCTCTTCTCTCTGTTTGTTGTTTATCGTTTACTCTCATCTCCAGTCTCCCTCTCTTCTTCTCTTCCTCTCTTCTCTCTGTTTGTTGTTGTTTATTGTTTACTCTCCTCTCTCCAGTCTCCCTCTCTCTCCTCTTTTCCTCTCTTCTGTTTGTTGTTTATTGTTTACTCTCCTCTCCAGTCTCCCTCTCTTCCTCTCTTCTCTCTGTTTGTTGTTGTTTATCGTTTACTCTCATCTCCAGTCTCCCTCTCTTCTTCTCTTCCTCTCTTCTCTCTGTTTGTTGTTGTTTATTGTTTACTCTCCTCTCCAGTCTCCCCCTCTCTTCTCTCTGTTTGTTATTGTTTATTGTTTACTCTCCTCTCCAGTCTCCCTCTCTTTTCTTCTCTTCCTCTCTTCTCTCTGTTTGTTGTTGTTTATTGTTTACTCTCCTCTCTCCAGTCTCCCTCTTTTCTTCTCTTCCTCTCTTCTCTCTGTTTGTTGTTGTTTATTGTTTACTCTCCTCTCTCCAGTCTCCCTCTTTTCTTCTCTTCCTCTCTTCTCTCTGTTTGTTGTTGTTTATTGTTTACTCTCCTCTCTCCAGTCTCCCTCTCTTCTTCTCTTCTCTCTGTTTGTTGTTGTTTATCGTTTACTCTCCTCTCCAGTCTCCCTCTCTTCTTCTCTTCCTCTCTTCTCTCTGTTTGTTGTTGTTTGTTGTTTACTCTCCTCTCCAGTCTCCCCCTCTCTTCCTCTCTTCTCTCTGTTTGTTGTTGTTTATTGTTTACTCTCCTCTCCAGTCTCCCTCTCTTTTCTTCTCTTCCTCTCTTCTCTCTGTTTGTTGTTGTTTATTGTTTACTCTCCTCTCCAGTCTCCCTCTTTTCTTCTCTTCCTCTCTTCTCTCTGTTTGTTGTTGTTTATTGTTTACTCTCCTCTCCAGTCTCCCTCTCTTTTCCTCTCTTCTCTCTGTTTGTTGTTGTTTATTGTTTACTCTCCTCTCCAGTCTCCCTCTCTCTTCTCTCTTCCTCTCTTCTCTCTGTTTGTTGTTGTTTATTGTTTACTCTCCTCTGCGTGCTGTTCGTTTACTCCTCTCCGTCGCCGTGGAAACTCGCCTGCCCTCTGTCATTAGCGCTTTAGCACCAAAACACCCTCGCTGCAGAAGGAAGCGAAACGCGGCGCCATATCATTAACCGCCATTATCCCAAACACTCCAGGCCACGCCCACAGAACTACAACTCCCATCATGCCCCTGACCCCCGGCCAGGCTAAGTGCGCCGCGGCGGTAATTAACGGCTGTGAAATGCCAGGCGTCACGCTAGGCTACGAGCTAACGGCGCGCTAATGGCTAAAGACGACCCGGAGTTATGATTGTTTACCCCCCAGAACCGAAGAGCCAAAGTTTAAATCAACGACTTTATTATCAACCCAATGAGAAGGTTTAGACTGAATCAGACCAGGTTTAGTCCTGGCTTAGACCAGGTTTTGTCCTGGTTTAGAAAGGGTTTAGTCCTGGTTTAGATCTGGTTTAGATCTGGTTTAGTCCTAGTTTAGATCTGGTTTAGTCCTGGTTTAGATCTGGTTTAGCCCTGTTTTAGTCCTGGTTTACATCTGGTTTAGTCCTAGTTTAGATCTGGTTTAGTCCTGGTTTAGATTTGGGTTAGTCCTAGTTTAGATCTGGTTTAGTCCTAGTTTAGATCTAGTTTAGTCCTGGTTTAATCCTGATTTAGACCTGGTTTAGATCTGGTTTAGATCGGGTTTAGATCTGGTTTAGTCCTGGTTTAGTTCTACTTTAGATCTGGTTTAGTCCTGGTTTAGATCTAGTTTAGTCCTGGTTTACATCTGGTTTAATCCTGGTTTACATCTGTTTTAGTCTTTGTTTAGATTTGGTTTAGTCCTTGTTTAATCCTGGTTTAGATCTGCTTTCATCCTAGTTTAGATCTGGTTTAGTCCTAGTTTAGTCCTGGTTTAAATCTGAGCTAAAAGATGGTTCAAATTTGCCTTTATTGTAGATGCAATTTATTTAGATTTGGGTTAGTCCTGGTTTAGATTTGGTTTTGTCCTAGTTTAATCCTGGTTTAGATCTGGTTTAGTCCTGGTTTAGATTTGGGTTAGTCCTAGTTTAGTCCTGGTTTAAATCTGAGCTAAAAGATGGTTCAAATTAGCCTTTATTGTAGATGCAATTTTCTTCTCTGCGTTTGACCCACTGTTGGACTGTGGGACCCATGTCCAGACCCTGATCCAGTCCAGACTGACCAGACGTCCCTTTTGACCCGGAACAGTCCCAGTTTTGACCCCCGTGTCCTCTGTCCCAGCAGATTTATCTCCACATCCCGTGAATTGTCCCAGTTTTATACAAGAAATGTCCCTATTTTTGACCAATCTGATCCCTATCAACAGTAAAGAGATGCATCAATTGATATTTTCTTTAGGTAAAATACAAAAAAATCAGTTTAAAAATGACCAAAACACAAACAAAACATGACTATACTGACTCACACGTTTGTCCCTGGTCTCTGCAGAACAGTTTTCCTTAATTACGCACTCGTTTCACAATTTTATTATTACCAAACACCAAAAAAAACGGGGATGACCCAGATTTTATTACGAAATTCCTGGTCACCCTAAGCCAGTCTTGCTCAGGACTCCCTTGAATTGGATAGAGGAAAAAGAGGAAATCCAACCAGACACAAGCAGAACATGCAAACTCAGCAGTGGGCGGAGATAGGGGGAAGGTGAAAACAGAGATTTCCTGAGCATTCAAAGCCACAAACGCAGCACAATACAGGAATCACTCAAATACAACCGAGTAAATTAAGGATCAGGGTTTAAATCACTGAACGGGAAAAGATGGAAGGTCATGATGGTCCGTGGTCCATGTGCCGTTCGTTCTTTTGCATTTCAATTAATAACGAAAAACAAGCGGGAAAACAGTTTATTTCATTATTCCATTTCAGTGTCAAACAAAAAACCTCTATGATCTTGACCTCGATTTACAGTATTTAATTTAAAGTTTATTTCAAATCAACACAAATCAAAAAACATCGTGTCTATTTCAATTTTGATATTTTATTCCCTCTGGTTTCCATTTTATTGTTTTTCATTTTTAATTGAAATAATTAAAAAAAACCAAACAAAAATGTTTTTCTTTATTTTAATAGTTTCAACGTGAGAAGTAAAATGATCTGCCAATGAAACAAAATTTGATTTTGTTTATTTTAAATGCAAAAAGTTGTTTTTCTAATTTTAAGTGTGACAATACGTATTTTCATATTTTAAACAAAACATTTTATTCCACTTTTTTATACTTGTCAAGTGAAATTTAGTTTTGTACTTGTACTTCGTTACCTTCCACTGCTGGTACAGTTTGTTTTGGTTTGTTTGGGTCTTGGTCAAGTCCTGGTTTAGTCCTGGTTTAGTCCTAGTTTAGACCCGGTTTAGTCCTGGTTTAGACCTGGTTTAGTACTGGTTTAGATCTAGTTTAGTCCTGGTTTAGATCTGGTTTAGATCTGGTTTAATCCTGGTTTAGTCCTGGTTTAGACCCAGTTTAGTCCTGGTTTAGTCCTGGTTTAGACCCGGTTTAGTACTGGTTTAGATCTAGTTTAGTCCTGGTTTAGATCTGGTTTAGATCTGGTTTAGATCTGGTTTAATCCTGGTTTAGTCCTGGTTTAGACCCGGTTTAGTCCTGGTTTAGTCCTGGTTTAGATATGGTTTAATCCTGGTTTAGTCCTGGTTTAGTCCTAAATTAAACCTGTATTTGACCCGTCCTTTACTGTCAGGAAGTGGCTCGAAACGCCTGTAGTTTAATGTATGTTTTTGGGGTCGCAGTGGTGGATTGTGGGAGCTGTAGTCCTGCTCCCTCCATTTAAATAATCACTGATGAGCCTCGGGTTGATTGAGTTCCTGATTGATCGCCGCAGTGCATTGTGGGAGTTCGTGGTGATGGTCTAATTGAGCAGAGTGATATGACATTAGCCGAAGCTGTGAGCGTCCCTGTGGTGCCTCCGAGGATTCTGGGAGATGTAGTCCTGTCATGTGTCTGACAGTAATTATAAAGAGTGTGAATGAGCAGAGGTGCACGCTGGGAGCTGTAGTTCGTTATCATATGACGTGTGTCTTTAGCCGACACTAATGAAATCTGGTGTCAGTGTCCCCGTGGAGGAGAGGTGCATTCTGGGTCCTGTAGTTTTGAGGTTTAAATGAGCAACAGGCTGATGAAATGTAAACAGTTTTAATGTCCCTGTGATGGAACAACTCAGCTCAACCAAACCAAAGTTAAACAGAACACATAACAAGTGAAAAATGCTAAATTAATGAACACTGTCAAGTTACCAGCGCTGAAATGGGGCATTCTGGGAGCTGTAGTCTTGTGATGTGAGGCTGCAGCAAGCCTAAGGTGACCAGATTTTCAAGATGCTAAACTGGGACACAGCGGGTTTAGCCTGATTCATGAGCCAGTTTCACCTCGTGGAAACTGTCTGATCTCGCAGCATTTGTTCGCTCGACGGTCGGCAGGTACTTTTTTGATTCAACCAGGGCTCTACACTAACTTTTTTTTTCAGGAGCACATGTGCCCCTAAGTTGAAAATTTTAGGAGCACAGGAAAAAAAATGGGGGCACAAATAGGTTTTCGTTTGAATGATTATTACAGTGCAGAACTTACACACACCAACACCAACACTGAATAAATTTAATACAAAAAAAAAGAATTATGACTGTACTTTTCCTGCATGATCGCAATGTTTTTATAAATATATCTTCATTTTATCTGATTAATATTTAGACTTAAAATAAGCCAAACAAACTGTACTGCACTTAAACACTCAGTTTTCACCCTTTTTGGACCTTCACCCACAGTTTAAGAACCTCTTCTTTAAGAGAACTTCCACTGGCACTTTACACAAAACTGTTTCAAAGTGTAAAAAGTGGGTAGGATTTTTAAACCTGTATGTTCAAATTCCTAACTGGAGTTACATTCTCTTACTGGTTTTACAGTGGTTTTTAGCCTCTGCACATTTACCAAACCAAACGCACATTGTGACAAACAGATTTATTTGGAAAACTTCAGCTCACATATCGCCTGCTCTGTGCTGTACCTCTGCTCTGTGCGGACACGGACATAAAATTAGTATTGGCGTATTTGACGTGAGGCGGATGGACAGGTGGGATGTTTAACCTGCCCTGTGATGCAGGCTGAGGGTGGCGCTGTGGACAAGCCGCGCACTGGCGGTGCCGCGCAGTGTCTGCGGGCTCCAGCGCACAGGTCCCGCACACCAGTACAAGTTTATTGCCCGCAGTAGCGGCCGTAATGATATATGACCGCACTCAGTATTCAGACCCCGAGTCCGTGACGAGACCGAGTCCAAATGCGCTCGAGTCCGAGACAAGACTAAGACAAAACTCTCGCTTTGTCGGAGGAGGAAGTCTACTGAGTGGTGGGACAGGTGTGGTGTCCTGTTGCGGGGCGCTCCTTGGTTAAGGTGGGCATGGGTGTGATTTTAAGCGGAGTTTGTTCGTCTGAGTGATATCGCCGCACACGCGGAGCTCGTATGCTGGGGTTGTGCGCGGTCGGAGGTGTCGTGCCTGGGCTCGGTTCGGTTGCGCTCGCGCCTGGCATGTGTGCCGCGCTTTAGGGGCGATCCAGGCTTGGACACGATTCTGAAGTCCTAATGTAACTGCGCCCCTAATGTTTGACACATTTAGAACGTTAAGCTCGTCAGTTACGTGTGTGTGCAGCTCTCCTTATTGTGGCTGCAAAAGCACTCGCACTGGTGCGACTGTTTTGATTTCCTCGTTCGCACGGCGAAATATTTACTCGCAAATGCGAGTGAAATGGGCGCACTGTAGAGCCCTGGATTCAACCAATCACTGCTATTTGGTTGTGAGGTCTGTAATGCGCCGGAACGCTCAGTAATACCAAGGATGTATAATAAGATCTGGATAAGACACGCCCCCTCTGTCTGTGACCGTAGACTGTGCGGTGAGGTACTGCAGCCAAAGAAAAATTCTCCCATAGAAGCACAAAGCATTTTTTGAGAAATCAAACTGCCCGTGTTTGGCTGACAGAGCGTCCACAGCCTTCATAAAGGTCCAATTTGGTAGGGATTCTTCTGTATTTTTACAATACGAACTTTAAAACATTTTTTAAATCGTCAAAGCGCCTAAAAATCAGCTTTGTAAGCCTTAGCCTGGCCCCGCTCTGAGCCCACGCTCTGCTCTAGCACCTCCGCTCGCTCTGATTGGTCAAAACTACGTTTCTGATGTCATAGCCCAACAGTCTTGCCCGAGGTCACACGTTGGGCTGCGTTGGGCTGCAAACAAGGAAGTAAATGCAGAATTTAAAATCTTTTTTGTGGTCATGCGCCATTGAAAACAACAGGGCGCCATCTTGGATTCATCTTCCAGATTTTATTATAGGTCTATGGGTAACCCCGGCACAACAGCAAACAAAGCAGAGTAAACATGTCTGTGAGCACTGTTGAGGTGAACTTGCGAATTAAAGGTACGATAAAAAATGCAACATTATTATTTGACAAAGGAAGTCCAAAGGAGGATCGCGTCTGCAGCTCGGGCTGGTTCTGGCCGTCACACCACTTCACTGATTGGCCGATGTGCCAACTACAACTTCCGGGGTTCTTGCAAATCACAGAGTGTGTTCTGATTCCTGAGTGGAAACAAATGAAATTGAGCGGAGGCACTAGGTGGGTCGGGAAAATAAAAGAGTGTAAAGAGCGTGTAAAATTGTGCATTCTTGTATCAGTCATGATCTGAAGGGCTTCTGATGCTGCATTTTTTTTGCTTTGATTTCTGTATTTTGGCAAAACAAATGACAATTTATGCTCTTCTTTTCTGTTTGCAGGGATCAGATTAGTCAAAAATTGCGATAGTCCTGGTTTAGTCCTTGTTTAGTCCTGGTTTATACATGGTTTAGATCAAATTGGTCAAAAATAGGGGATATTTCTTGTATAAAACTGGGACAAATCAGTGGTTTTGGATAAATCTGCTGGGACAGGGGACACAGGGCTCAAAACTGGGACTGTCCCGGGTAAATAGGGACGTCTGGTCACCATAAGGAAGCCCCGTGGTTAGAACCTTGACCACCAGTTTAAGAGCATGGGTGAGTGGCTAGTGTTGAGGCTGGTGAGCTACATCTGTAAGGTCTACTGAGCATGTGCAAAGCAGACGCATATCATGTGACTGCTCCAACCAATCAGAACAGGTTTGCATCAGCGTTGCCCCGAGAATGCCATTGGTGAGTTTTGTGTCCGTCTTTCTCAGATGACTTGACTTTGGAGGTAACTCAAAGTACACAGGCCCTGATAATCCCCTCGCTGTTGTCCATGAAGGCAAACGCTTCCGTCACAAACCGGGAAGACGTTTGGAAACCTGCGATGACGACTTCCGCTGCAGTTCCCGACACTGGGCTCGATCAAACCCACTGAAGTAAATGTGATCGTTGGTAAAATGAAGCCTGCAGACGTATGTGCTGTTTGGAATCGTCTTGAATTTGGCGCCTTCGTCTCTTCTAATCGCATGAACCCAGAGCGCTCTGAGTTCTGCGTCAGTGCGGAAATGATGAAAACTGAGGTAGGGTTGGAACTGTTGATTAGCCGAACATAACGGAACGCTACAGTAACATGGAGGTGAAGAAAACTGGGACATTTTTAAGTTTTTCCTAGATTTTGTCAGACTTACTACAGCGATCAGAGCACAGAGGAAGTTGTCATTGATATTTATTGTCATTAGGGATGTAACGATATCCAAATCTTTCTGTGTGATATTTTCACCATAAACATCTCACGCTACGATATTGAGAACAGTTTAGAACAGTTATTTCTTCATGTCGTCTGCACTGAAACGGAGCAAAGGATCATGGTCTATGTAGTTCCCTCTGTTTTTTTTTTTTTTTTAGCTATTTCTGCATCTGAACTATTCATTTAAGCAAAGAGACTTGTGATTCGATATATTGTTATGGACCACGATGCATTCTGGGAGCTGTAGTCTCTATAGCGTGAGTGACGTCTTTAGCCTCATTAGCAGCAGCGTAATTGACAGAAGAAGAGGTGCATTCTGGGAGCTGTAGTCCTCTCCAGTGCATCTCTAATGGAGCAGCAGTGACGAGTCGTTAGCCTGCCACTCTCGCCGGGGATTCTGGGTAATTTACAGAGGCTGTGAACCTCATTTACTCAAACGTGTTAAACTGTGTCTAACCAGCGGCAGCAGGAAGCCATTTTGTCACCAACGCGCCATTTTATGTTTCAGACGCTAATTAAAAGCGCTAACACAAGACGAGGAAAGACCGTAGACTAAACCAGGACTAAAGCAGGACTGAAGTGGGACTGGACCAGGACTCAGGGTCAGGACTGTCTTAGCTGGAAGATTTGACCGTTTTGTGCATGTTTTGGGTTGATGCAGAACGTCTTTTAACTGGAACACGTCATAGAGACAACATCAAACCCATTTTATCCTCTTTCGCAATCACTTTAGAGTTGATTTTAAAGTTTTATTGTTTGTTTTTAAAGCATGGACTGATCCGCTCCAACTTGTCGTCCCCAAAACAAGGTGGAAAAGACTCTAAAGTGACTCTGCAGTGACCGGGCCTTTTCTGCGGTCGGCCCCAAACTCTGAAACGCTCTCTCCCCTCACATTAAGATTTGATTCTTTTAAGTCTCCTTTAAAAACACACTTTTACTCACTGGCTTTTAACACAGTGTGAGAACTGTGTGCTCCTCTAAGTGTTTTTTGTTGATTTTATTTGCTATTTTTCTATTTCCTAACTTTAGTGTTTTTTATGATATTTATTGACTTGCTTATTTATTTATTTATTTTATGCATCATTTTATTTAATGTGTTCATTTATATTGTGCCGACTCTGTGCAGCACTTTGGAGACTTTGTGTTGGTAAAATGTGATTGTTGTGGGGTTCTCTTCAAGAGGGTTTTAGGGTTTTTATTCCACCGTGCAAAACAGGAAAAAACTGGAGCAAAAATGTGCGCAGGAAGTATTTACAGTGGTACAGTGAAAAAAGGATCTATTTACAAGCATGTACATCCTTTAAGTCTCTTTCCTTTGCGCTTTCTCTCAGTCGTTTGCTCCTCCCTCGCTCGTTCAGCAAAACACTAGACAAAAACTGACCAGGTGCAGAGCGGCAGGACGCACCTTTATACACCCCTCGCCCCTCCCACCTTACGTAACTCCCTCTAAACCTTAATCATTCCTACGACCGAATGAGAAATATTACAGAGAATCGCCATCATCTCACATCCATGAATGACCTAAAACAGTTTACATACAAATAAAACACAGTTAATTGTCCAGGCCAGTTGCGTGTCGCTCACGTGACCCCGGAGCGCGCGCAACGGGAGGATTTAAACTCGCGGCGCGGGCGTGTCCGGGTTTTGCCAGTGCGCACCGGGATGAGGAGCAGGCGGCAGCGCGACGGTGAGTAAAAGGTCGGTTTATTGCGGGTTTTTGGAAGATGGTACTGGGGCTTCCACGTGTGCGCGCTTAGTCGCGGCCGAGATTAGGTCAAATGAAGTTTATTGTGCGTTTGGTCGATGGAGTTCGCAGCGAAGGAAACAAGGAAATAGGTGAGCGCGCGTCTTCCCACGTTTTCCCGCGGGGACAGCGCTGTCAGGGACGGATCTTTCCCGTCACAGTGATGTACAAACAAAGTTGGATTAGATTGGAAAACCGGAGTGCCTGGATAAAACCCAGACACAGAAGAACATGTAAACTCCACACAGACGCCCAGGAGATGAACCGGGAACCCTCTTGCTGTGATCTGAGGGAGCTTCTCTAGAAAACTTCACTCAAAGACCCTTGTATTTTGTATAGAAAGTGTTTGTGCCTTAAAACTTCTAACACTTTAGTCCAGTTTTAGTCCATTTTAGCCCAGTTTTAGTCCTGTTTTTGTCCAGTTTTAGCCCAGTTTTAGTCCAGTTTTTGCCCAGTTTTAGTTGAGTTTTAGTTGAGTTTTAATTGAGTTTTAGTGCAGCTTTAGCCCAGTTTTATTCCAGTTTTAGACCAGTTTTAACCCAGTTTTATTCCAGTTTTAGACCTGATCCAGTCCTGGTCAGACTGTATAAATGAGTGTGACGTCACCCACAACGTTCAGCTCCAGTCAAATGAAGCTCATCGAAGCTGTGATTATAGCGGCTAATTTGGAGTCGAATTCCACCAGTCAAAGCTGCTAATGCGAACACGAGTGGGAGCGAGTTCAGGGAAAGAAGGCGCCTGATTGGTCAGTTATTCATGTTCATAGTTTGATTTAAAGACAAAACAGTGAAATAAAAACACCAGGATCATGTAGAGTCGGTTCAAACTGATATTTTAACACCAAATGAGGCGTCTGACAGCAGCAGCTGGAAACACTCCAGACCCACGGATTATGTGGAATGTGGAGGCTACAGGTCCAGATACAGTCTGGTCCAGGTCCAGTCCTGCTTTAGACCAGGTTCAGGCCAGATTAAGTCCAAGTTCAGTCCTGCTTTAGCCCAGGTTCAGTCCTGGTTAAGTCCAGGTTCAGTCCTGTTTTAGTCCAGGTTTAGTCCTGGTCCGGGGGTCAACAGGGGATTAACCTCAGTGTTAAAGGCCTCTCAGTGAAACACTTAACACAACAATTTAAAACCTCTTCAGAGACTCAGACCTGAGGGACCAGACCAGGACTAGACTAGAGCCGGGACTAGGACCAAGCCTTAAATACTTAATAATTAAAATGATAATTACTCTTTTTCATGAATAAAGTCAGGTACCCCAATCTCCCTCTCACCCTCTCTATCTCTTTCCCTCTGTCTTTCTCTCACTCATTCCCCCGTCCCTCACTCCTCTGCCTCTATGTCTCTCTGTCTCCTCCCTCCCCCTCTCTTCTCCAGTCTTCTCCCTTCTCTCCTCTGTGGTCTTTCTCTCTCCTCTCGTCTGTCTCCCTCTGTCCTCTCTCCAACCCTCTCCCTCCCTCTCTCTCTCCTCCCTCTCTCTCTCTCCTCCCTCTCTCCTCCCTCTCCTCTCTCCTCCCTCTCTCCCTCTCTCTCTCCTCCCTCTCTCCTCCCTCTCTCCCTCTCTCTCTCCTCCCTCTCTCTTCCCTCTCCTCTCTCCTCCCTCTCTCCCTCCCTCCCTCTCTCCTGTCGTCCGTCTGCGGTCTGTCTCATGTTTCCCATGTTTATTATGGGATGTCCTCGTGCCGCTAACACACTCGCCATAGACTCCTCTGATTGGATAAAAGGATCAAGTGTCACTGAACGATCAAAGCAAAGCGGTTTGAGCCGAAGCAAGAGAAGAAATGAGAGGAGGAGGAGGGGGAGGAGGGGAAGAAGAAAAAAGAGCGAGAGAGGGGGGATAGGAGAGGAGGTAAAAGAAGAAGATTAAGGAGAGACATGAGGAAGAGGAGGAGCGGGGCAGAGTGGGAGGTGACGATGGCAGAACTGCGCTGTGGCTAAAATAAGTACATTTTTAAAGTAAGTTTTTATTTATGCAGCGTTTTTTTCACAGATGAATGTCACAGAGACACTTTACAGATCATTATTCATTCACTCCACACTCTGGCGGTGGTAAAATACTGCCACAGCTGCCCTGGGACAGACTGAGGGAAGCGAGGCTGCCAATCTGCCCCATCGGCCCCTCCGACATCACCACACTCCACTTTCGTACTATTCAATTCAAGCTTATTTATTTAGCACATTTAAAACAAGTTCAGTCGACCAAAGTGCTGCACATAAAAGAAAACAAAGACAGAAGAAACATACTGGGTGCTGGGGGTGAAGTGTCTTGTGTTGTCAAAAATATTAACGTGTTGGCTCAAAACTATCAATCGTTCTTTTTTTTTATCACGAAATTAACGCTCTTTCACTGGAAAAAACGAGGTTGCATCTCACAGCACAAACACTGGAGCCTCACAGTCCCATGTCTCGGCTCTGGCTCCTTAGAGATCACTATATCCCCCAGAGTGTGTTTACCTGCACATCAGTGTCCCGGGTATGATTGTTTTTTTTTGAGGATCCCGGATTTGCATGTTTACGCAGCATCTCCAACGCGACAGAACAGACTCACCAGCCTCATCACATCCTCTGTCACAGGGAGAACACTCATATCCCACTGAGTCGAGTTCTTTAGTCCAACAGAAGCTGAAGCATCAGCACAAGGAAAGAGCTGCTTTTTTCCCCACTTATACTTTATGCAAATGAGTCATGTGGTTTTCAGTTTTGTTTCTGTAAACAAATGTGCCAAAGCTGCATTAAACTCATTCTGATCTCACACTGATGTGGCTCTATAGTGATTATGGTTTATATGTTGTAAAGTTGAGTTTATTTATGCAGATTAGGAATAGTAATAATTGTGATGATGATTTTAATATAAAATGTTAATGATTAATCAAAAAACGTTAATTTTCCCGATGATCGATTAAGAAAATTTAATCGAACGCTGCTCTCTACCCCGCGCCGTCCCCACATCCACAAACATGTCACTGGACCCACCCTCTCCACCCACACCGCCAACTACTATTGTAGCCACAGCTGCCCTGGGACAGACTGATGGAAGTGTGGCTGCCAATCTGCCCCATCAGCCCCACCTACACTCACACACACACCTCACACTCCACTTTTATACTATTCAATGTGGGTGAAGTGTCTTGCCTAAGGACACAAGGACGTTTTGTGCGACTGCTGCTCCACTTTGGCGCCTGATTTTCCCACTGGTCTCCCGTCCAACATGATGCATTTAAAGTGTTTTCTGATCAGGGGTAAGATCTCCGCTCCAACCAGTGCATATGGTTGTGTCCTTGGGCAAGACACTCCGACCATCCCGCCTGTCTGAGTGAATGATGAACTGACTGATGGGTCAGACTGTCAGCCTCACTTCTGTCCGTCTGCCCCAGGGAAACTGTGCTGATTCGTGATAAAATCGTGTAAAATAATGGAAATACTAATCAATACTAAAACTAATATTGAAAGTAGATATTCACATGGAAAAAACAATCTCTAGGTGAGTTAAAATGACTTAAATTAAGAACATTTTACTTTAGTTAAGCAGGTTCAACTTGACGAGTGAAATGATCTGTCATCCGAATCAGAAAGGTTCACAACATTAGGAAATTGCTGCGGTACTTGGAGCAAAACGTAGACAAACACTAAACATACAGCAAATAAAATAGAATAAAATGAGTAGAAAAACAATAAATTATAATATAACACAAAAATTTATAAGAATATACAGATACAGCACAGGGTCACCAGTGGAATAAGTTTTTCTTAATTCAAGCCACATTTGATTTAGTTTCTTATTTTAAGTGTAGCAAGAGGTATTTTCTTATTTTAAGCTCAAAAAGTCTTATTCCACTGCAGATAATTTTATTTGTCAAGTGATATTTACTCAAATCACGGTAAAACTTTCTTAATTCAAGTCATCTTAACGTGGCTAGATGTCGGTTTTTGCAGTGCATTTGAGCAGATATTGATATTAAAATAAAAAGTCACATTCACAGGAATAAATGAATGATTTCCTGAATTTCTTTAGAATGATCTTGAGCTGTAAAAGAACAAGTATAAGAGCAAATAGACGAGTAAACGGCCATGGACCAGTGAGGGACCTACCTGGACGACTGAGGGAGGAAACAAATATAAAACCACATAGACAAGAAAGTGCAAGAATTTAATGAAAATCACATTCTATTGTCTAAAGAAAGTGTTTTTTATTGTCGTCATGTCGTCAGAATCAGCGCTGAGTATTGATTCTGTTCCTTAATGTTGAAATAATGTTAGAAACTTTTCGGTGACACTTTTTGATTTGGTGATTTTGGTGATTTCGTCGATTTCTGCGATGTGTTTCCTGATTTCCGAACCTCAGGCACAAACAGCAGTCGGCGTCGGGAGAGCAGATCCGGGGTTATTGATTTGAGGCTCCATCTTGAGTCCACATGATCCGTGTGAAGTGTCTCGTCTTTCCCTGTTCATTATGGGATGTCCTAACGCACTCAGCATCCTCTCCTCTGATTGGATAAAGAGGATCGAGTGTCTCCAAGAGGAAACACTTAGGCCAGGTCCTGGTCTAAAACCGGGCTAAAGTGGCCTCTCAGGTCCCGGTTTAAATCCTGGTCTGACACGCTCTGTAACCCTGTTCTAATGGTGAAATGTTCCGCAGTGAAGCTTTAACTCTAAACGTCCTTAAACAGTTGCACAATAGAAAATCTCAAGTAATAAAGCAGAATCTGGAGGAGCTTTTAAAGGCGTACTCTGTAGCTTTTCTGGTGGAGCATATGTCACTGCTTGTCGCCACGGAGATGTTCTTGCTTTACCGGTAATGTTCCACCGTATGGCGTTAACTATATCTGTCTTGCTTTGTTCAGTTTCAGGTGTTTGCTTATAGGACCTTTAATAACTGGCATTATTACAGTGAGCAGGGTCGCCTCTCCACAGATCTGACCCGCAAGTAAGAGGCACCACCAAGTTACAGGTCAGATCTGCGGGGCCAGTCCCATTTCTAATTTCACACCGTGCATGTTTAAACAATCAGCAAAAACATTTCCTAACAGTTAAATCATTTCACATCTTCTGTATTTGTGGAATTGTAATTTCGAATGTCCAACTTCGCTCTAGAGTCGCTGCAAACACCTTCTCGTGCACCAAGTCCGTCTGCGATTTTTCATTTAAATGCCTGAAATGAGCGTAATTAGAAGAACCACCAACCGATCACGCAAGTCGCAAATAACGTGACACTGCTCAGCGTGGTACTAGCAGTTTTTTCATGTGCATTTTATGAAGAAAATGAGAATTACGCACCGGAGCAACGTTAAACTTAAGACAATACAGCGGTTATCACACATTTTAAACCATAAATAATGGAGGAAATGCATTTGTGAACTTCTTTGGTCGTGGCAGCATTCATCTTGCCGGTGATTCGCGTTCTGAGAAATTGCTCATACTCTTCCGTTTGGAGTTTGCTGCTGAAAAATCTTCTAAACCTACAAGCGAACGCACAAAACTGAGCGGTAGAACCAAGGGGTGAAATGGGATTCAGCCTATGCACGATTTTGACAGGTTCATTCTACAGAAAAACAATAAGATCACCGCGGAGACGAGTTACTTTTGAATCTCTAAACAGTAAAGTTACACCGTGCACCTTTAAATAAATTCACGTTGTGGGTTTGGGCTGCAGGATTTTGGGTTAAACCTGCATTTGACCCGTACTTCAGTGACTTTGATGCTTTTTAAAGTGATTTCCGATCAGTGGTACACATATGGTTGTGCCCTTGGGCAAGACACTTCGACCATCCCGCCTGTCTGAGTGAATGATGAACTGATTGATTGATGGTTGGTGGTGCAGATTGTCGGCCTCACTTCTGTCAGTTTGCCCCAGGGCAGCTGTGGCTACATGTGGCCAACCAAAGATCCGAACTTCTTAGGTTCTTTTTTTTAAGACAATGCAGTGAAGTTTATTTACCTTGTTGAAATGTTTCTGAAGATCTGACAATTCTGAAGTTTGCAGCAGCAGCCGAAACATGTCAACACTGTCTTAAAAAAAAAGAACCTAAGAAGTTAAGTGCATAAGAAGACATAATAAACATCTTTGGCGTAACCAAAGATCCTGTTTGAGTCCTGGACTGGGGGTGACTGGTGATTTGGTAAGAGAGTTGTGTAGTTTTTGGATTTTGGAAAATCATCTAATTGTAATTTGTGTGTGTTGCGACTGTGAATAGATTTGTGATTTGTTTAAAAGTGCATATTTTAAACTCGTCCAAGAGCGTTTGCATCTGAGAAAAAACTGAAATCTGAACTTTAAACACATCCAAGAGTCCCATGTGTTTCAGAACATGTTTGTAGAGGTCTAAACTAGAGTGAGCAGCTTTTCTACCTTCTCCTCGGCTTCTCCAGCCTTTTTCCTCTGCTGAGCTACTTTTACAAAACAGAAATGCCAGAGAGATACTAATTTTAACAGCCGGAAGAAACTGAGACGATTATAAGAAAGACAGCAAGCCTTTGGGGACAGTTAGATGTCCATAAAACCTAAACCATTGTCCATTAGTGCAGACAGTTAGGCTTCATAATTAGACATGTACAATGGTAATTAAGCAATGTTTTGCTTTCTGTCCAACGGGATGATCAGAAATCCCTTGGCGAGCTGCTTGTAAGGGGATGAAGAACTGCTGGTAGCTCCTGAGATACAGGTTGGAGAACCCTGGTTTACACAGAATAAGACCTAATGGAGACAGTGCGGAGACATTCTGTTATCTAAATAGACCAGAGTTGTTCAAACTTTTTTCATCAAGGGCCACATATTAAAACACAGACCAGTGTGAGGTCAAAACAGTGACTAATTCAAATCTGTGCATTTATAGCAGGTTTAAATGACCCTCCAGACCTTTGTTCAGACTTAGAGCCTCAGAAGGACACACTAAATCTGCTCGATCAAGGTAGATTTAAAAACATGCAGTAAAAAGTACAACTTGCGGTCGTATGGGCCAATTCACCTGAAGCCTGAGGGCCAAAACAATTGGTCCGACGGCCACATTTGGCTCCCGGGCCATAGTTTGGACATACCTGAAAAACCCTTTTAGTGTTAATAAACAGTGCTGACGTTGGCTCGGTTGCGCACGCAGTTTGGCAACAGAAGTGTGGCAGAACTCAGCAGCTTGTCGACCTCTGCGACAGGATTATCGTCAAAAGATCGTGAATATTTCCTTTACACCTGACTGCGAACAGTGAGTAAAACTTTAAAACTTTAGTCCACTGGTAGAATATCGATTCTGACAACCACACACAGAACAACCAGACATTTTGGTGCTGCAAATGTTTTTATCTCCGTCGTCTTCTGTCTGTGTTTAGTCTGAATGAATCAGAATGAATGGGGAACAATGACATTTCTGTTGCCAAAATGAGCGCAGCTTTTTTTAAATCACAAATTGCGATTTCGCTTCTGATTGTGATTAATTGAGCAGACCATGGCCATGCTGTGGGAGTGCTCCTCCCCCTGTTGGCCGTCTCGGGGATCACACCATTTTACGTCAGAGCTCCGGCGACTCAGAGTCCGAAGAGTCCACAAATCTTCACAAATATTCGGTGTCTTAAGAGCAACATTCAGACAATATTTATAATGCTTTATAATGTCCTCTCTGCTCATAAGTGCAGTCTCAGCTTTCTCCTGTTTATTATGGGATGTCTCTAACGCTCTGCTCTGATTGGATAAAAGGATCGAGTATCACACTGAAGGATCACTTAAGTTTGACCAATGACCTCGCGGCGTCTCGCATCTGCCCCTCTCCTCCTCCTCTTCCTCCTCCTCGCCTCCTCCTCTCCTCACAGATGTTTCCCTCTCCTCCAATTGGTCGCACCGAGTTTATTGATCATGGATCGTTTTACAGTAAGATCATGTTTTCCGATGTTTTTACAGAAAACTGAAGCGGGCGATGTCAACACGACACAACACAGTTCGCGGTGACACTAAAGACGACAAGTCTGGAAAGGAGCGGATTATTGCCCTTCTACGGGGTATTAAATGTAACGCAAAACATATTTAGATCACTACGATACCGTCTATTGTTCAGAAAACGGTACATTCACAGAAAATAATGTATCAACATGTTTATATTTTCCACTTTCCTCTCTGATGCTTTGAGAACACCAGCATCCAACCCTCTAACGAAACTCCTGCACATCGCATCAGGTTTGTCACGATGATCGTCATGTGGACAGTTTTCTATCATGTTCTTGTGTATGTGAGGACCTGAAGAAGATTAAAACTCGTCTCAGTTGCTTTCGTTTCATACGTAAAGATCTCCAGACTCCAAAACTCTTCATGAACGCAATGATTTTCTCGCATCTTATTGTTTCTGCTCATGGTCCCAGGTCGCCTCACCCACACTGAAACCTGCGAGAGAAAGTAACAACAGCAGAAATACGACACAGCACCACCAACACCGAGTTCTGAAGGTGCAGCAGCCGAAACATCTCAACAAGGTGAATACACTTGACTAGTACGACTAAGAAGCCAAAACACACTGAAACCTCTTTGTTCATTTTACAAACTGACCCTTAAGGTCCTTGACCCACGGCGAAATGTTAAAGAAACATAACATTTAACTCAGTATAGTTAATTAGTTGTAAAAAAAACATTGTTATATCACAGGTAGTAATCTTAAGACCCAGCTGATTTCAGATAGATAGTATAGTGTTTCAGATTCCAGATAGTTTATAGTTTCCAGATTCCAGATATTTTATAGTTTCCAGATTCCAGATAGTTTATAGTTTCCATATTCCAGATAGTTTATAGTTTCCATATTCCAGATAGTTTATAGTTTCCATATTCCAGATAGTTTATAGTTTCGATATTCCAGATAGTTTATAGTTTCCATATTCCAGATAGTTTATAGTTTCGATATTCCAGATAGTTATAGTTTCCATATTCCAGATAGTTTATAGTTTCCAGATAGTTTATAGTTTCCAGATTCCAGATAGTTTATAGTTTCCATATTCCAGATAGTTTATAGTTTCCAGATAGTTTATAGTTTCCAGATTCCAGATAGTGTATAGTTTCCATATTCCAGATAGTGTATAGTTTCCAGATTCCAGATAGTTTATAGTTTCCAGATTCCAGATAGTTTATAGTTTCCATATTCCAGATAGTTTATAGTTTCCAGATTCCAGATAGTTTATAGTTTCCAGATAGTTTATAGTTTCCAGATTCCAGATAGTGTATAGTTTTCATATTCCAGATAGTTTATAGTTTCCAGATTCCAGATAGTTTATAGTTTCCATATTCTAGATAGTTTATAGTTTCCATATTCCAGATAGTTTATAGTTTCCATATTCCAGATAGTTTATAGTTTCCAGATAGTTTATAGTTTCCATATTCCAGATAGTTTATAGTTTCCATATTCCAGATAGTTTATAGTTTCCATATTCCAGATAGTTTATAGTTTCCAGATAGTTTATAGTTTCCATATTCCAGATAGTTTATAGTTTCCAGATTCCAGATAGTTATAGTTTCCATATTCCAGATAGTTTATAGTTTCCAGATAGTTTATAGTTTCCAGATTCCAGATAGTTTATAGTTTCCATATTCCAGATAGTTTATAGTTTCCAGATAGTTTATAGTTTCCAGATTCCAGATAGTGTATAGTTTCCATATTCCAGATAGTGTATAGTTTCCATATTCCAGATAGTTTATAGTTTCCAGATTCCAGATAGTTTATAGTTTCCATATTCCAGATAGTTTATAGTTTCCAGATTCCAGATAGTTTATAGTTTCCAGATAGTTTATAGTTTCCAGATTCCAGATAGTGTATAGTTTCCATATTCCAGATAGTTTATAGTTTCCAGATTCCAGATAGTTTATAGTTTCCAGATTCCAGATAGTTTATAGTTTCCATATTCCAGATAGTTTATAGTTTCCAGATAGTTTATAGTTTCCATATTCCAGATAGTTTATAGTTTCCAGATTCCAGATAGTTTATAGTTTCCAGATAGTTTATAGTTTCCAGATTCCAGATAGTGTATAGTTTCCAGATTCCAGATAGTTTATAGTTTCCAGATTCCAGATATTTTATAGTTTCCAGATTCCAGATAGTTTATAGTTTCCATATTCCAGATAGTTTATAGTTTCCATATTCCAGATAGTTTATAGTTTCCATATTCCAGATAGTTTATAGTTTCCAGATAGTTTATAGTTTCCAGATTCCATATAGTTTATAGTTTCCATATTCCATATAGTTTCCATATTCCAGATAGTTATAGTTTCCATATTCCAGATAGTTTATAGTTTCCAGATAGTTTATAGTTTCCAGATTCCAGATAGTTTATAGTTTCCATATTCCAGATAGTTTATAGTTTCCAGATATTTTATAGTTTCCAGATTCCAGATAGTTTATAGTTTCCATATTCCAGATAGTTTATAGTTTCCATATTCCAGATAGTTTATAGTTTCCATATTCCAGATAGTTTATAGTTTCCATATTCCAGATAGTTTATAGTTTCCATATTCCAGATAGTTTATAGTTTCCATATTCCAGATAGTTTATAGTTTCGATATTCCAGATAGTTTATAGTTTCCATATTCCAGATAGTTTATAGTTTCGATATTCCAGATAGTTAGTGTTCTAGATATTCCAGATCGTTAGTATAGTTTCCAGATTCCAGATAGTTATAGTGAAAAAAAGATGTTATGTCAGAAATAATAATCTCAAAACCCACCTGATTATCTTGGGAATGGAAGGAAATGTGGGATTGTTTTTAATCACTGTAAAGAGCTTTGGGTCGTATTTGTTTTTTTGTATGAAAAGCGCTCTATAAATAAAGTTTGATTGATTGATTGAACTTTGAAAATTTGAAAGTTTTAATCATCTTAAATTACTCTGTTACTAAGTGTCTGAACTCAGACGTACCACTGAATTCAGAATGTGCCAGGACCATAAAATGTACTGAGCTGCTACTGATGGTGATTGTGTTGTTCTAATGTGCAGAACAACTCTTGGTCAGTGCCAAAGGGATCAGACTGTTTAACAGCAACCAGACGATTTAAAACTGGAAACCAATAACAACAAATTTAAAAGAAAATTAAAATTATCGTATGTTTCCAGCCAAAAAATGCACTCATTGAAAATGTATTGTATATATTTTATCTGTATGTTATTTTTTATTTATTTAACCTGTATTTTTTCAGGGAAGTCTCATTGAGATTAAAAACTTCTTTTTCAAGTGAGCCCTGGCCAAGAGGCAGTAAAAACACAATTAAAACACAATTAAAATGACATAAAATTGCAATAAATTAGTACAAATTGAGGGCTTGTGTCTTTTCTAAGATTGTAGAGATTCTGCTGTCCTTAATAAATGCTGCAAATAAAAATAAACTTATGGAGAATTGTCGTGTGGGAGCATGGGTGATGTAGGCTTTAACAGGGGCTGGGAGAGATCGCTAGATTACTCAAACATGCCTGGATCTGAGAGAGCAACGTTATAACATGGTGGAAAGCAGTCAAACCACCCACTATGAAAAGACTATTTATATTCTGTTTCTGTTTATAAAGTGAAATGTTTTCTGTCTGTTTCGTGTTAAATTTGAGAATTTTATTGAGTTTAGTCTAAAACTTTTTCTTGAGTTGTGTTAAATTGTCAAAGACTCAAATCGACTCATTTTCAAAAACATAAAATATTCATGTGTTTGTTTGACAGTTTCACAGAAACCCGAGACCAGACGTTTGAACATGATCCAGACCTGGGACTCACCATGGTCTGATCCTGATCCGATTTAAGTCCTGGTCTGAATCCAAGTCTGGTCCAAGTCTGATCCTGGCTTAGTCCTAGTCTGAATCCTGGTCTTGGTCCTGTCAAAGTCTTTTGGTATTAGTCCTCTTCTGAATTAGGCATACTCTAAACCTGTTCAGATCCTGGTCCAGATCCCAGTCCAGATCCTGGTCTACATCTTGGTCCATATATTGGTCAAATCATGGTCTATCGCTGGTCTTGATCCTGATCCAAATCCTGGTCTACATACCAGTCCAGATCCTGGTCTAGCTCTGGTCCATCCTTTGTATAACCCCACTCTTGATCCTGATCTATTCCTGGTCTTGACCCCAGTCCAGATCCTGGTCTAGCTGTAGTCCATCCTTTGTATAACCCCAGTCTTGATCCTGGTCTATCCCTGGTCTTGTTCCTGGTCTTGATCCTGGTCTTGATCCTGGTCTTGATCCCAGTCCAGATTCTGGTCTATATCTTGGTCCAAATATTGGTCTATCCATGGTTTATCTCTGGCCTTGGTCCTGATCCAAATCCTGGTCTTGATCCCAGTCCAGAACCTGGTCTTGACGCCAATCCAGATCTTGGAGTTGCTGTGGTCCATCCCTTGTATAACCCCAGTCTTGATCCTAGTCTATCCCTGGTCTTGATCCTGGTCCAGATCCTGGTCTAGCTGTGGTCCATCCTCTGTATAACCTTTCTCTTGATCCTGGTCTAAACCTGGTCTATCCCAGGATTTAACCAGGTCTTGAGAGGAGCTGCTGTGGCCTCTTATGTAAATGAAAAGCTGATATTGATCGCAGATGTTTTTATTGATCCGGAAACACAGAAGCTCTCAGGCCCGCCGAGATAAAGAGTCATTACGGAACATTTTCTCACACAGACCCACAAACACTGCAAATTTCTCTGATCTGACCAAGATTTTAAAACTTATATCAGGTTCATGTTGTTTTCAGATTTATTATCGACTTACTCGTTCTGAGGCGGCTTCATTCTAATATAGAGGTTGTTTATTTAAAAAAAAAAAAAACTTGTCAAGTAAAATGATCCGTCCAAGCAGCAAGATAATTTCACTACTTTTAAGCTATTGTCTGATAAATTTAAGTGTTTCTATCTTAAGATTTTGGAGTGGGATTTCAACATTTTGAGTTGAGAACAGCAGTTGATTAGAAACAATCCAAAATACAGCACTGAATCAGGACTAAACCAGGACTACAGCAGGTCTAAACTAAGGATTAAACTGGGTCTAAGCAGATTTAAACCAGGACTAAACCAGCGCTAAATCCCCTTAATGCACAAATCAGGACAAGACTTAAACCAAGGTGCAAACTAGATAAAAATAAGTGAAAAAGGCACGAGGATACACAAGTTTACAGTGAAAAAAGAAGCAGCAGCTCTTTGTGGGCAAACTGAGTCTGAAGAATGCAGCAAAAACAGAGGAAACCGCAGCCTGACGCACCACAGAGTTACAGACCGCAGCTATGGAGCGGCGTAACTGGATTTGAGCGCTGGCGTTTGCTGTTTGGTGAATTCTGGACGTAATAATATTTGTCCTGTTTAGTGCTCTGCTTTATGGACTCTATCTGATGGACTCTTCCTCCTCTTCCTCTCCTCCTCTTCCTCTTCTCGTCTTCCTCGCGTCTGGGATCAGATTAGCCCAAAGCCGGACTTAAAGTGATGCTTAACCAGATTACAGGCTCTGGGCGTAACTCGAGCTCGCCGCCGGCATCGTGGTGTTCTGATGGGCTGTGGGTTTGTCTCCTCGCCGTGGACATTAGAGCCACGTTTCTATGGGTCAGATCTGTGCTGGACCGAACCGGGCCAACTGAGGAGGGGTCATGTCTTGATTTGGCACCTTGTTCAGACTGAGCATGCCGGGATAGTGACCAGTAAGGACGTGGCAGTAACCGAAATATGGTGATATCGTGTCGTCGAAGGTCTCACAATAATATCGTTTTGCTTAAATGAACAGTTCTGATGGAGAAATAGCTAAAAAAAACAAACAGTCAGAACTACATAGACCATGATCCTTTGCTCCGTTTCAGTGCAGACGACACGGAGAAATAACTGTTCTAAGCGCTTTGACACACAAGTCTTGTGAAGGTGTTTTTAGACCGTGAGATGTGTATTGCTGTGGAACCAGGAAGAATAAAACTGGAGAAAAGTTGTCTTAAATCAAAGAATCTGGATTTATGAAAGCAAATGTGCCACAATTACAGAGAAATAATCCCTAATCTGAATGGCAAAACAAAAACAGGCTCTTGTACAGTCAACAAATGTCATGAAATCAACATGAGGTGAAACATACGACAGGATTTATCTAAACAGTTCTCAAAAGGAGACGACTTGTCTGAGTCATCTGGGACATCGATCAGACTGAACCCAAGAGCACCAATATTTCTAAATGATGAGAATGTATAAAACATACAGAGATGCTTCAGCAGTTGTTTATCTAAACCCATAGAATACACTCTTTATCTTAAAGTAAGAGATTCCCACCACATGTTTATGGTGAAAATATGGTACAGAGAGATTTGGATTTCGTTCCATCCCTAATGACAATAAATGTACCAAATGACTGGTCAAAGTGTTTTATAATGTCTTATTATTATGTATAATATCGTCATATCGTGAGCCTCCCCACCATATCATGAGCTTAAGGACTATATCACAATAAATATTGTACCATGAAATATATATTGTGAAAATATCATCCCTAATTTATTTTAAAAAATGTATTTATTCAGTATTTTACCAGGTAAGCGAACTGAGAACAGATTCTCATTTGCAATGACGTCCTGGCCAAGAGGCAGAATAAACAGCACAAGCAGAACACACCCACACATCAGTCATAACATGAAACGGTGAATAGAAACATTCGACAGTGAAACATTTGCAGGTTAAAGATATAAAACTGTTAAAAGCATCTGCAATGTTCCTGTAAAATACTGTGGATGGAGCAATAAATAATGACAATAAATGTACCAAATGGTTAAAGCACTTTATAATGTCCGTTTTGTTACGATGTAGAATATCGTAATATCGTGAGCTTTCCCACGATATCGCAATAAATATCGTACCGTGAGGTTCAAACAGTGATAATATCATATCGTAAGACCTGGATAAATAATAATATCGGAACTTATATTATTTTGTGCAGGTATTGATTAATTTGCGCATATTAATATGAATTTGCACAGGTATTGATACTAAAAAAGTCTTATTCACAGGACAGAAATGAACCTTTCCTGAATACTTTTAGAATGATCTTGAGCTGAATCAGAACAAGTATAAGAGCTCATTGTTAGCTCAAAAAAACAGACTTGGAGTTTTGTTTCATTCGCACATGTCTGAGGAACCCTTTATTATTAGTCTGTCTTCATCTCTAAAGCTCAAAGCCGAGAGCGTTTTCAGTTTGAGAGAAGAACTCAGCCTAAACATGCAGGGTTTGTGTGTTAAACATGTGTGAATGAAAATAACAAAACAAAACCCACAACTCCAGGTATGTTTTTAATGAGAAAACATTATAACGTAGCGTACCGGTAATGTGGGCCCTTTAAAAAGTATAACTCAGGTGCGGTTTATAGATTTAGTTTCTTCGGAGGACATTATTGATGGACATTATGGTGTCTGTGTCCATGTTTCTCCTCGCGGTGGACATCTGAAGCCGTGTTTGGACCGCGGGCTTCCGTTGGTCTAAACTTTGCCGAATGCGGCTCTGGTTTCTGATTGGTTGATCCGGTTGCCGTCCGGTTGCCGCGTGAGAGCCATGATCTGGTTTGTATCGAGCCACGGTCCATTTCAGGGTCCAGAAATACCCCAGCACAAACCAGGGCTAAACCAGGTCTAATCCAGGTCTAATCCAGGTCTAATCCCAGAACTAAACCAAACCAGGTCTAAAAGAACTAAACCAGAATTAAAGAACTAAAGATGGATTAACTACGACCAAACCAGGTCTAAATATAAGACTAAACCAAAACTAAAAAAAGACTAAACCAGGACTGAAGCAAGACCAGGTCTAAACCAGGACTAAACCAGGACTAAATCATGTCTAAACCAGGTCTAAACTAGGACTAAACCATGTCTAAAACAAGACTGAACCAGGTCTAAACCAGGTCTCAACCAGAAATAAACCAGGTCTAAATCAGGACTAAACCAGGTCTAACCCAGGTTTTAACCAAGACTGAACCAGGTCTAAACCAGGACTGAACCAAGTCTAAACCAGGTCTAAACCAGGACTAAACCAGAATTTAACCAGGTCTAAACCAGTGAGTCAAGATGGTCTAAACTGGGACTTAAGTATTTCCATATCAAGACTAAAATGGGTTTAAATTAGGACAAAACCAGAACTAAACAAGTACTAAAACAGGATTTGATTGGGATTAAACCAGAACTAAAGATGGATTAACTGGGTCCAAACCAGGTCTAAAGAAAACAAGTCCAAAAAAGGTCTAAACCAGGACTTAAACAAGACTACACCAAGAATAAACAAACAGGACTGAAGCAGGACTAAACCAGGTCCAAACCAGGTCAGTACCAGGTCTAAACCAGGTCTAACCCCATTACAGGGCTGATTCATGAGGGGCTGCGTCCATGCTCTTGTTACAGAAGACTTTGGGGTCGCAGGGTCACAATCTGGCTCCTTAAACTCGAGTCGTGAATCGATTCTTCCTCCTGGTTTCCCCCCGACGATTAGACGACGATTTAAGAGTTCATCAAGAAATAACAAATCCACAGCTGTCACGAAACCCGACTTTTACTGCGAGTCCAGGAACAACGTACGCACGAACTCAGTACTTTTACTTCAGGAATATGTAGGACAGTGTTTTTACTTTTAGTACTTTTACTTGAGTACTTGTGAGTGAGTCTAAAGTGACAAAAGCTTTAGGACAGTATGAAAGTGTTTGGACATTTGTGTTTCTTGCAGCGATTCTTCCATTTGAGGAACAGGACTGTACATGACAATCCTGGGTTAGTCCTGGTTTAGTCCTAGTTCTGGTTTAGTCCTGGTTTATCATGGTTTAAACCCGGTTCAATCCTGGTCTAGTTCTGGTTTAGTTCTGGTTTAGTTCTGGCTTAATTCAGTCCTGGTTTAGTCTTGGTTTAGTTCTGTTTTTCTTCTGGTTCAGTCCTGGTTTAGTTCTGTTTCTGGTTTAGTTCTGGTTTATCATGGTTTAGACCTGGTTCAGTCCGAGTTTAGTTCTGGTTTAATCCAGTCCTGGTTTAGTCCTAGTTTAGTCCTTATTCAGTCCTTTTTTAGTCCTTGTTCAGTCCTGGTTTAGTCCTGATTTAGTCCAGGTTCAGTCCTGGTTTTGTTCTGGTTTTATTCAGGTTTAGTCCTGGTTAAGTCCTGGTTTAGTCCTTGTTTAGTCCTTGATCAGTCCTGGTTTAGTCCTTGTTTTGTTGTTTGTTTTCAGACGCTTAGAGTTGAGCTGTAAACAATATTTATAATTCAGCAGCTTCAATAATGCAGCAAGAACTCAGACAGGATTAAAACTGTATTACAGAGCTAAAGTGGGATTAAACCAGGGCTAGACCAGGACTAAACCAGGTCTGAACCAAGTCTGAATCAGTACTCAAGTAGGACTAAGGCAGGACTAAAGCAGGACTAAAGCAGGACTAAACCCAAGACTAAACCAGGTCTAAACCAGGTCTAAACCGGGTCTAAACCAGGTCTTTCTGCCTGTGGTCAGTGCGTTTATGTGGTCAGCTCCTGTATCGACCCGGCTCAGGTTCTGTGGCTGCGCTTCATTGGTCCGTTTGTTTGGGTGTGTTTGTTTTTGTCACACAGAGATGCTGGTGGTGGACGGGGCTGTTTCCTGTGGGGGCATGTGAGGTCACAGGGTCTGGGCTTATTTCATGTGGACTAAACCAGGACTAAACCAGGACTAAACCAGGACTAAAAAAGGACAAAACCAGGACTAAAAAAGGACAAAAAAGCACTAAAAAAGGACTAAACCAGGACTAAACCAGGACTAAACCTGTACTAAACCAGGACTAAAGCAGGGCTAAACCAGGACTGTCCATAGACTAAATAAAGACTTAATCAGGATTAAACATGGACTAAATCAGGACTAATAGAGGTCTAAACCTGTACAAAATTAGAACTAACGCAGGACTAAACCAGGTCTAAACCAGGACTAAACCAGGTCTAAACAAGGACTGCATTAGGACTAAACCAGGACTAGACTAGGACTGAACCCATACCAGGACTAAAGCAGGTCTAAAGCAGGAACAAACCAGGACTAACAGGTCTAAACCAGGACTAAACCTGCACTAAACCAGGACTAAAAAAGGACTAAATCAGGACTGACCATAGACCAAACCAGGTCTAACAAAGGACTAAACCAGGACTAAAAAAAGACTAAAATTGGACTAAAGAAGGTCTTAACCAGATCATTCTAGCAGTTCGTTGTGGTCAGTATAGTAACTATACCAGCCCTAAACTAGAACTAAATCAGGTCTAAACCAGGTCTAAACCAGAACTAAACCAAGATCCTGACAGTGTGTGGGTGCGTTTGATTGTTGGGCTCATTCGGGTGCGCTTGTTTTCATTACACAGGAGGAAAGGGTGGGTGTGTTTGTTTTCTATGGCTGTATTTTGGTCACCTTGTTTGGGTGCGCTTGTTTTTCATGTTTTTGTGTGTGACAGGAGGGAGGAGGGTGGAGTGAGTGCGCCTGTTTCTCGTGGATGCATTTGTTTTCTGCGGGTGCGTTTGGTTGGTCGGCCGGTTTGGGTGCGTTTGTTTTGAGGCACAGATGGAGCTGTGGGATGGGTGCGTTTGTTCTGAGGCACAGACCGGGCTCTGGAGTGGGTGCGTTTGTTCTGAGGCACAGACCGGGCTCTGGAGTGGGTGCGTTTGTTTTTGGAGTGGGTGCGTTTGTTTTGAGGCACAGACAGACTTTAGAGTGGGTGCGTTTGTTTTGAGGCACAGACGGGCTCTGGAGTGGGTGCGTTTGTTTTGAGGCACAGACGGGCTCTGGAGTGGGTGCGTTTGTTTTGAGGCACAGACGGGCTCTGGAGTGGGTGCGTTTGTTCTGAGGCACAGACCGGGCTCTGGAGTGGGTGCGTTTGTTTTTGGAGTGGGTGCGTTTGTTTTGAGGCACAGACAGACTTTAGAGTGGGTGCGTTTGTTTTGAGGCACAGACGGGCTCTGGAGTGGGTGCGTTTGTTTTGAGGCACAGACGGGCTCTGGAGTGGGTGCGTTTGTTTTGAGGCACAGACGGGCTCTGGAGTGGGTGCGTTTGTTTCGTCACACAGAGCGAGGCTGGACTGGGTTAATATTGATTTTGTGCTGATGAGTTTAATAAACGTCTTTCTCAGAGCTTCAGACATCGACCGTCCACTTCATCAGAGAGTCCATTAAAGAGGACTGAACCAGGACTGAACCAGGACTGAACCAGGACTGAACCAGGACTAAACCAGGACTGAACCAGGACTGAACCAGGACTGAACCAGGACTGAACCAGGACTGAACCAGGACTGAACCAGGACTGAACCAGGACTAAACCAGGACTGAACCAGGACTGAACCAGGTCTAAACCAGGACTGAACCAGGTCTAAACCAGGACTGAACCAGGTCTAAACCAGGACTGAACCAGGATTGAACCAGGACTGAACCAGGACTAAACCAGGACTGAACCAGGACTGAACCAGGACTAAACCAGGACTGAACCAGGACTGAACCAGGACTAAACCAGGACTGAACCAGGACTGAACCAGGTCTAAACCAGGACTGAACCAGGTCTAAACCAGGACTGAACCAGGTCTAAACCAGGACTGAACCAGGATTGAACCAGGACTGAACCAGGACTGAACCAGGACTGAACCAGGACTAAACCAGGACTAAACCAGGACTAAACCAGGACTGAACCAGGACTGAACCAGGACTGAACCAGGACTGAACCAGGACTGAACCAGGTCTAAACCAGATTTAAATCAAAACTGAACTGGGACTGAACCAGGAGTAAAAACAGGACTAAACTGGGAATAAACCTGGACTAAAGCAGAGCTAAACCAGAACTAAACTGGGACTAAACCAAGATAGAACCAGGACTAAAGTAGGACTAAATTGGGGCTAAACCAGGACCGAAGTGGGAATGAACCAGGTCTAAACCAGAGCTAAACCAGATTTAAACCAGGTCTAAAACCAGGAATAAATCACAAATAAACCAGGACTAAACCAATACTAAACCAGGACTAAACCAATACTAAACCAGGTCTAAACCCGGTCTAAAACAGGTCTAAACCCGGTCTAAATCAGGTCTCTCTCGTCCTGGTCCAGATGTCTCTTCTCTGCAGCAGGAGGTTGGTCTCCGTTGACTCGTTGGTTCGTTTTTCTCTCTGTGTTTGACTCTGCCTCTCCTCTCCTCATCTGTCCTCACGACTCCAACATCTGCAGCGAAAACACACACGGGGAGGGCATCTGACACACCCCGGGAGCACGGGAGGGCATCTGACACACCCCGGGAGCACGGGAGGGCATCTGACACACAGGTAGAGTGAAAGAGTGAAAACAATTAATGAAATCAAGGCATTTTCTTTCACTTTTTATTTAAATGAACAACTTAGATCAACATGAGTCTTTACTGTGAGCGGCTTTCCTCTCCACAAACCTGAATCTTACTTGGTTTACCTGCTTGTTTCCATGGAGATATTGTTTCTTTGGCTGTAATATTCCACAGTACGGCATTAAACATATCTATTTCTGTGGAGAATGTCTTTAAAGGGCCCATATTACACTATTTTCTGACTGTTCTAATGTCGTTTCCTCATCGCAAACAGACCTGGAGTTGTGTTTTGTTTCATTCACATGTTTAAAGTTGAACTCCGGCACATTTGAAGCTAAAGTCCGTTGCTAGAGGAGGTCGAATTCTGTCAGAAGCCAAAAAACAGCACAGATCAGTGTTTCCTCGGTGCAGATCTCACTGTGGCAGTGAGTCTGTCAAGGCAACAAACTAGTGTAGTGATGGGGGCAAGTTCTTAAAGAAACTTAACACCACTTTAACCCATCTTACAACAGCCACGAGTCTAACAAACAAAACGCTCTGCCTGGTTCATTAGTGTCTGGAAATGTTAGAAAACAACTTTATAAGCACCTTACACTTCCCTCTGTTGATTTCCCACTGCACAGGCCAAAGCCCAAAAGACTCGACTGTCGACAGAAGCAACAAGTGAAGATCGACTACTGACGGTGAAGAAGAGAAACTGAAAGTTGTTGAAAGAAAAGGGTTCGGAAATGTATTTTTTAGCATTTTAAAAAAAATATAATTCGCTCGTAAATAAATGAGTGGATGAAATGAAATAATAAATGGGATTAGAAACGACACCGAATCTTTTGGGCTTTGGCCTGTGCAGTGGGACATCAACAGAGGGAAGTGTAAGGTGCTTATAAAGTTGTTTTCTAACGTTTCCAGACACTAATGAGTGAACCAGGCAGAGCGTTTTGTTTGTTGGACTCGTGGCTGTTGTAAGATGGGTTAAAGTGGTGTTAAGTTCCTTCCTGGTGTTTTACGTGGAAGTTCAGAACTTGCCCCCATCACTGCACTAGTTTGTTGCCTTGACAGACTCACTGACACAGTGAGATCTGCACCGAGGAAACACTGATCTGTGCCGTTTTTTGGCT
The DNA here is from genome assembly GCA_030686955.1 of Odontamblyopus rebecca. Classification (NCBI taxonomy): domain Eukaryota; kingdom Metazoa; phylum Chordata; class Actinopteri; order Gobiiformes; family Gobiidae; genus Odontamblyopus; species Odontamblyopus rebecca. Next base: position 8,041,777 of record CM060670.1, on the reverse strand, counting down.
TCTGACAGAATTCGACCTCCTCTAGAAACGGACTTTAGCTTCAAACGTGCTGAAGGTACAGGACGTGCTCCACTGTGTTTTTAAACTCCATAAACACCTTCACTAGAATCATCTGGAGGATTTCAGGCCTGGAATCGCCAATTGCTCCACTGAACTGAAGGTAAAAGGAGCTGTTCACTTGAAAACTACTGCTTCATGACATCACAAGGTGGAACAGAGCATTTTGAGCTTTGGAGATTTAGACAGACTCATAACAAAAGTGTTACTCAAACATGTGAATGAAACAAAACACAACTCCAGGTCTGATTTTGATGAGGCATCAACATTATAACATGGTTTAAAGCTCACAAGAGTCCATTCTGTGTAATGTCAGAGCTTTAATGTTGTTTTTTGTTGTTTATTGTTTATTTACACGTTGTTTACAGCTTGTTTATTTGTATTTTTGTCTCTGAGTCCTGCCCGAGTCTGATCCCTGCTTCCTGTTTGTCCTGGAGGTGAAATCTCAAGTGAATCTGAAACAAAAGAATAAAAACACAAAGAGAAGACGATTAGAGAAACGACAGCGACCTCTGACCCCCGCCTCCTCCTGACCCCCGACCTCTGAACCTGCTCCCAGCGGGACGCACGCAAACAGGAAGTCCACCTGCAGCTCGGTCCTCCTGAGTCCTGACCCAGACCGGGACCAGGACCAGGACTAGAGTCAGGTCTGGGGAAGGGTTCAGCTCTAGACTGCAGAGCTCAAACGATCAAATTATTATCAAACCTTCAAACAGAAGTGCAGAAGTGACACGCGACATTTTGAGCTCTTTGTGTTTGACCTGGAGATGTGGGAGGAGATAGGGGGTAAGTGAAATCAGATATTTTCTGAGCACACAAAGCCTCAAACACGGGCAGTGGAGCTCGGGATTGTGACGTCACAGGGATCCTGTTAAACCCGGTTTATAGTCTTTTAGGTATGTTTCCGATTGCTTCTTTAATCTAGGAAGAACATTAGATGTTCTCTGTCCCAATGATGTGACGGCTTTTTACTCTCACTATACTTAGTTAAACCATCAACATCTTGTTTTTTATTCGTTCCTTCCCTTCTCCCCTAGCGAGGGAAGCATAACATGTGTCCAGTCAGATAATTTCTACATTTTTGATGTTGTCTTTTGACTAGTGGAGGCAGGACGACAGCGCCACCTGCAGTCCGACTTCCTCAGGACAGTATCGCAGGTGTGTGAGAGTAAAAAGCCGTTAGGAAACTTACCCATAAGACTATAAACCGGGACGAGGGGGCTTTTTTACTCTCACACACCTGCGATACTGTCCTGAGGAGGTCGGACTGCAGGTGGCGCTGTCGTCCTGCCTCCACTCATAGAAAGACAGCGCCGAAACCTGTTTACATCAGCTGAGTGGACACGTCAACATCAGCAACATCACGTGACTCTGAGGAAGAGCGCAGGGAGGAGTCCAAACTGTCCGGTATGAAACTAAACTCTTGGTCTGAAAAAAGAACCTAAAACGTAGTGTGTGACCCATAGACCCTATAATATATGAGTGGACATAGTTAACGTGTTAGCCACCGGCGCGTACCAAACAGGAAATGCTCCAGGAGAATCTTCCGGCTCCTTCTCTCCCTTTTCCCATTGACTTACACTGAGATCTTATCGTCCCTCTCTCTGTACCTGCTGCTGTGGCCTCGTCATTTTTTTCTTAAAGTTTCATATGAACCTGTGACACAGGATCCTGAATTTTTTTTTTTTTTTTGCTATTTTGTCTGTCAAAAAAGTCTCTTCATAACATAAAGCCTGGCTCCAGATTCGCTCCTGTAACTGTGGCATCAGGAGCCTCATCTGAGCGGCGCTGATGCTGATACTTTTATATTCGCTCTGTGGTGCGAGTGTTGGTCCTGGACGCCTCCCTCAGGAGGTGCTCCGGGCATGTCCCACCAGAAGGACGACCCAGGGAGGGACTATGTCTCTGGGCCTGGGAACGCCTCGGGGCCTTCCTGATGAGCTGGAGGAAGTGTCTGGGGTGAAGAAAGTCTGGGAGTCCTTGTTTAGACGGCTGCCCCCGCGACCCGGCCCTGGATAAGCAGAAGAAAATAGATGTGAGTGTTGGTCAGAGGAGTCGATGGTGCAGACGAACAAACTCACTCCATCAGTTTGCCCCACGACAACTGAGGCTACAACAGAACCACCACCACCAGAGTCTGTAAACACATTATTATTATTATTATTATTATTATTATTATTATTATTATTATTATTATTATTATTATTATTATTATTGTTGTTGTTATTGTTATTGTTATTATTATTATTTTTATTAATCCTTGTCCAGACACAGGCCATATATACAGGGGAATGTTTTTTTTCCAGACCTGAGTGACAATTATCTCTTTACCCCCCTGCCCCCTTGTCCACCCCCTGTCCACGCACCGTCCCCCCCCTATACCCCCTCCATACCCCCTCTGTCTGCCCCGTACCCCCTGCAGTGAGCCCGACTCTCTAATGAGCCGGACTATAATGAGCCGGGCTTTGTTTGAGCCGGACTTTGTGAGGTGCAGAGGAAGTGCAGCAGGTGAGCTCCGAGTGAGACTCTTAAACCTGTCATTACACAAACAATCTTTACAAATAATCTCACCACACAAACTCTCTGCACAGCAGAGCGATGTGTCACTCCTCTGAACACCGCCTTTTGTCTCACACAAGCCAATTAAAACAGGCCCCCGCCTCCAGACACTGCCCCGATGTGGACCAGGCCCGTCCAGGCCTGTGTAGGGCTTTTAGTATGATTTTAGGCCTGGTTTAGTCTTTTTTTGTAAGTTTTTAGTCCTGGTTTAGTTTTTTTTAGTAACTTTTTAGACCTGGTTTAGTCCTTTTTTTAGTCCGGGTTTAGTCCTTTTTTAGACCTAGTGTTCTTTAAAGTGAGTTTTTGGACTTGGTTTAGTCCTTTTTAAATTCTGGTTTAGTCCTTTTTTAGTCCTGGTTTAGTCCTTTTTTAGCCTTCATTTAATTCTTCTTTAGTCCTGGTTTAGTCTTTTTTTTAGTCCTGGTTTAGTCCATTTTTAGCCCTGGTATAGTCCTTTTGTAGTGACTTTTTAGTCCTCGTTTAGTTCTTTTTAGTGAGTTCTTAGTCCTGATTTAGTCCTTTTTTCAGTATGTTTTTAATCACGCTTTACACCTGCATTAGTCCTGGTTTAGTCCTGGTTTAGACCTGGTTCAGTCCTGGTTTGGTCCTGGTTTATACCTAGTGTAGTCCTGATTTAGACCTAGTTTAGTCCTGGTTTAGACCTAGTTTAGTCCTGGTTTAGTCCTGGTTTAGTCCTGGTTTAGTCCTGGTTTAGACCTAGTTTAGTCCTGGTTTAGTCCTGGTTTAGACCTAGTTTAGTCCTGGTTTAGACCTAGTTTAGTCCTGGTTTAGTCCTGGTTTAGACCTAGTGTAGTCCTGATTTAGACCTAGTTTAGTCCTGGTTTAGTCCTGGTTTAGACCTAGTTTAGTCCTGGTTTAGTCCTGGTTTAGTCCTGGTTTAGTCCTGGTTTAGTCCTGGTTTAGTCCTGGTTCAGTCCTGGTTTAGACCTAGTTTAGTCCTGGTTTAGACCTAGTTTAGTCCTGGTTTAGTCCTGATTTTGTCCTGGTTTAGTCCTGGTTTAGTCCTGTATCATCTCCTTCTCTCTGTGCGGCTGTTTTCTTCTCTCGGATGTTTCCAGGTGGAAAGTTTCATCGTTTAAATTCTTTTCTAAAAAAAAAAAAAAAACAAGAAAAAAAAACAAAAACAAGAAAAACATGCTTGAAAAATGTGTCTGAAATTCAAACTTTATGATAAAAGTAGAAGAAAAAACACACACAGAACGTTCAAAGTTTATTTGTACACATGGACCAGCTGGACCAGGACTAAACCAGGACTAAACCAGGTCTAAACCAGGTCTAAACCAGGACTAAACCAGGTCTAAACCAGGACCAGGTCAGCTGTGTTTATATTAATGGAGGAAACCCACAGGCACAGGTAGAACGTGCAAACTCATAGGGGGTAATTAAAGCTTCCTCTGAGCTGTGAGAGGCTAACCACTCTGCCACTGCCCCCCTCCCTGAGTCTGAGGACCGGATCAGGTTCAGGGAATCCCCTCCAACATCACTCACTCCTGAGAGGGAGAGAGGGAGGGAAGAAAGAGGAGGGTAAGGAGAGAGGGAGAGAGGGAGAGAGGGAGGGAAGAAAGAGGAGGGTAAGGAGAGAGGGAGAGAGGGAGGGAAGAAAGAGGAGGGTAAGGAGAGAGGGAGAGAGGGAGAGAGGGAGGGAAGAAAGAGGAGGGTAAGGAGAGAGGGAGAAGGAACTAGAAGAGTGAGGGAGGAGAGATGGAGGAAGGGAGACCGAGAGAAGGTAGAGGGAGAGAGAGAGGGGTGAGGAGAGAGAAAGAGGGAGAAGGGAGGAGAAATGAAGCAGTGGAGGAAAAGGAGAGGAGACTAGAAGATTGAGAGAGATAGGTCAGAGAATGGGAAAGAGAAGGGAGGGATAGAGAAGGAGGGAGAAGGGGGAGATGAGGAGGAGTGAGTGAGAAAAGAAAGAGGAGAGTGAGGAGAAAGGGAGAGAAAGAGAAGGAGGGAGTTAGAAGATTGAGAGAGAAGGGAGAGATAAAGAGGGAGAATGGAGGAGAAATGAAGCAGTGGGGGAAAAGGAGATAGAGGTGAGAGGAAGAAGGAGAGGAGACTAGAAGATTGAGGGAGGAGAGTGTGGAATGGAGAGAGAGGGGGAGGGACAGAGAAAGAGAGAGAAGGGGGAGAAATAGAGCAATGCAGTGGAGAGAGAGAGAGAAGAAAGACGAGGGGAAGGAGAGAGGGATGGAAAGAAAGAGAAGAAGGGAGTTAGAAGATTGAGAGAGAAGGAAGGGAGGAGAAATGGAGCAGTGGGAGTGAGAGAGAGAAGAAAAAGAAGAGGGAGGAAGGGAGAGAGAGGGGAGGGAGAGAGGGAGGGAGAAGGGGGAAATGTAGAGGATTGAAAGAGAGAGAAGAAAGATGAGGGGAAGGAGAGAAGGAGCAAAAAAGAGAAGGAGGGAGTTAGAAGATTCAGAGAGAAGGAAGAAGAGATGAAGGAAGGAGAGATGGAAGAAGGAAGAGAGGGAAAAGGGAGGAGAAATGGAGCAGTGGGTGTGAGAGAAGAAAAGGAAGAGGGAGAAGGGGAGAAATGTAGAGGAGTGAAAGAGAGAGAAGAAAGACAAGGAAGGAGAGAGGGGGTGAAAAAAGAGGAGGAAGTTAGAACATTGAGAGAGAAGGAAGGAGAGATGGAAGAAGGAAGAGAGAGAGGGAAAGGGAGGAGAAATGGAGCAGTAGGTGTGAGAGAAGAAAAGGAAGAGGGAGAAGGGGGGAAATGTAGAGGAGTGAAAGAGAGAGAAGAAAGACGAGGGGAAGGAGAGAGGGAGTGAAAAAAGAGGAGGAGGTAGAAGACAGAGAGAAGGGAGAGATAAAGAGGGAAAGGGAGGAGAAATGGAGCAATGGGAGTGAGAGAGAAGAAAAAGAAGAGGGAAGAAGGAGAGAGGAAAAGGGAGAAGGGGGAAATGTAGAGGAGTCAAAGAGAGAGAGAGAAGAAAAAGAAGAGGGAGGAGAGAGGTGAGGCAGAGGAGGAGAGCGGGAAAGAGAAGAGAGAAAGAAGAGAGAGAAGACAGGCCATGAGAGGAGGAAGAAGAGATAGGAAGGGAGAGAGAAGGAAAGAGAAGGGAGGAGTGAGTGAGAGAGAGAAGAAAGACGAGGGGAAGGAGAGAGGGATAGAAAGAAAGAGAAGGAGGGAGTTAGAAGATTGAGAGAGAAGGAAGGAGAGATGGAAGAAGGAAGAGAGAGAGGGAAAGGGAGGAGAAATGGAGCAGTGGGAGTGAGAGAGAGAAGAAAAAGAAGGGGGAAATGTAGAGGAGTGAAAGAGAGAGGAGAGAGAAGAAAGATGAGGGGATGGAGAGAGGGAGCGAAAAAAGAGAAGGAGGAAGTTAGAAGACTGAGAGAGAAGGAAGGAGAGATGGAAGAAGGAAGAGAGAGAGGGAAAGGGAGGAGAACGAGGAGGGGAAGGAGAGAGGGAGGAGAGGGAGGAGAGGGAGGAAGGGAGAGAGAGAGAGAGCGCAGATCGTGTTACGTTGGGCCTCGCTCGTCCGTCAGCGGGCAGCCATTAGCCCCCTCCCGCACTCCAGCGCTTAGACCGCACCGGAGCGACGGGGCCGAGGTGACGGAGACACGGGCCCCACAGCCCCGCGAAACCCGAGAGCGGCAGAGTGGTTAGCCCCGACGCCCCACAGCCACAGGGTCACCGGGCCCAACACCAAACTCACACCAACAGAACAGGATCCTGCACCTGACGCCGGGACTTAGACGAACTTTAGATCCGCAAGGGAAAAAACAAGGACACAGACGCGAAAAACATCACAGAATAATACGAAAACAAAGAGCGAAAAAGCAAAAAATACAAAAGGTAATAATACATTCTAAATAAGCAGCAAAAAATTAAGCCAATAAGTGTTAATAAACAACTTAAAAAGGGTGAATTATGCAAAATCTACTTTTCTTTTATAGCTCTGTCCCATGTTATACACTACAAAAAAGGATTTTCTAGCATAGTTAAACTGACTTGAATTTTTTTTTTTACTTGTTTCAAGATATTTCATCCTGATTTATCTTATCCAAATATTACAACTTATTCTAAGCACTTTTTATATTAACTCAGTCCAGGTTAAGCCTCTTTAACTTCCTTCTCAAACCAATAAGGTGAAAAATGTTGCCATAAATACTTGAAACTCGTGTTTTCTGCTTAGAACAAGATTCGTATTTTGTCTTGTTTTAAGAAAACTTGGTAAAATTTCACTTAAAATGGGGCATTTTTACCTCAAAATTGGTATTTTTTTCTTATTTTTTGATAGGTCTTTTTTGCAGTGTTTAAATCACACTTTAGAATTTTGATTAATCACGATGAATCGCAGTTAATTATTACTCAAGAAAATACCAAAATATTTTGACAAAAATGTAATTTATTATTTTATTGACATTTTTGTATCTCTGGTAGTTTTGACATCATTGCCGTTGTTTGTCGGGCTCCGTTTGTTGTTGTCGGTCGTAGCGTCGCTGCTGCCGCTGAATCAAACCCGTGTTTTGCTTTAAGATGGTGTTTTAAACTTGTGCTTCTGTGGAAACAGAGTTCATCACTGCAACATCTGCAAACTAACTTAGTTTTATCTAAAGTCACGTTTGGACAGACCTGATCACTGACCTAATAACCTGCACCGCCTTTCAGGACCATCCGCACTTTCCATCAAAATAAACTGTGTGATTAATCTGCATAAAAAAAACAGTGCGATATTTTTTTGTGATTAATCGCATGTGTTAACGCTGACAGCCCCAGTTATAACGTTGTTCCCTCATCAGAAACAGTTTTATTTATTTGTTTTTACTTGTTACTTGTTGCTTTTATGATGTTTTTATGTATTCAGTTGTTACGGAAGCCAGGAGGGCTCACAACAAATGCAAACGCCACAACACACCAAAAGTCACAAAGGAAGTGGCCACGGGACTATTTTCCAACGGAACAAGCGACAAATTATTTATGACGGTCAGACGTTCACTTCTCTGTTCCTTTACTTTTCACATTCTTCTTTTTCTTCTTCAACTTTTCCCATTCACTTCCCGCTCGATCCTCCTCACTTGTTCTGTTGGAAAAGTCCCTCAGTCACTTCCGTTTTGACTTTTTCATGTGTTGTGGTGTAAATAAAAATTAGGTGCCTCTTTTTTTTTCATTTGTCGCTCAGGGCTTCAGTAAATTGTCGATTTTCTTATTTTTTTTATTTGTACAGCTCTTTGTAAACAGTGTTTGTTTATGAAATGTGCCGTAGAAATAAAATGGAGAAACATGAAGAGGTTTTAGAGTAATCCATGCATGTTTGAGTAATCTAGTGATCTCTCCCAGGCCCTTTTTGAAGTCCATAAATAAACCAAACCTGATGTGATGTGCAGGAGTTTCTTTAGCTGATTTACGCTGTGATGCTCTGAATGGGGAGTGACATAGTGTGGAGAGCAAAGGCGGCATTTTACAAACAATTAAAGGTAAAATGAGATCTAAATATATTATGTGTTAGCAGTTAATACCCCACAGAAGTGTGAATGCCCCTGTTTACCCAGATCTAAACCCTCTCCTCTCTCACACTTAAAGCAGAAAACAGTAAAAGTACAATACCAAAGTACAATTTTTAGGTATTTGTACTTTACTTAAGTGCATTTTACACTTTTATTTTACGACATTTGAGAGCAGGTATCTGTACTTTCTACTTCACTGCACTTTAGATCAGGACTGAAAAGTAAAAAGTACTTTTCTTTATGGTTTGAGACCTGACTTACTGTATTTTCAACACATTTAATTTGAGTAAACATCCCAACTTTGAGCAAACTGAATACAAAAATACCGTAAAATCCCAAATAAGAGTCGGCGTGTTTGTTTGTTTCAATCATTTAAACAGACCAGACGTTTATTTGAGACCAGGTGGTAATTTGGGACAGAAGATTAATTCCTAATAACTGGGCAAATCTGGAACTCAAATTCTTTAAACAGTGTGACGATAATTTAGGCAAGTTTCTGTACAGACATAAGCGACTTAACTTGAAATGTTACAACAAAATATCTACAGAGCAGAGAGTTTCCCACCTTCAAAAGCGTTTATGTAAATTATCCGTGTGGTTTTCAGTTTGGTTTGTGCAGAGACGACGTGAGCATCAGTCCTGCTCTTTAGACTCAGCGCTAATGTGAAACCGGCTTTTTAAATGTGTTAAATTATTATTATTTTTTATTATTTATACATTTTTTATTTTTATTCTTTATTTATTATTCTTTTTTATTATTTATAATTTTTTATTTTTATTACATTTTTTATTTTTTTATTTATACATTTTTTATTTTTATTATTTATTTATTTTTATTCATTATTTTATTTTTTATTATTTATTTATTATTTTTATTATTTATTTATTATTATTTTTATTATTTATTAATTAATTATTTTATTGTTATTTACTTGTTATTCATTTATTTATTTATTATTTTATTATTCATACACCTGCAGCCGGCGTTTAAAGGAAACCCGGCTCTTATTTGGTATTTTACAGTTCACTTAAACAGCTGAGAAAGTTAAGAAATCAGTTGAATCACTTCATTTAGTCGTTTAATTGTTCTGAAACTCTGCAAACTCTACGTTTAGTTTTTACTCTTTAACTACATATTTAATCACGTACGTTAATACTTTTACATGAGCAGATTTTTTCCTGTGATACTTTTCCTTTTCTTGAGTAATATATTCCTGTATCTGCGCCGCAAATTTCTCTGATCTGACCAAGATTTTAAAACTTTTATCAGGTTATTCGTCTTGTTTTCGCATTTATTTTTTACGAACTAGACCAGAGACTGTTTATTTCCAGTCTAGAGGTCGTTTATTTTAAGACAACTTGTGAAATAAAATGATCTCGCGGCACGGACGGATAATTTCACAGCTTTTAAGTCGCTTTCTGATAGATTTAAGTGTTTATATTATATTTTTGCGTCCCATATTTTGGTTCGTACATGTTTAGGTCTCTCTGTGTTGAGTCTCTGCTGAACAGATTGGAGACGCCGCTGTGACCGAGTCTGAGGAGGAGCTAAAATTATCACGTCTCAAACTTTACTCGGCTGCCAAAAGCACGAATAAACACCAAAATACGAGACCAAAATATGACCAAACTCTCAGCGAACGGAGCGTCGCAGAGGTCAAAGAGAGACGACAGACAGAGACGAGGGTGCACGGGCGAGCGAGGCGGGAAAAGACGAAATCTGGAGTCAGAAAGAAACAAAATATGAATGAAACTAGACCTGGTTCAGACTTGGGTTTAGTCCTGGGTTAGTCCCAGTATAGTCCTGTTTTACTGCCGCTTTAGCCGTGTTTTGTTCTTTTAGTTCTAGTTTAGTCCTGTTCAGTCCTGGTTTAGTCCTGGTTTAAACCTGTTTTAGTCTTGTTTTGGTCCTCGTTCAGTCCTGGTTTAGTCCTGGTTTAGTCCTGGTTTAGTCCTGGTTTAGTCCTGGTTTAGTCATGGTTCAGTCCTGGTTCAGTCCTGTTTTAGTCCTGGTTTAATCCTGTTTTAGTGTTGTTTTGGTCCTGGTTCAGTCCTGTTTTGGTCCTCGTTCAGTCCTGGTTTAGTCCTGGTTTAGTCCTGGTTTAGTCCTGTTTTAGTCCTGCTTTAATCCTGTTTTAGTCTTGTTTTGGTCCTGGTTCAGTCCTGTTTTAGTCCTGGTTTAGTCCTGTTTTAGTCTTGTTTTAATCCTGGTTTAGTCCTGGTTTAGTCCTGTTTTAGTCTTGTTTTAATCCTGGTTTAGTCCTGGTTTAGTCCTGTTGTAGTCCTGTTGTAGTCTTGTTTTAATCCTGGTCTAGTCCTAGTTTAGTTCTGCTTTTGGCCTGGGTTGGTCCTGTTTTAGCCTTGTTTTAGTCCTGGTATAGTCCAGTTTTAGTCGTGTTTTACTCCTAGGGTTAGTCCTGGTTCAGTCCTACTTTGGTCCTGGTTTAGTTGCAGTTTAGTCTGGTTTAGTTTGGTTTAGTTCTGGTTTAATCCTGGTTGATTTCTAGTTTGGTCCTGGATTGGTCCTAGTTCAGTCCTGGTTTATTCCTGGTTTAGTCCTGGTTCAGTCCTGGTTCAGTCCTGGTTTAGTCCTGGTTTGGTCCTGGTTTAGTCCTGGTTTGATCCTGGTTCAGTCCTGGTTTAGTCCTGGTTCAGTCCTGTTTTAGTCCTGCTTTAGTCCTGTTTTAGTCCTGTTTTAGTCCTGGTTCAGTCCTGGTTCAGTCCTGGTTTTCTCCCTGGATCTCTGTGTTTAAATATTTCTTTCATTATGTCTTGCGGGTTCCTAAAATATCCCGCATTGGGCTTTTGGTCGCCCGGGTGAAGCCGGACCATGATAATATTTATATTAGCATCACAGCTCCCGCCCACTCACCCAGACGGAGCATCCCATTGGCCGCCTGCCACCTACGCCGAGCTGTGATTGGACGACTGCCACTAGACTCACAGACAGACGGAGGGCACCAACTGTTGGACTCAAACCAGGACTAAACCAGGACTGAACCAGGACTAAAACAGGACTAAAACAGGACTAAAACAGGACTAAACCAGGACTTAACCAGGACTAAAACAGGACTAAACCAGGACTGAACCAGGACTAAAACAGGACTGAACCAGGACTAAACCAGGACTAAAACAGGACTGAACGAGGACCAAAACAAGACTAAAACAGGACTGAACCAGGACTAAACCAGGACTAAAACAGGACTGAACCAGGACTAAAACAGGACTAAAACAGGACTGAACCAGGACTAAAACAGGACTGAATCAGGACTGAACCAGGACTAAAATATATTCCATGTTCTGTGTTTGTTTCATCCACTGAAGTGAGTTTAATATTTGAATGAAATATTTTAGTGAAAGAAACGAAGAGAAACTAAAAGACTAAAGCCTCAAATGGACAGACGGAGGACAGACGCACACACGGACCCCTGCGACACACACAACTATACACAATACACACAACTATACACACACACACACTCTATATACACACACACGGACCCCTGCGACACACACAACTATACACAATACACACAACTATACACACACACACACTCTATATACACACACACACAGACCCCTGCGACACACACAACTATACACAATACACACAACTATACACACACACACACTCTATATACACACACACACGGACCCCTGCGACACACACAACTATACACAATACACACAAGTATACACACACACGGACCCCTGCGACACACACAACTATACACACACACACACTCTATATACACACACACGGACCCCTGCGACACACACAACTATACACAATACACACATGTACACAAAATACACACAAATATACAAATATACACACAATACACACACATATGTACACAAATGTACACAAAGTACACAAATATACACAACATACACTATATAGACACATATGTACACAATACACACAAATACACACACACACGGACTCCTGCAATACACACGTATACACAATACACACAAATACACACACTGGTACACAAATATACACAATATAACCAAACGTACACACAACACACACACGTACACACAAACAAACACCACCACAGCTGGGAGGGCATCTGACACACACAGGGGTACGGGAGGGCATCTGACACACAGGGGTACGGGAGGGCATCTGACACACAGGGGTACGGGAGGGCATCTGACACACAGGGGTACGGGAGGGCATCTGACACACAGGGGTACGGGAGGGCATCTGACACACAGGGGTACGGGAGGGCATCTGACACACAGGGGTACGGGAGGGCATCTGACACACAGGGGTACGGGAGGGCATCTGACACACACAGGGGTACGGGAGGGCATCTGACACACACAGGGGCACGGGAGGGCATCTGGCGCAGCGTAGCTTGTCTCTTGTTTACGGAGGTGTTTGTTTGCGGAGTATCGGAGGTTGTCGGAGCAGACAGAGCTCTCACTCTGAACGCAGCCAAAAAATGTGAGAAAATCTGAGTCTGGAGAGAGTCCTGGTTTAGTCCTGGTTTAGACCTGGTTTAGAACTGGTTTAGTCCTGGTTTAGACCTGGTTTAGAACTGGTTTAGTCCTTTTTAGACCTGGTTTAGACCTGGTTTAGTCCTGGTTTAATCCTGGTTTAGACCTGGTTTAGACCTAGTTTAGTCCTGGTTTAGTCCTTTTTAGACCTGGTTTAGTCCTGGTTTAATCCTGGTTTAGACCTGGTTTAGATCTGGTTTAGACCTGCTTTAGACCTGCTTTAGACCTGCTTTAGACCTGCTTTAGACCTGCTTTAGACCTGGTTTAGTCCTAGTTTAGTCCTGCTTTAGACCTGCTTTAGATCTGGTTTAGTCCTGGTTTAATCCTGGTTTAGACCTGGTTTAGATCTGGTTTAGACCTGCTTTAGACCTGGTTTAGACCTGGTTTAGACCTGGTTTAGTCCTGGTTTAGTCCTTTTTAGACCTGGTTTAGTCCTGTTTAGACTTGCTTTAGACCTGGTTTAGACCTGGTTTAGACCTGGTTTAGACCTGGTTTAGACATGGTTTAGACATGGTTTAGACTGGGTTTAGTTCTAATTTAGTCCTAGTTTAGGTCTGGCATAATCCTGGTTCATTCCTGGTTTAGTCCTGGTTCAGTCCTGGTCCAGTCCTGGTCCAGTCCTGGTCCAGTCCTGGTCCAGTCCTGGTCCGGTCCTGACCCGGTCCTGCATTCGTCTTCATTGTGCTGTTTTGCTGGAGTGTCGTCACCTCTGGCTCTGATAAGGCTCTGGCTGGACACATGTTTGGAGACATGTTTGGACAGATGTTTGGACAGATGTTTGACCCGCGCTCTCCCCGAAACGTTTAAACTCATCAAAATCCTCCAACGGCGCGAAAACGGGATCAAAACATGTTCAAATCCCACTCAAAACGACCAAATCCCAACCAAATCCCAACCAAATCCCAACCAAATCCTGACTAAAACTGGTTGTGCACTAATGGGAAATGGGTAAAGTATTGATTGTATTTTCTGAGGAAAGTTTGGGATAATCCACACCACAAGGAGGTCCTGGTTTAGACCTGGTTTAGGCCTGGTTTAGGCCTGGTTTAGGCCTGGTTTAATCCTGGTTTAGTCCTGGTTCAGACCTGGTTTAGTCCTGGTTTAGCCCTGGTTTAGGCCTGGTTTAGACCTGGTTTAATCCTGGTTTAGTCCTGGTTCAGACCTGGTTTAATCCTGGTTTAGCCCTGGTTTAGTCCTGGTGTAGTCCTGGTTTAGTCCTACTATAGTCCTGGTTTAGACCTGGTTCAGACCTGGTTTAATCCTGGTTCAGACCTGGTTTAGACCTGGTTTAGTCCTGGTTTAATCCTGGTTCAGACCTGGTTTAGTCCTGGTTTAGCCCTGGTTTAGTCCTTGTTCAGTCCTGGTGTAGTCCTGGTTTAGTCCTACTATAGTCCTGGTTTAGTCCTGGTTTAGACCTGGTTTAGTCCTGGTTTAATCCTGGTTTAATCCTGGTTCAGACCTGGTTTAGTCTTGGTTTAGCCCTGGTTTAGTCCTGGTTTAGTCCTGGTGTAGTCCTGATTTAGTCCTACTATAGTCCTGGTTTAGTCCTGGTTTAGTCCTGGTGTAGTCCTGATTTAGTCCTACTATAGTCCTGGTTTAGACCTGGTTTAGTCCTGGTTCAGTTCTGGTTTAGTCCTGGTTCAGTCCTGGTTTAGTCCTGGTTTAGACCTGGTTTAGTCCTGGTTTAATCCTGGTTTAATCCTGGTTCAGACCTGGTTTAGTCTTGGTTTAGCCCTGGTTTAGTCCTGGTTTAGTCCTGGTGTAGTCCTGGTTTAGTCCTGGTTTAGTCCTGGTTTAGTCCTGATTTAGTCCTACTATAGTCCTGGTTTAGTCCTGGTTTAGACCTGGTTTAGTCCTGGTTTAGATCTGGTTCAGTCCTGGTTCAGTCTTGGTCCAGTCCTGGTTTAGTCCTGGTTTTGATTTCTCCCCCGTGCGCTTCTCCACATCTCCTCTTCTTATCTCCTCTTCTTCTTCTTCTCTCGTTCACCTCTCCTCTTCTCTTTCTCTCCTTCTTTCTTTCCCTCTCCTCCTCCTCTTTGTCATTATTCTTCATTAGACCCGGTGTCTTCTCTCCGTTTTTCTCAGGCTGTTGTTTACTTTTGCATTTCTCCTTTGGACTTTTTCACACAAACTTCAGCTCCAGACGAGACTCAGATGTTTCAGATGAACTTTCAATTCTGAAGATAAGAAATGATCCGACCCTCGTCCTATGGAAACATAACAGGACACAGCTGGAGTCCTGAGTCCTGGTTTAGACCTGGTTTAGACCTGGTTTAGAACTTGTTTATTCCTGGTTTAGGCCTGGTTTAGTCCCGGTTTAGTCCTGGTTTAGAACTGGTTTAGTCCTGGTTTAGACCTGATTTATTCCTGGTTTAGTCCTGCTTTAGTCCTGGTTTAGAACTTGTTTAGTCCTAGTTTAGTCCTGGTTTAGTCCTGGTTTAGACCTGGTTTAGTCCTAGTTTAGACCTGGTTTCGACCTGGTTTAGTGCTGGTTTAGACCTGATTTATTCCTGGTTTAGTCCTGCTTTTAGTCCTAGATTAGTCCTGGTTTAGAACTTGTTTAGTCCTGGTTTAGTCCTGATATAGAACTTGTTTAGACCTGGTTTAGTCCTGATATAGAACTTGTTTAGTCCTGCTTTAGTCCTGGTTTAGTCCTAGTTTAGTCCTGGTTTAGTCCTGGTTTAGTCCTGATCTAGAACTTGTTTAGACCTGGTTTAGTTCTGATATAGAACTTTTTTAGTCCTGCTTTAGTCCTGGTTTAGTCCTAGTTTAGTCCTGGTTTAGTCCTAGTTTAGTCCTAGTTTAGTCCTGGTTTAGTCCTGCTTTAGTCCTGGTTTAGTCCTGGTTTAGTCCTGATTTCGACCTGGTTTAGTCCTGCTTTAGTCCTGGTTTAGTCCTGGTTTAGTCCTGATTTCGACCTGGTTTAGTCCTGGTTTAGTCCTGGTTTAGTCCTAGTTTAGTCCTGGTTTAGTCCTGGTTTAGTCCTGGTTTAGTCCTAGTTTAGTCCTGGTTTAGTCCTGGTTTAGTCCTGGTTTAGTCCTGGTTTAGTCCTGGTTTAGTCTCTGTTGTGGCCCCTCCAGTTTCTTGTTTCGTGTCATGTGTGTTTTAATTTCCTCTTTTTTTCCCCATGATTCCTGCTGTCTGAGCCCTGGTCCATGATTGGTGGAATTCAGCACATGGCCCCGCCCCCTCACCTCAGACTCCGCCCCCTGTTTAGATCAGCTTCACCTGTTCAGGGGCCTGAGGTTTGTGTTGTTTTGTGTTTGTGTTTTTGTCACGTTTGTCCTCGACGTTGGTAAAAAGGTTCTAGTTCTGGTCTTTAATGTGTGAGTTTACTTTGCCCTTTGTTCCCCTTTTGTCTAATCTGTTTAAATATAGTTTTCTGTATATATTTTAGATAGTATATATTTAGTATATATATTATCTTCTTTTTGTTCATTTACATTGTTCATTCCTTATTCATTCCATTTTCCATCTTGTTTTTTGTGTTACTTCTCTGCCCTGAGCAGAGCTGGGTCATCACGGTCTCTTTACCTTATTTTTATATCTTAAAAACATGAAAAACAGAAGTATTTCAGTCTAACCTATTTGCAGTGTAATTAGGGGTGTGCAAAAATATCATGACAGGACATATCGACTCATTTCATGTGGTGATACAGTATAGTAGATATCGTGAGCTGCTGTATCAATATATCCTACACTATAAGAGTATTTTTGGTATATTTGACTACAGAGCTACAGTTTTGTTGCTTGTTCAGAGGAAGGAAACTTTTTTATGCAACACGTTTGACATTTTCACTGTTTTGATGATTAAAATGTTTGTGTTTCATATGAACGTTGCACAAGAAGTGGTTTAGCAAAGACTTTTAGCATCACAGCCACGATTTAGCCTTTATTTTTTATTGAAGTGTATGGAATCGATTTGAAAGTGCGCTGTATTGAGGTATGTATCGTATCGTATCGTATCGTTTCTTCAACTTCTTAAAGTTGAACTCCGGCACGTTTGAAGCTAAAGTCCGTTTCTAGAGGAGGTCGAATTCTGTCAGAAGCCAAAAATCGGCACAGATCAGTGTTTCCTCGGTGCAGATCTCACTGTGGCAGTGAGTCTGTCAAGGCAACAAACTAGTGCAGTGATGGGGGCAAGTTCTGAACTTCCACGTAAAACACCTATTTGCTTCACACTGAAGAAGCTTAACACCACTTTAACCCATCTGACAACAGCCACGAGTCTAACAAACAAAATGCTCTGCCTGGTTCACTCATTAGTGTCTGGAAACGTTAGAAAACAACTTTATAAGCACCTTACACTTCCCTCTGTTGATTTCCTACTCGATTCGGTTGCACACGAATGAAAATCAGTCCACAACTTTACACTCTCCACTTGATAATTTACTTTTCAGCTCGTCAGGAGTCACTTTGAACTGCAGGACATCGCATGGTTTGAAAATGAAAGTGGCAGATTTGTGGGAACGCGCAGCACAAACATGGATTTTACATGAAATCATCTTGTAGAAACAACAGCATTTTTGCATTTCATTAAAACACAGCCCTGTTTTTTGTTCATGATGTTTTGTAAACCACAGATTAGACCGGCGCTCTCCTGAGTCAGACCAATAGAGCGTATATATGACTGGACTAAGTGAGTGTGACGTCTCCACAGCGTTGCTCAAATGAGGCTCCTCATGTCACTGTTACAGGAGCGAATCTGGAGCCAGGTCCATATTTGGAAATCCTACCGTGAGTATCATAGCAACAACAAGAGCCAATCATGAGTGAGGTCGTTAAATGTGCCGCCCTCCTCAGAGCGGTGATACTCTGCACCTGCACGAACCGCTGGATTACAGTGATCTTGAGAATAATAAGGAAACTTTTAACTTTTATCATCAAACTTTAAATAGTAAGTTTAAGTCATTGATTTATGTTCTATGTTCTGTTACGTGTGAACAACAACAGAGTCGCAATTTAATGAAATTCACTTTACTTTATGCTAGTTAAGATTCTAGTAACGTTAGCTATTGTAATTGTTTGAGATATTTTGTCATTTTATTTTAAAAATAGTCAGTCGGGGCAGGAAAGCAGGAAGGGAATTTACTTAGCAGCAAAACTAGCTGTCAATCAAACCTGTTGCTAACGCTAGAGGGAGGGACCCCGGGGAATGAAGGCGTCTGATTGGTCCGTTATTTATGATAGCGAAATGAAAAATTCAGGATCCTGTGTCGCGGGTTCATACGAACATTTTAAGACCAAAATGACGAGGCCACAGCAGCAGGTCCAGAGACAGGAGTGAGAAGATCCTAATGCGAGTCAATGGGAAAAAGGGAGAGAAGGAGCCGGAAGAGCCTCCTGGAGCACTTCCTGTTTGGCACGCGGCGGCTAACGGCTTAGCTTAGTCCACTCATATATACAACATTTTTCACCTGTTTCTTTAAAATTTGCATCCGTTGAGTACCCAAACCCTTACACGTCTCCCATGATGCTCCGGGCTCGTACACGTCTCCCATGATGCCGTGCGGTGACAGACATGGCTGGGTCGTGAGCCATCTGCTGCGGTTCTGTTTTAGACTCAGGTTCTAAAAATGCCTCAGGAACAGTTTCTGAAGAGACGCGGCGCTGGAGCCATCTGCGCCGCGCCGTGATTGACACGAACCAAAAGAGCAACGACAAACTCAAACAAATAAATAACATCTTCAGAAATACGTCCTCCTGTAGTCCGAGAAACCTGCAGCCCTGATCTACTGCGAGGAAATGTTCCACAGTGGAGCTTTAACCCTGCTCTAACACAGTGTCTCCTCAGAAACGTCCCTGGTGTTTTGTTTCATTCACACATCCCTGCACTTTTAGTCCGTTACACCTGGTGATGTCATCAGGTGCTCTCCCCCTCTCTCTCTCCCTCTCTGTCTTCGTCCTGGTTTAGTTCCTGGACGGTCCAGGACAGTGGGGTCTTTGTCTGGTCTGGTTTGAATCCTGTGCCTGGACTCTAATCCTCTTGAGTGCTGTAAGTGAACATTTGGGGATTATCCACACCACAAGAAGGTCCCGTTTTAGACCTGGTTTAGTCCTGGTTTAGTGCTGGTCCAGTCCTGGTTTAGTTCTGGGTAAGTACTTGTTAGGTCCTGGGTAAATCCTGGTTTAATCCTGGTTTGAATCTTACTTTTTTTATCCTGGTTTAGTCCTGGTCCAGTCCTGATTT
The DNA here is from genome assembly GCA_030686955.1 of Odontamblyopus rebecca. Taxonomy (NCBI): domain Eukaryota; kingdom Metazoa; phylum Chordata; class Actinopteri; order Gobiiformes; family Gobiidae; genus Odontamblyopus; species Odontamblyopus rebecca. Next base: position 8,022,993 of record CM060670.1, on the reverse strand, counting down.
AGTCTTGGTTATCATTAGTTGTAACTGATTAAAGTCCATACAGTTTAGTCCATATTTAGTCCATATTTAGTCCCAGTCCAGTCCTGGTATAGTCCCAGTTAAGGCCTGGTTTAGTCATGGCTTAATCCTGGTTCAGTCCTGGTTCAATCCTGGTTTAGTTCAAGTTTACTCTTGGTTTACCTCTGCTTTAGGCCTGGTTTTTCCCTAGTTTAGACCTGGTTTAGTCTTTGTTTAGTCTTAATTTAGTCCTGATTTGGTCCCGGTTCAGTTCTGGTTTAGTCCTGGAATAATCTTGGTTGAGTCCTGGTTTAATCCTGACTCAGCCCTGGTTCAGTCCAGGTTTAGTTCTGGTTCTATCCTGGTTCTATCCTGGTTCAGTCCTGGTATACTTCAAGTTTACTCCTGATTTAGTCTCGGTTTAGTCCTGGTTTAATCCTGGTTTAGTTCAAGTTTACCCTTTGTTTACCTTTGCTTTAGTCCTGGTTTGTCCTAGTTTAGGCCTGGTCCAGTCCTGGTTTACTTCTGGTTTAGTCCTGGTTCAGTCAGTTCTGGTTTAGTCCAGGTTTAGTCCTGGTACAGTCTTGGTTTAGCCCTGGTTTAATCCTGGTTTAGATCTGATTCAGTCCTGGTTCAGCAGTTCAAGTTTCCTGCTTTAGTCCTGTTTAGTCCTGATCTAGTCCTGGTTTCGTCCTGTTTTAGCCCCGCTTTAGTCCTGTTTTAGTCCCGGTCTAGTCCTGGTCCCATTCCTCTTCCTCGCCGAGTCGACATAACCCGGTGCAGTGACGTTTTTCTCGGTTTAAACGTGACACTTCGTCGCTTGAGTCACGTTGGGAGTGTTTCGGACGCTCTGTTTTCTCCTGTTCTCGGTGTTGATGTGTACACAGATGTTCTACGGGGACATCGTGATTATTTCTGAATGGTGTGACACTAATGCGGCGCTGTCAGCTCACCTGTGCTCACCTGTGCGCCGTGTGTGTGTGTGCATGTGTGTGTGTGTGTGTGTGTGTGTGTGTGTGTGTGTGTGTGTGTGTGTGTGTGTGTGTGTGTGTGTGTGTGTGTGTGTACGTGTGTGTGTGTGTGTGTGTGTGTGGGAATCATCATAATTACCAATAATAATTACTGTGATCAGCGTTCGAACGAGACGCGTCAAAGAAGTGACAGGATCCGAGTCCGAGTGAACGCTCCTGTCAACGGCAACCTGCACCTGTCAGCAACAAACAGCACCTGTCAGCAGCAAGCACCTGTCAGCAGGACCACACCGGGACTGAGCCAGGAATAGACCAGGACTAAAGCAGGACTGAGTCGGGACTAAAGCAGGGCTGAACAAAGACTGAACCAGGACTGAACCAGGACTGAACCAAGACTGAACCAGGACTGAACGAGGACTGAACGAGGACTGAACCAAGACTGAACCAAGCCTAAACCAGTACTAAACTAGGGCTGAACCAGGACTAAAGCAGAACTAAACCAGTACTAAACCAAGACTAAACCAGGACTGAACCAGGACTAAACCAGGACTAAAACAGAATTAAAACAGGACTGAACCAGGACTAAACCAGGACTGAAAAAGGACTGAACCAGGACTAAACCAGGACTAAAACAGGACTGAACCTGGATGGAACCATGACTAAAACAGAACTAAACCAGGACTAAACCAGGACTAAAACAGGACTAAAACAGGACTAAACAAGAACTAAACCAGAACTAAAACAGGGCTGAACCAGGACTAAACCAGGACTAAACCAGGACTAAACCAGGACTAAACCAATACTAAAGCAGTACTGAACGAGGACTGAACTAAGACTAAACCAGGACTAAATCAGGGCTAAACCAGGACTGAACCATGACCGAGCCAGAAATAAACCAAGACTAAACTGGGACTTTGCAGTGACTAAACCCAGGATAACCTAAAGAAAAATACTACATTAAAAGTACATGTGGTTCAAGTCGAGTAACTGTCTGATTTATAATTTGAAGTTATTTTAATTTGAAGTTTAAATTACAGACACAAAATGACATGAGACAAAGTAAATCATATCACATCTCTTCTGTTGGCAGATTTCAGATTAGTCCAAAATTGTGATAGTCCTGGTTTAGACTTGATGTAGTCCTGGTTTAATCTCAGTTTAATCCTGGTTGTGAGTCAGTTTAGTCACATTTTCTTTGTGCTTTGATCATTTTTAAGCAGCTTTTCTGTATTTTACTTAAACAAATGACACTTTATGCCTCTTTTTACTACTGGCAGGGATCAAATTGGTCAAAAATAGAGATATTTCTTGTATAAAACTGGGACAAATCAGTGGTTTTGTATAAATCTGCTGGGACGGGGGACACAGGGCTCAAAACTGGGACTGTCCCGGGTCAATAGGGACGTCTGGTCACGCTAAACATTGTACATTCTTAACATACAGTCGTTCCTCACTATGACACGGTTCATTTTCGCGGCCTCGCTGTGTCATGGATTTTTTTGGTTCAATTTTGCATATGAACGCACATTGTGTTCTACGTCCTGATTGGCTGTTGGCTGCATAATCGAAGGTGGTCCACCCACCGAGCCCAGACTGGTGTTTTAGCATCTGTGTTTTTAGCGTTAAAGAGCGTGTGTTGTTAGCGTTAGAGAGTGTGTGTCTTTAGCATTAGAGTGTGTGTTTTAAGTGTTAGAGTGTGTGTTGTTAGCGTTGGAGAGTGCATGTTGTTAGCATTGGAGAGTGTGTGTTTTTAGCATTAGAGTGTGTGTTTTTAGTGTTAGAGAGTGTGTGTTTTTAGCGTTAAAGAGCGTGTGTTGTTAGCGTTAGAGAGTGTGTGTTTTTAGCATTAGAGTGTGTGTTGTTAGCGTTAGAGAGTGTGTGTTTTTAGCATTAGAGTGTGTGTTGTTAGCGTTAGAGAGTGTGTGTTTTTAGCATTAGAGTGTGTGTTGTTAGCGTTAGAGAGTGTGTGTTTTTAGCATTAGAGTGTGTGTTTTTAGTGTTAGAGAGTGTGTTTTTAGCTATAGAAAGTGTGTTTTTAGCCTTAAAGTGTGTGTGTGTTGTTAGCCTTAGCGTGTGTGTGTTTTTAGCGTTAGTGTGTTTTTTTAGCGTTAGATTGTGTGTTTTTAGCCTTAGAGTGATGTTGTTAGCTTTAGCGTGTGTGTGTTGTTAGCCTTAGTGTGTGTGTGTTTTTAGCCTTAGTGTGTGTGTGTTGTTAGCGGTAGCGAGTGTGTGTTGTTAGCGGTAGCGCGTGTTAGCTGGTAGCTGTCAGACTCCCGCTGGGCTAAAGCAGCTCGTGTCAAACCTTCGTCAAACGCTTGAATGAACCGCTCCCTCCGCGCAGGCCCTTCACTCCAGAAAATACTCAAATATGTCACGACTGCACGGCACCGAGGAGAGAGGGAGGAGAAAAGAGAAAGGAGAGGAGAGAAAGAGAAAGGAGAGGGAGGAGAGAGGAGAGGAAGAGAAGAAAGGAGGACAGAGGAGAGAGGGAGGAAAAAAGAGAGAGGAGAGAGGGAGGAGAGAGGGGAGGAGAGAAGAGAGGAGAGAAAGAGAGAGGAGGACGGAGAAGAGAAGGAGAGAGGAAAGGAGGACGGAGGAGAGAGGGAGAAGAAAAGAGAGAGGAGAGGAAGAGAGAGGGAGGAGAGAAAGGAGAGGAGGATGGAGGAGATATGGAGGAGAGAGGAGAGGAGAGGAGAGAGGGAGGGGAGGGGAGAAAGGAGAGGAGAGAGGAAGAGAGGATAGAGGAGAGAGGGAGGAAAGAGGAGAGGGAAAAATGAGAGGAGGAGGAGAGAGAGATGACTGGCACTGAGGAGAGAGAGGAAAGAGGAGAGAAAAGAGAAAAAGAGGAGAGTAAAGGGAGAAAAGAGAGAAAGAGGGAGCAAATATGAGAGAAAATAAAGAAAGGAAGAAAGAAAAGAGAGAAGAAGAAAGGGAGAGGCGACTGTGGCACTGAGGAGAGAGGGAGGATAGAGGAGAGAAAAGCGAGAAAGGAGGAAAGAAAAGAGAGAAAGAAAAAGGAGTAAAGAGAGAAAAGAGATCCTCCCCCTCTCTCTCTCTCTTTCTCCTACCTCTCTCCTTCCCTCGTTCCCTCCCTCGTTCCCTCCCTCCCTCGTTCCCTCCCGCTGAGCCTGAGTCAGTCCTGTCAAAGTAAAAGCCCGCTCTGTCTGAGCCCTGACAGCTTAAATCAGCCCCTTCAAAATAAGAGCCCCATTTACCCTCGGCACAAAGGAGCGGAGACGCACGGGGCTGTGTTTGACTACAACCAGAGCAAATAAAGAGGAGAGGAGGAAAATACAGAGAGAGAGGGAGGAGAGGGATGGAGTGACACAGAGGAGGTCTAAAGGACTAAATTATTTCAAAGGCAAGATTAGTTAAAGACGGGGTTTTTTACGCAGAATCCACTTTTCTGGAGCTTTTCCTCATGTTATAACATCGTTCCCTCATCAAAAACACGTCTGAAGAGGTTTTAGAGTCATCCAGGCGTGTTTGAGTAATCTAGAGATCTCAAAGGGAGCAAAGGGAGGGGAGACTCGGAGCATCAAAAGTGAAAATGAAACTTATGAAACATGTTAATACGTTGCTTGTGGTGAATAAAGCGTTTTCAAACATTTAAAAGCTACATGTGCCACGTTTACATGACAGCTTTAATTCCGAATAAAAATGAATTCTGCTTTAAAAAAGACCATGTAAACACTGATTATTCAGAATTAAACTTAACTCCGAAGTAAGTCAGGGTTTATTCTGATTTTAAAGCCGATTGAATTCATTCCTGGATCATGTAAACGTTTATTCTTCTTCAAAATAATCCCGGTGGTTCATGTTCGTTGGGTCGTCCTTCTGATCCGGCTCCTCCAGTCGTCTCTTGGGACTTTCCTCCACGTCTCTTTGGATTTGTGAGCGGGATGTGGGAGTGGGCTGAGGTGTGGCAGCCTCAGACTCAGTTTGTCTTCTTCCTCCTTCTCCCACACTCTTCCCTTCTCCTCCTCAGCTCACAGACGTAAAGCGTGAGGACAGAATTCTCCAGCCGCTGCTTCATTATCAACGGAACGACCGCGGAAAAAGTTCGGATCGTGTTTGTGTCGGTGGCGTAACGACAAAACCGAGATGACAGAAAAGCCGGGAGCAGCTGAAGTGTGGGTTTTCTTCCCAAAGACGGAAATACGTTTGTGTCGCTGTCCAATCAGAACCCTTCCCGGAATTAAATAAAGACGATTTAACGTGTTTTCCATGTAAACCTCAATTCAGAATTATTATTTCCATGTAAACTCTAAAGGAAAATATTTTAATTCTGAACTATTTAATTCAGAACAATTAAAAAACATCATGTAAACGTGGTCATGGTGATCCAAATATGTTTCGTTACCAACAGAGCTGATCAAACTACGACACATTCTCACGCCTGGAGAAACGGCGGCTCCTCTTAAACCAAACCTGCGGTGATGATGTGGACTGAGGAGTGTCTGGAGAGAGTCTGATGTTCTGGAGTGAATGAACTGAATGGTGATTTTTGATAAGGTGATGATTTTAAGGTGCTGAGAGGCCCGGGTATGACTGAGGACACAGAATTGTAATGATGCTCCGGTCATTATAAAGTCATTCTCTTTGTATGTTTGATTATAGGAACTAAAACCCCGACCTGCCCGGGGACGACAGGTGGAAATTACTGGCGCTGCAACCTGGCACAAGCATCTCTCCTGCTAAGATTAATGTGGATTGTGCACTTTTGCCTCATTAAATAAAGAAACTAAACTTTTGTGTTAGGAGTTAATACCCAATAGAAGTGTAACGCTCCACTTTAAAGACACAATTATAATATCTATATGTCCCCAAATGTGTCGCCTGCATTTGTCCTGTTCTTCAGTGTCTCTGGGTTAAACCGTGAGGAGCAGTGGGACCATCTCCAGATCTTAAGCTGGTCTTGGTCAGGACTTTTCCTGCATCCTGTTCAACGTTGGTAGTCAATGAATCCGAGTCAGTTCTCCCGACTTTCCCGTTGTAAATGCGTTTCATTGCAACAGTCGGGGAAAATACTCTGCACTTTAAATCACAAACTACTGTAATATCCAGTTCCCTGCTCACACATGTATAAAGCTGTAAATATGTTACTTGATGTAAATAATCTTTGAGAGAGAACTGTTTTTATCTTTTATATTATTTTTGAAAACTTGATTCTATCTACATGTTCTTGCATCTGTAACGAAGAAATTTTCCCCCTCGAGGATGAATAAAAGTGATTCTGATTCTGAAATATGCTGCCCTACAAAGTCAAAAGACCTTAACTGGACGGAAAAAGGACTTCAAAGATTTTATTTTGTCCAAAAGTGTAACGGGGCTCACAAAACAGGGCGTCCCCAGGTTTGACTGCCCCAAATTTAAGACATTTTAAAGACCTGTTAAGACCACGTAAGAGAAAATTAAGACCAACATCGCATCCATTATGCGGGCGGAAAACACCAGATCCAACGCTTTAAATAACAAAAAATACTTTAATTATAAAACCTCATTCAGAACTCATTTATAGTCGTATGTGTTGCTTGTGAAATGGCCACAAAATCATTAACATCATTCTGACAAGACAAACTAAGCTTTCACATAGTCTCACATTGCACTGCAGCCTGGTTGAGCTTACAGAAAAATAGGCTTAAAAAATAAGACCTTTGTGAAAAAACTAAGACTTGGACGACATAATTTAAGACTTTTTAAGGCCTTAATTTAGGAACATGAAATTTAAGACTTTTAAGACCCCGCGGGTACTCTACAAAACTTGACATGTGGTTGCTATAATGGAAAAATACAAGTTGTCAAATTTTCTGAGCCGTACTTATTATACTTTTGGACAAAACAAAAACTCCAAAGTCATTTTTCTCAGTTTCACACTCGAGTTGAGCGCTTTTGCCTTTGTAGGGCAGAATGGACGCCTGAAAATGTAATGTTACGTCTGGTATCTCCAGCTCCTGCTAATAAAATAGAGTCTGTTAAGTGAAGTTTGCTGTCGGCGACTCAATTATGGAAGTTTGACGATTACATGTTCAGACAAAAACTTGTGTCAAATGATGTGAAAGAAAGTCTAAGGCTGCGTTCAGACTGTGGCCTGACGTGACCCAAATCTGATTTTTCCCCCCCTTATACGACCTGGATCTGATCTTTTAATGACTCTGAACGACACAGATCTGTTTTTTTCAAATGTGACCCAGGCCACTGCACAGGCCAAAGCCCAAAAGACTCGATCACCGATGTTGTTTCTAATCCCCTTTATTTACAGGTGAATTATATTTTTGGAAAAAATTCTTAAAAAAAATACATTCCCAAACCATTTTCTTTCAACAAATTCCAGTTTCTCTTCTTCACTGTCAGTAGTCGATCTTCACTTGTCGCTTCTGGCGGCTCGAGCCTCTCGCCGCCGCTGGAGTCGACAGTCGAGTCTTTTGGGCTTTGGCCTGTGCAGTGGGAAATCACCAGAGGGAAGTGTAAGGTGCTTATAAAGTTGTTTTCTAACATTTCCAGACACTAATCAGTGAACCAGGCAGAGCGTTTTGTTTGTTAGACTCGTGGCTGTTGTCAGATGGGTTAAAGTCAGTGTGTGAAATACGGGGGGTGTGGTACAGCAGGTATTGGGGCGACAAACACAGTCTAACTAATCTGTCCCCAGTTATTGCCTTGAAAACCCTAGTCCTTGATGAGTGCACTGACTGCATGTCGATACCTAACCTTTATTCACTCGTTTGCATACATTATAATACACAACTGCATAGGCTTCTGCATATTGAAAATGTATGTCTGTATTGCTCACCAATTCAGAGATGGGGACCCCCCGAATACTGACGGGTATTTCGCACACTGGTTAAAGTGGTTTAAGCTTCTTCAGTGTGAAGCAAATTGGTGTTTTACGTGGAAGTTAAGAACTTGCCCCCATCACTACACTAGAAACACTGATCTGTGCCATTTTTTGGCTTCTGACAGAATTCGACCTCCTCTAGCAGCGAACTTTAGCTTCAAATGTGCCGGAGTTCAACTTTAACATATCAAAATGAGGAAATGACGATTCTCTCTGTTTACTGTGCGTGTTTCAGAACCCTGATTTCATTGCTATCGCACTTTCTTGAGGTGGAGGTCATTTTTCAGAATGCAGCATCACTTCTCTGGGGGATTTGACCTTTTGTTCATGTTTTGGTTCGGTGACTCCACCCAGACACAGGGAGAACACGCAAACTCCTTCTCCCTGCGAAGCGAGAGCTTTGTTTTTCTGCTTGGTGAAGCAGAGACTTTTATTTTCCTTGGAGTGTGGTTCTGGCTCTGCTCCAGCGCCCCCTGTCCATCAAATGCAGCGCTGCTTCACAAACACACCGGGTCTGTCGCTCCGCTGCAGCTGTGCCAGGGGCAGACAGGTGCCAGGACGGGCGCCAGGTGCAGACAGGGGCTGTTTGTGGCGTCGGGAAGGACTTTTAAAACATTTGATGAAACTTTATCTTGGCTTGTTGGAGTTTGTGATGGACAGATGTGAAATGGCAGCGTTAAACTGGACTCAGCCTGAAGTAAACACAGACTCAGGTGTGAAACTTTAATTATGAAACTAGTGACACTTCTGCAGCGTTTTTCACTCCAACAAACGCCAACAAACTTTCTTCAGTCGTTCTGCTGATACTTAGTAGTGGCATCACGCAGGAGGATGTTCTACATGCATGTCTACGGCGAAATGTTCTTAGACTTAGACAAACTTTATTGATCCACGAGGGAAATGATTTGGACACAGAAGCTCACACATCACAATATAATAATAATAATAATAACAATAATAAAGAGTAAAAAATATAAATGGTGATAATAAACTCTAAATACAGTAAAATACCAAATAAGAGCTGCTGAGTCCTCTTTAAACGCCGGTGCAGGTGTAGATCGTATATATGAGTGGACTAAGTGAGTGTGAGGGCTCCATATTTGGACATCCGACCGCGAGTATCATAGCAACCACAAGAGCCAATCAGGAGTGAGGTCGTTAAATGTGCCGCCCTCCTCAGAGCGGTGATACTCTGCACCTGCACGAACCGCTGTATTTCAGTGATTCTTGAGAATAATAATAAAACTTTTAGCTTTTATCATCAAACTTTAAATAGTAAATTTAAGTCATTGATTTATGTTCTATGTTCTGTTACGTGTGAACAACAATAGAGTTGCAATTTAATGAAATTCACTTTACTTTATGCTAGTTAAGATTCTAGTAACATTCGCTATTGTAATTGTTTTAGATATTTTGTCATTTTATTTAAAAAATAGTCAGTCGGGGCAGGAAAGCGGGAAGGGAACTTACTTAGCAGCGAAACCAGCTGTCAATCAAACCTGTTGCTAACGCTAGAGGGAGGGACCTCGGGGAATGAAGGCATCTGATTGGTCCGTTATTTATGTTCATATCTTGATTTAGGAACAAAACAGCAAAATGAAAAAAATCAGGATCATACGAACATTTTAAGACCAAAATGACGAGGCCACAGCAGCAGGTACGGAGAGAGGAGCGATAAGATCCCAGTGTGAATCAATGGGAAAAAGGGAGAGAAGGAGCCGGAAGAGCCTCCTGGAGCACTTCCTGTTTACCACACGTCGGCTAACGGCCCACACATATATATACGGTCTATAGGTGCAGGTGGATATTTTGATAAACAAATAAACGTTGCGTCTAATGTTGGTGCTGAAGACAGAAGTCGAGCTGCAGCGTCAGGACGCAGGACTGATGCTCGCGTCGTCTCTGCACAAACCAAACTTAAAACCGCACACCTCATTTGCATAAACTATAAGCGCTGAAAAAAACGGCTCGCTCCTCCTGATGCGGCGGATGAACGTCCTCGCTCTGCTGCTCCACACTCGCTGCGTCTGTCGTTTGCTAAAGAAATGTCTGCGTGGTGCGGGAGGGTTTTAATGACTTTTTGTGATTCAGGAGTCGGTTTCAAACGTGGGAAACTCTCCGCTCCGAAGATATTTTGTTGTAACATTTTAAATTCATGAGTCTACGTCTGTACAGAAAGTCGCCTAAACTATCGTCACACTAGTTAAAAGAATTTGAGAACCCGATTTTCCCAGTTATTAGGAATGAATCGCTCCAAATTTCCGCCTGGTCTCAAATAAACGCCTGCACTGGAAAAAAAAAAACAATCTCTAGGTGAGTTAAAATGACTTAAATTAAGAACATTTTACTTTATTTGAGCAGATTCAACTTGACAAGTGAAAAGATCTGCCAGTGGAATAAGTGTTTTTTTCTTAATTCAAGCAACATTTGGTTTTATTTCTTATTTCAAGTGCAAAAAGTTGTTGTTTTTCTTATTTATTTAAGTGCAGCAAGATGTATTTTCATACTTTAAGCACAATTCCACAGGCAGATCATTTTACTTGTCAAGTGAAATTTACTCAAATCCTGGTAAAACTTTCTTAATCCAAGTCATTTTATCTTGACTTGACTTTTTGCAGAACTGAAACAAATAAACGTTAAGTAACTGGTGTCAAATAAGACATAATTATATAAATGTGCAGAACTGTGCACAGGTTTCAGGCAGGTGTGAAAAATGCTGTAAACAAAGAAGTCTTCAAAAATATAAATAATGGTTGTTTTTATCAGTTTACAAAATGCAAAATGAGCGAAGAGAAGAAAAAGCTAAAGTCATTAAGAAATCTTTAGCGTAAAGAAGAAGTTGTGGAACAGAACAAATTGGCATAAAATAGAAAAATAAGTAGTAAAATATTAAATCTGTCATATACAAGAGGTCATACCGTGGTGACGCATTAGCAAACTGCGCCAAAAAGTTGTAAAATAGTCGGAAAACTTAAGGAAAATACAAAACTAATTTAAAGAGCTCATACTGAACTTTATTTTCTGTTGTTTCCTCGTCACAAACAGACCTGGAGTTGTGTTTTGTTTCATTCACACAGGTTTAACTCACAAATTCCTGCACATTTAGGCTTTAGAGTTCTTTTCTCAGACTAACAAAAAACCTCTCCACTTTGTTTTTAAACTTCACTTCACTAGAATCACTTGGATAATTTGAGTCGACTGAACTGAAGGTAAAAGGAGCTGTCCACTTGAAAACGTCGCTCGATTGTTCCTCGGACGTGTGAACGAAACAAAACACGACTCCAGGTTTGTTTTTGGACGAGGAAACAGGACTCAGAGAAACTTGGCGTAACCGTCTAAACCGGGCGGGTGTAGCGCCAAACTTATTTTGCTGTGAGTGTGAGTGGGCACAGAAGTGTCTTGCTCAGGGACACGACGGCAGCTTTTTGTTGAAACTCAAACTCCTGAACAGGACCTTGAACTCTCGTATCGATCACAGGCTCCTGAAAATGTGCTGTTTGAGTCCATTTTGTGTTGTTTTTTTTTAGTTTTTAGCCCGTCCTGAAACTTCTTTGACTGTTCGCTAACGTGTGCACTGTGTCACCATGGTAACGGCTGAACATTACGTCAGGGTCATGCAGTAATACGGCATCTCACGGTGTAAAAAAAGCAGCAGCGGTGTCAGTTTCATTACCGTTATTTAACCCCTGAAGGCCTAAGGGCAATTTTAGTACATTTCTCCTCACCTGGATTTTTTTTTTCTTAATTTTCCTTTTTAAACGGACCCTTTTACCCTATAATGAAGTGTTCTACCTCCTTTTGTTCAGTACAACCTGTTATTTCACAATCTGCTGCTGTAGTTGTGTCATGAGGCTGTGATAAAAGCTACAGGACCAGAAATAGAGATGAAAAAAAATAAAATAAAATTCACACTCTCTTATACAAAACACACAGCAAACATGTAGAAGCAACTTTTTGGACATAACAAATGGTTAATTTAGGGCCTTAGCTACAAAAATGCAAAATATCAAGTCTGTAAGTAAATTAAAAATCTCCTTATTGCCCTAAGAACAAAAAAAAATTGTAATCGCTCCATTACTTTTCTGGTCCAGTCCTGGAAACAGCTCCTGTCAGGTCCAGAGCCACAGCACTTCTGCATTTCCATGGGGTTTACACACACCAAGATGCGTAATTTGCCATTTATTTGAGAAAAAACTCCACTTAGAGTGACTTTTTCACTCGGTATAAACACACACAGTCAGAGGAGTCGACCATCTTGACTCACTTCACTCTTTGGCAAAGTTTGGCTCGATCAAAATGGACGGAGCGCATGAGTTTGGGGAAAACAAAGTTCCTGTTGGACACTGGTTTTGCTCACGTCATCACACAGCGTGAGTGTGACGTAGGATAAAGCCGCAGAAATGTACGGAAACCTCTATGTCTGCACTTTCAGAGGGGAAAAGAGTAAGTTTCTATCTTTTACAGAAAGTTCTGCGCGGTTATAGAAAACATATTCCTCGTTATCATAGGTGTTTGAGGGTAAAAAATCTTCATAAGGACCTAAACTCACAGCAGGACTTCCTCCCCTCCGCTCTCTCTCCTCTTCAAACGTGGTTCCGCTCGGAGATTTCCATCCACACGCAGCGAGGAAGAAGAAAAAAACCCGACTGACGCTTCCTGTGCGACATTGAGCCCAAAAGTTTGTGACAGAGATGATTTATTGAAACCGAGAGTCGAGAGGGGACGAGGCTGAAGAGGAGAAAGTTCCCGCTCGAGGGCGAAGTCAGACTTTCACGGATGAGACGGTAAAGAACAGTTTATGGTTCTGAGTCAAAACGTGTTTGCGTCGACGTACGAACAGCGAACAGGATCTTTCTAAACTTGCACTTTACTGCAACAGTCACTTTACACTACTGGAACTCTATTTATGATGCTTTTTATCTATTTATGATGTCTTTTATGTTTATGTTTCTGTTTTATTTTTATTTTTCTGTAGCCGGGAGTCTGTCAAAATTTCGTTATGTTCGCCTCAAAACGACGCAGACGATAAGGGCTGTGATTGGTCGTCTCCGCCGCTCTACATCTCTGGTTTTCTGCTCATTATAGACTCTGAGTAATGTGTTTAATGCAGCTTTGCGCACATTTGTTTACGTTTTACAGTAACTAAACTTCAAACCTCACGCCTCATTTGCATGCAGCTCATTTGCATACAGTATAAGCGCTGATGCTGATGCGATCGAACGCGCTGCAAAGTTTGGTTTGATCAGAACTTGTGCCTCATCTTCAAACATAAAGCTGCGACTCTGTTTCTGATGGTACAGAATAATTCTTCATTAGTCACAGTCATATCGTATGACCCGGGAAAATGCTGAGACGGTTTAACGGGATCAAAATTTGGACACGGCCCGACCCTGAGCGTGATAGTATCAAATGGGGCTCTTCAGATTCTAAATTGTGACGAAGTTTTTCTCACAGATTCATTGCATGTGACGCCCAAAACTGAAATACGCGAATGTAATTTTAGCCTCGGTTTATTTCAGGATGTGCCCGAGTTTGACCTCCGTGTGTCCACATAAAGAACCCGTGTTTACTGATGACGACTGTAACGCTGAGATGTTCTTCGTCACAAAAACATTTCTCATTTATTTATGTTATAATCTGGTGTTTCGGTTCAGGACTCAGACTGAGTCTCACATTTGTGTCGCCGTTTTAAAGGTAAAATCCAGTGTGTTTAAAACTAAAATGTTTCTGATCTGAACCTCAGAACCTGCAGCTGTCACGAGTCAGAGCTAATGCAGCCTCTGCAGCTCAGGGAGGGAAGGCTGGAGGGTCTGGTTCTCTCTCTCTCTCTTTCTCTCCCTCTTATTCTCTCTCTCCCTCTTTTTCTCTCTTTAGCTCTTTCACTGTCTCTCTCTCTCCCTCTTTCTGTCTCTCTTTATCTCTTTCTATTTCTTCACCTTTCTCTGTCTCTTTCTTTCTCTCCCTCTTTCTCTCTCTTTCTCTTTCTCTCTCTGTCTCTGTCTGTCTCTCTCCCTCTTTTTCTCTCTTTCTCTTTGTCTCTCTCTCTACCTCCCACCCTCCCTCTCTCCCTCTCTCCCTCCCTCCCTCTCTTCTCCCTCTTCTTTAAACTCTGTCCGTCCTTCTCTCTGGCGCAGATGTGGCTCAGGTTTGGCTCCAGGTTTTTGCTTTTGGCTGTGAAAAAAAAACATCAGAAAAAAAATATTAAAACTGCAGCAACTCTGGACGTGTTAAAGACGATCAGAGCCACATCTGTCAGTCACAGAGAGTCCTGGTCTAGACCGGGTATAGACCGGGTTTAGTCCTGGTTTAGACTGGGTTTAGTCCTGCTTTAGACCGGGTTTGGACCTGGTTTAGACCGGGTTTAGTCCTGGTTTAGACTGGGTTTAGTCCTGGTTTAGACAGGGTTTAGTCCTGGTTTAGACCGGGTTTAGTCCTGCTTTAGACTTGTTTAGTCCTGCTTTAGACTGGGTTTAGTCCTGGTTTAGACCGGGTTTAGTCCTGGTTTAGATCGGGTTTAGTCCTGGTTTAGACTTGGTTTTGTCCTGCTTTAGATCGGGTTTAGTCCTGGTTTAGACTTGGTTTTGTCCTGCTTTAGATCGGGTTTAGACCTGGTTTAGACCTCATTTAGACTTCGTTTAGACCTGCTTTAGATCTGGTTTAGTCCTGGTTCAAGTCCTGGTTCAGGTCCTGGTTCAGGTCCTGGTTCAGGTCCTGGTTTAGTCCTGGTTCAGGTCCTGGTTCAGGTCCTGGTTCAGGTCCTGGTTCAGGTCCTGGTTCAGGTCCTGGTTCAGGTCCTGGTTCAGGTCCTGGTTCAGGTCCTAGTTCAGGTCCTGGTTCAGGTCCTGGTTCAGGTCCTGGTTCAGGTCCTGGAGTGTATGAGGGTTTTGCTTAGTGCCGTTTGCATGTTCTGCCTGTGTCTGTGTGTCTGTGGCTCTTCTGTAGTGACGCTGCCCCCTGCAGGACACACAGGGAGCGACGGGGCAGAACGGGGTCAGAGGTTATTCAAACAGGGGCCCCAGGACCAGGACTGAACCCGGACTTCACCCTGACACACGGGGCCCAGAATAATCCTGCCTCTTTTATCCTGTGTTATTTACAGAAACAAATCAGTGCAGTTGTATTTTTAAAGAAACAAAGAATTATACTTTGAATAAAAGATAATTTAAGAAGGTTTGAGACACTGAAAATAATGAGAGAGAGAAAGAACTGTGTTTGACTCTTGTTATCATTTCTAAAACTGATTTCTCTGCCGCTTTTCTACTTCATTTTATTCATTAAAAAAGAAAAAAAGATCTAAGACTTAAGAAAATAAGAAAAATGAATCTGGTTAAAACACAGTTTGTCTTTTTTTGTATGTGTTTTTTTTAGTTTTATTTCTAATTTATTATGTTACTGTTTTGTCTCGTATCTTCCTCACAAATAACAGAATAAATATGTAAAATAAAATAAACACAAATTTAAAAAAGGAAAAAAAGAAAAACTAATTTAAATGATTATTATTTTTGTTACAAAGACCTAATTTTGTGATACATTTTTCAAAAGCTCTTTTCAATCTCATTTTTGCAATAAATAAAAACCTTCTAAAAGGCTCAAAACTCATAGAATTTAACTTTAACTTTAATTATAGAAATAATAATAATCCCAATTATTTAAAAGTTCTCAGAAAAATAATAATCCTGGGACAGAATAGAAGGAAAAAATTTAAATTTGATTTTTTTTCTAATTTGCTAAAGACTAAACAAGGACCAAAACCAGGACAAAAAAAGGAGTAAAACAAGTCCAAATAAAGACCAAAACCAGGACTTAAACAGGACTAAACAAGGACCAAAACCAGGACTAAAACAGGACTAAACAAGGACCAAAACCAGGACTAAAACAGGACTTAACAAGGACCAAAACCAGGATTAAATAAAGACCAAAACCAGGACTTAAACAGGACTAAATAAAGACCAAAACCAGGACTAAAAATGACTAAACAAGGACCAAAACCAAGACTAAATAAAGACCAAAACCAGGACTAAAAATGACTAAACAAGGACCAAAACCAAGACTAAAACAGGACTAAACAAAGACCAAAACTAGGACTAAACAAAGACCAAAACCAGGACTTAAACAGGACTAAATAAAGACCAAAACCAGGACTAAAAATGACTAAACAAGGACCAAAACCAGGACTAAAACAGGACTAAACAAGGACCAAAACCAGGACTAAAAATGACTAAATAAAGACCAAAACCAGGACTAAAACAGGACCAAAAGTCGTCCTGCTGTAACTTTCTTTGAATCAAACCTGTTCTTTAAACTGGACTTTTCAGAGCTTTTTTAATAAACTAAATATGACTAAAAATAAAACACAACACAAAATACAATCAATCAGTTAAAACTGTCCCACTTTAACTGTGTGTTTGAATCGTATTTAATGTGTTGATGTTGTTGTGAGGCGACTTTGGGCGTCCAGAAATGCGCCAAATAAATAAAATGTGTTGTTATTATTATTATTCTAACCATGTTCCAGTAGTTTCTTCTCTTTGAGCCTCTGAAGTTGTATTTCGAGTGATTTACGCTTGAATAATCTTTGTTTTCCTACGTTTAAGTTGCTCAAATCCCTGTTTTCTCCTCGTGACGTCCGCACTTCCTTCTCCAGATTTATTTTATTCATGTGGGACAAACGTAGGATTCTGCAGCGTCGTATTTGTGCAGCTTTTGGCGCGAATGAATAAAAACGCTGGGCTCTGGTGCGATGTGCAGATGTCCATCGCAGGTTTCTGTGCGGCGCTTTGTTATGATCATATTTAAAGCGACACCACAGTTTTCTAACACAGCGGATTTGTTTCTTTTATTGAGTCGTTTTCGGTCAGTTTTGTGATTTCAAATGTTCAAATTATAACCGCAAAAGCTTTGAAATGCTGTATTTTCTCTCCTCCGAACAGCTCCATTTAAAGTATTTTTAATTCGCTTTAATAAATTCTCCAAACGCTTATTTTTGAATCTCTCTTTAAATTATTTCCCGGCAAAATCGCGCGTTTTATCACAAATAAAATCCCCACTTTTAAAACTAAAGTCGAGGGAAAAATGTGGCTCATTAAAGCTCGTCGTGCACCCGCTGCCCGCTCTTCACAGCTCAGACCCCCCTCAGACCCTCTCCAGTCCCGCTATAGTCCCGGTTCAGTCCCGGTCTGGACCTGATTGGACTGAACGAGGTCTTTGTCAAGTCCTGGTCTAGTTTTAACGAGGAGGAAGTGTTCTGTGGAGAGGACACTCACCGAGGGACAAAGGAGACAAAAAAGGAAGCATAAAAGGAGACTAGGAGACATGACAAGGAGACAAGGAGACATGACAAGGAGACAAAAGACGCAAAGGAGACGTTGGTTTAACCCCCGACCCCGAGAGGAGCGGCCAATCGGAGCGCGGCGCCGGGACATTCCTGCGAGGAGGGGGCGGGGGGGTAATTAGGGCCCGATGGGGCAACTAAAGACACGACTCTGCGAAAATACAAGCAAATATTTTAACCGGGGTTTAACCGGGACTAAAACAGGACTAAACAAAGACTAAACCGGGACTAAAACAGGACTAAACCAGGACTAAACAAAGACTAAACCGGGACTAAAACAGGACTAAACAAAGACTAAACCGGGACTAAAACAGGACTAAACCAGGACTAAACAAGAACTAAACAAGGACTAAACCAGGACTAAACAAGGACTAAACAAGGACTAAACCAGGACTAAAACAGGACTAAACCAGGGCTAAAACCAGGACTAAATCAGGACTAAACCAGGGCTAAAACAGGACTAAAACAGGACTAAAACAGGGCTAAAATAGGACTAAAACAGGACTAAAATCAGGACTAAATGAGGGCTAAACCAGGACTAAACCAGGGCTAAAACAGGACTAAACCAGGGCTAAACCAGGACTAAACCAGGGCTACAACAGGACTAAAACCAGGACTAAATCAGGGCTAAACCAGGACTAAACCAGGGCTAAAACAGGACTAAACCAGGCCTAAACAAGAACTAAACCAGGGCTAAACCAGGACTAAAACAGGACTAAACCAGGACTAAACAAGAACTAAACAAGGACTAAACCAGGACTAAAACAGGACTAAACCAGGGCTAAAACCAGGACTAAATCAGGACTAAACCAGGGCTAAAACAGGACTAAACCAGGGCTAAAACAGGACTAATACAGGGCTAAAACAGGACTAAAATAGGACTAAAACCAGGACTAAATCAGGGCTAAACCAGGACTAAACCAGGGCTAAAACAGGACTAAACAAGGAGTAAACCAGGACTAAACCAGGGCTAAAACAGGACTAAAACAGGACTAAAACCAGGACTAAATCAGGGCTAAACCAGGACTAAACCAGGGCTAAAACAGGACTAAACCAGGCCTAAACAAGAACTAAACCAGGGCTAAAACAGGACTAAACAAGGACTAAACAAGGACTAAAACAGGACTAAACCAGGGCTAAACCAGGGATGAAACAGGACTAAACCAGGACTAAAACCAGGACTAAAACCAGGACTAAACCAGGACTAAACTATTACTAAACCAGGACTAAAACCAGGACTAAAATCATTACTAAATCAGGGCTAAACCAGCACTAAAACAGGACTAAACAAGGACTAAAACTAGGACTAAACAAGGACTAAAACCAGGACTAAAACCAAAACTAAAACCAAGACTAAACAAAGGCCAAAACCAGAACTAAAACAGAACTAAACAAGAACTAAACCTGGACTAAAACAGGACTAAAACCTGATTAAACTAGGACCAAACAAAGACTAAAACTAAACCAAACCAGACTTGAACATGAACTAGAATTAAAAACAGGACTAAACCAACATTTTACGAGTTTTGATCCAGGACAAATGCAGGCCTCAGACCAGGACTAAATCAGGACTAAACCAAGACTAAAAACGGTCTTAAATCAGTCCAAGTAGACGTGCGCTGCATGTTTTTGGTGAGGAGAGAGAACATGCAAACTCCGCAGAAAGGCCCAACTTTAAATGTGTGACCCACATTCACTAAACCTGAATTAAACCAAGAAAAAATGAAATAAAATAAACCAGGACTAAACCAGGACTAAACCAGGACTAAACCAGGACTGTGCTACTGTCCCATGATCTCGGTTCTGTCAGTTTCCTGGTTGGACTTTTGGCTCTGGTGAGACTCGTGGGTTCAGGACGTCTCAGGTTTGTTGACTCGAATCTGGAGTTTCTGCCGTTACAAAACAAAACACGACTGGACCAACTGTAAAAGATGAACTGTGTTTTCTGTGTTTATGGTCTGAGAAATCAGGACTAGATCAGGATTGATTCAGGTCTGATAAATCAGGACTAGAGGACTGAAACAGGTCTAACCCAGGTCTGTCCCTGGTCTGTCCCAGGTCTGTCCCAGGTCTAACCCAGATCTAACCCAGAAGTGTCCCAGTTCTAACCCAGGTCTGTCCCAGGTCTGTCCCAGGTCTAACCCAGGACTAGATCAGGACTGAATCAGGTCTAATAAATCAGGATTAGTTCAGGACTTCAGGTCTAATAAATCAGGACTAGATCAGAACTGAATCAGGTCTGTCCCCGGTCCATCCCCGGTCTGTCCCAGGTCTTTCCCAGGTCTATCCCAGGTCCATTCCCGGTCTGTCCCAGGTCTGTCCCCCGTCTGTCCTTGGTCCGTCCCAGGTCTATCCCTGGTCTGTCCCAGGTCTGTCCCAGGTCCATTCCCGGTCTGTCCCAGGTCTGTCCCCCGTCTGTCCTTGGTCGTCCCAGGTCTATCCCTGGTCTGTCCCAGGTCTGTCCCAGGTCCATTCCCTGGTCTGTCCCTGGTCTATCCCAGGCCCCCTCCTCCCCGGCTCCTCGGGGGGCCTCCTCTCTCCGTGTCCCCAGCTCCGGTGCTCTCTTTGTGGGAACATTTCTTGTGTTTGTCGCCCAATAGACTTCCATTCAGACTGGGGCCTTTTTCAACAACCTGTCTGTGTCACTGCCCCCCTCTGCCCCCTCTGCCCCCCCCCCTGCACCCCCCTGATACCCCCCCGTCCCTCTGCCCCACTCTTGCCCCCCGCGGGAGTTTGTTTAACACATTGGACCCAAAGAAAACCCCGGTCTGGTCTGAAGAACCTCCGAGAGAGCCCACATTAAGGCTATTATTTGCACCGGTGTTAGCGCTCAGAGACGCTAATTGCAGCTAATGTTTGTCTAATTGGGACCCGTGTGGGGAGGGGGGGCGGGGGTAAGAGGGGGTGAGAGGGGTAAGAGGGGTAAGAGGGGCAGGAGGGGCGGACATTTTGAGATCTCTCTTTTTAAATCCACTTTTGGAGTCTTTTCTTTGGAGCGGCCTCGATTCGTTCACACCTCCAACAAAAGAAGACGCTTTCTCACACTTTTCTTTGACTCGACCCCCGTGGACCCCCCCAGGACCAGACCAAGACCAGACCCGGACTAGACCTGAGACCAGACCGGTACGGCCCTGGTTTAGACCGAGTTTAGTCATGGTTTAGACCTGGTTAATCCTGATTTAGACCAAGTTTAGTCCTGATTTAGACCTGGTTAATCCTGGTTTAGTCTAGTTTCTGGTCTGGATTTTATCAGAATTAGACATGGTTTTGTTTAGATCAGGTTTAGACCTGGTTTAGTCCTGTTTTAGACCTGTGTGAGTCCTGGTTTAGACCTGGTTTAGTCTTGGTTTAGACTTTTGTGATTCCTGGTTTAGTCCTGGTTTAGTCCTGGTTTAGTCCTGGTTTAGTCTCAGTCCTGGTCTAATTTTCATCTAGGTTACACTTGATTTTGTTTAGTCCTGGTTTAGACTTTGAGTCCTGGTTTAGACTTGGTTTAGTCCTGGTTCGGTCTCAGTGCCTAATTTTTATCTGAGATACACTTGGTTTTGTTTAGACTTGGTTTAGTCCTAGTTTAGTCCTGGTTTAGTCCTAGTTTAGTCCTGGTTTAGTCCTGATTTAGACCTGGTTAATCCTGGTTTAGTCTAGTTTCTGGCCTGGTTTTTACCAGAATTAGACTTGGTTTTCTTTAGACCAGGTTTAGTCCTGGTTTAGTCCTGGTTTAGACCTGGTTTAAACCTGGTTTAGTCCTGGTTTAGTCCTGGTTTAGTCTAGTTGATTTCCCACTGCACATGTCAAAGCCCAAAAGACTCGATTGTCGACTCCAGCGGCGCCAAGTGAAGATCGACTACTGACGGTGAAGAACAATAGAAACTGAAAGTTGTTGAAAAAAAATGTCTCGGGAATGTTTTTTTTTTTAGCATTTTTCCAAAAATATTATTAATTTGTAAATAAATGGGATTAGAAACGACATCGGCGATCAAGTCTTTTGGGCTTTGGCCTGTGCAGTGGGAAATCAACAGAGGGAAGTGTAAGGTGCTTATAAAGTTGTTTTCTAACGTTTCCAGACACTAATGAGTGAACCAGGCAGAGCGTTTTGTTTGTTAGACTCGTGGCTGTTGTCAGATGGGTTAAAGTGGTTTAAGCTTCTTCAGTGTGAAGCAAATTGTCGTTTTTCGTTTTTCGTGGAAGTTCAGAACTGCCCCCATCACTACACTAGAAACACTGATCTGTGCCGTTTTTTCGCTTCTGACAGAATTCGACCTCCTCAAGCGACTTTAGCTTCAAACGCGCCGGAGTTCAACTTTAAGCTTTTCAGGAAAGGTTCATGCGGCTTTTTCAGTATCGATATCGGCTCTGGTGAGAATCTAGTTTCCTGGTTTTAGTATCGACGAGTATTGAAGTTTCGATACCTTTGACAGTCTGTCTCTGAAGGTCATTTTAATGAAAGTTTTCATGATAAACTCTGACCTCCATTTTGTTTTGTGTCTCTTGAGTCTGAGATTCATCTGCAAAACGTTGAGGTTTGTGAAGAGCGAGAGAGGAGCCGTCAATCAGAGAGAGAGAGAGGGAAGAAAGGAGAGAGAGGAAACAAGAGGAGAGGAAGAGAGAGGAGAGGAGAAGAAGAGAAGAGACGGGTGAGGAGAAAGAGAAGAGGGAAAGAGATGAGGGGTAGAGAGGAGCTGTCAATCAGAGACGGAGAAGTGGAGAGGGGGAGAGAGAGAGGAGGGGAAAAGAGGAGGGAAAGAGAGAGGAGCTGTTAAGCAGAGAGAGAGGGAGGAGAGAAGAGGAGAAGAGAGAGCCGAAGACAGAGAGGAGGGAAAAAGAGAGATGAAAGAGAGAGGAGCTGTCAATCAGAGAAAGAGAGAGAGAAAAGAGAGGGAGAGGAGGAGAGGAGAAAGAGGAGGAAAGAAAGAGAGAAGAGGCAAAGAGAGGAGAGAGGAGCTGTCAATCAGAGAGAGAGGGAGAGAGGAGAGGAAGAGAGGGGAAGAGACGGAGAGGGAGGGAGGAGAGAGAGAAGAGGAGAAGGGAGAAAGAAAAGGGAATGAGAGGAGAGAAGAGAGAAAAAGAGGAGAGAAAGATTGAGGAGCTGTCAATTAGAGAGAGAGGGAGAGAGAGATGAGAAGAGGGAACAAGAGGAGAGGAAGAGGGATGAGAGGAGCTGTCAATCCGAGAAAGAGAGGGAGAGAGGAGAAGAGGAGATGAGAGGGGGAAGAGAGAGGAGGAGAAAAAAGAGCGAGGAGAGGAAGATAAGAAAGAGAGAGCAAGGAAGGAGAGGGGGAGGAGAGAGGATGAGAGGGAACAGGAGGAGAGGAAGAGAGGAGAGAGGAGCTGTCAATCAGAGAGAGGGAGGAGAAGAAAGAGGGAAAGGGAGGAGAGGAAGAGAGAGGTGGGACAGGGAATGAAAGGAGAGGAGGAGAGAGGAGCTGTCAGTCAGAGAAGAGGAGAAAGGGGGAAACTGGATGGAGAGAGGGAGAAAACAGAAAGAAGAAAAGAGAGGGAGTAGTTATGAGCTGTTAATCAGAGAGAGAAAGAGGGAGGGATGGAGGAGAGGAAAGTAAAGTGGGAATTAGAGAAGGAGAGCAAAAAGAAAAGAGAAGTGAGTGTTAATCAGAGAGAAAAAGGGGGAGGAGGAAATGAAGGAGAGAAAAGAAAAAGAGGCAGGAAAAAGAAGAGAAAGAGAGAAGAATGACAGGTGCAGAGAGAAAGAGAGAGGAGAAAGGTATAAATGAAAGAGAGGAGCCGTCAATCAAAGTGAGAGAAAGAAAAAGAGAGAAGAAGAGGAGGGAGGAGAGAGGGAGTGAGGGATGAAGGGAGAGGAGGAGCGAGGGATGGACAGAGGGAGGTCTGGAGGAGTGGATGTTGTTGTGGATAAATCTCTGCACAGATGTGGAGCTCAGGCCACAGCTGCGAATGTGAAAAACACTGTTTATGAAGAAGAACGTTACACAACCTGGAACCAGACCAGGATCACAACCAGATCTGAGGTCCAGAGAGGTACCAGACCAGGATCACAACCAGATCTGAGGTCCAGAGAGGTAACACAGACCAGGATCACAACCAGATCTGAGGTCCAGAGAGGTACCAGACCAGGATCACAACCAGATCTGAGGTCCAGAGAGGTACCAGACCAGGATCACAACCAGATCTGAGGTCCAGAGAGGTACCAGACCAGGATCACAACCAGATCTGAGGTCCAGAGAAGTACTTCAGACCAGGATCACAACCATATCTGAGGTCCAGAGAGGTACCAGACCAGGATCACAACCAGATCTGAGGTCCAGAGAAGTACTTCAGACCAGGATCACAACCAGATCTGAGGTCCAGAGAGGTACCAGACCAGGATCACAACCAGATCTGAGGTCCAGAGAGGTAACACAGACCAGGATCACAACCAGATCTGAGGTCCAGAGAGGTACCAGACCAGGATCACAACCAGATCTGAGGTCCAGAGAGGTACCAGACCAGGATCACAACCAGATCTGAGGTCCAGAGAGGTACCAGACCAGGATCACAACCAGATCTGAGGTCCAGAGAAGTACTTCAGACCAGGATCACAACCAGATCTGAGGTCCAGAGAGGTACCAGACCAGGATCACAACCAGATCTGAGGTCCAGAGAAGTACTTCAGACCAGGATCACAACCAGATCTGAGGTCCAGAGAGCTACTACAGACCAGGATCACAACCAGATCTGAGGTCCAGAGAAGTACTTCAGACCAGGATCACAACCAGATCTGAGGTCCAGAGAAGTACTTCAGACCAGGATCACAACCAGATCTGAGGTCCAGAGAGGTACCAGACCATGATCACAACCAGATCTGAGGTCCAGAGAGGTACCAGACCAGGATCACAACCAGATCTGAGGTCCAGAGAGGTGCCAGACCAGGATCACAACCAGATCTGTGGTCCAGAGAGGTACCAGACCAGGATCACAACCAGATCTGAGGTCCAGAGAGGTGCCAGACCAGGATCACAACCAGATCTGAGGTCCAGAGAGGTACCAGGCCAGGATCACAACCAGATCTGAGGTCCAGAGAGGTACCAGACCAGGATCACAACCAGATCTGAGGTCCAGAGAGGTAACACAGACCAGGATCACAACCAGATCTGAGGTCCAGAGAGGTACCAGACCAGGATCACAACCAGATCTGAGGTCCAGAGAGGTACCAGACCAGGATCACAACCAGATCTGAGGTCCAGAGAGGTACCAGACCAGGATCACAACCAGATCTGAGGTCCAGAGAGGTACCAGACCAGGATCACAACCAGATCTGAGGTCCAGAGAGGTACCAGACCAGGATCACAACCAGATCTGAGGTCCAGAGAGGTACCAGACCAGGATCACAACCAGATCTGAGGTCCAGAGAGGTGCCAGACCAGGATCACAACCATATCTGAGGTCCAGAGAGGTGCCAGACCAGGATCACAACCAGATCTGAGGTCCAGAGAGCTACTCCAGACCAGGATCACAACCAGATCTGAGGTCCAGAGAGATACCAGAGCAGGATCACAACCAGATCTGAGGTCCAGAGAGGTACCAGACCAGGATCACAACCAGATCTGAGGTCCAGAGAGGTACCAGACCAGGATCACAACCAGATCTGAGGTCCAGAGAGGTACCAGACCAGGATCACAACCAGATCTGAGGTCCAGAGAGGTACCAGACCAGGATCACAACCAAATCTCAGGAGGTCCCAAATTACTCAGGAATAGGATCATAAAAAAATAAAATAAATAAATAAAATAAATAATAAAAATCCTTAAATTTTTCATTCTCATTTAGTTTATTTAGATACAGTCATAAACAGTAAACTTCTGTGTTGTTTCTTTATCATTATTATTATTTTGTACGACCATAAACGAAAAAGAAGTAAATAAAAATAAGTAAAATCTTTACATTCTTCATTCTCATTTTGCCTGTTTTGATACGAACATAAATGATAAATTCTGTGCCTTTTTTATCATTATTATAAGTTCGTATGACCATAATAGAGAACAATACCAAATAAAAAGAAAGAAAGTGGGTTAAATTATGTTTTGTACGCCCAGTATTTCATTTATTTTGCTTTATGTAAATATTTGTAAAGTTTCGTCATCAGTGGACACAAGAAATCACATCATTTTTGAATTTTTAAAACTATTTCATTAATGGGGTCGGGTTAATTTAAGTTTTTTCCTTCCTTTTTTCCCCGTTTCTTCCCGTTCCTTTTCGAGAAATTTTTTTTTTTTTTTATTATTCACGATGTGTTTGTAGTACGTTTATGATATTTATTGTTTCTCTCTTGGCACAAACTCGAAATAAAAACAAAAAAAAAATCCATGTTTTCAGTTTTCTAGACGTTTAAAACCCTCTGAGTGTCTCATGTCCTTCTTCTGTTTACACTAAACACTTCTGACTCTGACCCTCTAAAGTCCGCTCAGGTCCTAAGTGGGCTCATCCAGGTCTGAACCCGGGTCTATAAGTGGACTACAAAGGGTCTAAGAGGGGTCTCTCTGGTCCAGCGGGTCTGAACGGGTCTGGACCAGGTCTGGGTCTGGTCTCGGGTCCTGATGAGGAAGCGGCGGCTCTAAAGTCAGACTGAGGACAAAGGAGGGGTCAGGAGGGGGTCAGGAGGGGTCAGGAGGTCGTGACCCCGGAGCTTCTGAGGCTGCATCACATTTCTGCGCCTTCAGACTTTGTTGAGACATCGCGCTGGGAATGTTCTACATGTATGTCTAAGGTGAAATGTTCAGCAACAGGTTCTATTCAGGCTGATGATGTGATGACGACTTCCTTTGGGCTCTGTTCACGGTCGTAAGTTTGACAAAATGAAAGAAAAATGAGAAAATGTCCCAGTTTTCTTCCTCTCCACGTCACTGTAGTGTTCAGTTCATAGACCGTATATATGAGTGGACTAAGCTAACCCGTTAGCCGCCGAGTGCCAAACAGGAAGTGCTCCAGGAGGCTCTTCCGGCTCCTTCTCTCCCTTTTTCCCATTGACTCACACTGGGATCTTCTCGCTCCTCTCACTGAAAACCTGCTGCTGTGGCCTCGTCATTTTGGTCTTAAAATGTTCATATGAACCAGCGACACAGGATCCTGAATTTTTCATTTCACTGTTTTGTTCCCAAATCAAGATATGAACATAAATAACGGACCAATCAGACGCCTTCATTCCCCGAGGTCCCTCCCCCTAGTGTTAGCAACAGGTTTGATTGACAGCTTGTACGTTTTGCTGCTAAGTAAGTTCCCTTCCTGCTTTCCTGCCCCGATTGACTATTTTTAAAATAAAATGACAAAATATCTCAAATAATTACAATAGCTAACGTTACTAGAATCTTAACTAGCATAATTTAGCTAGCATAAAGTAAAGTGAATTTCGGTAAATTGCGACTCTATTGTTGTTCACATGTAACAGAACATGGAACATAAATCAACGACTTAAACTTACTATTTAAAGTTTGATGATAAAAGCTAAAAGTTTCCTTAATATTCTCAAGAATCACCGAAATACAGCGGTCCTGCAGTTGCAGAGTATCACTGCTCTGCCATGAGGAGGGCGGCACATTTAACCACCTCAGTCATGATTGGCTCTTGTTGTTGCTATGATACTCGGGGTCAGATTTCCAAATATGGACCTGGCTCCAGATTCGCTCCTGTAACCACGACATCGTGAGCCTCATTTGAGCGACGCTGACGCTGTGGAGACGTCACACTCACTTAGTCCACTCATGTATACGGACTATGGTTCAGTTATGTTCAGTTACAGGTCAGATCTGTGGAGAGACGAGTCCACTCACTGTAAGCAGGGATGCACCGATACCACTTTTTTGATACGAATACAAGTACAATCATTTCTGTACTTGCCGATATGAGTACAGATGCCGATACTTCACCAATCTATAAATGCACAAGCGCAAAAAATATCTAGTTAATGAACCTGGAAATAATCCAAACAGCCCTGATATTCCCTCTACTCTCCAGACTGTGTCCCGAAGAAGAACTTTGAACTTAGGAGTTTGATTTTTGACAAAAGCGTGAGTCTGACGAACTGAAACACTGTTGGCTGATGCTGTTTGTTTGGGATCAGCTCCACAAACGAATTAATTAATCTGATGTTTTTAAATTCTGTCAAAACAATCGCGTCTTTGGGGTTGAAAAATGGCTCCACTTTGTGAAACAGTTTTTGTTTTATGTGGATCAGCTCAGCGATTATACAGACACGAACCAGGCCAACAAATCTGCAACAAATCTGCATCTGACAACTGTTAGTCCTGGTTTAGTCCTGGTTTAGTCCTGGTTTAGTCCTGATTTAGTCCTGGTTTAGTCCTGGTTTACTCTTGGTTTAGTTCTGGTTTAGTCCTGGTTTAGTCCTGGTTTAGTTCTGGTTTAGTCCTGGTTTAGTCCTGGTTTAGTTCTGGTTTAGTCCTGGTTTAGTCCTGGTTTAGTCCTGGTTTAGTTCTGGTTTAGTCCTGGTTTAGTCCTGGTTTAGTCCTGGTTTAGTCCTGGTTTAGTCCTGGTTTAGTCCTGGTTTAGTTCTGGTTTAGTCCTGGTTTAGTCCTGGTTTAGTCCTGGTTTAGTCCTGGTCTTGCATAATTTCGTGCTGTTTTCTGTTTTGGTCAATACTGAAATTTTACAAACAGCAGTTCTCTCTCCTCTCTGCTCCTCCTCCTTTCTCTCTCTGTCTCTCTCTTTCCTCCTCCTTGTTTCCTTGTTCTTCCCTCTCTCTTCCTCCCTCCCCTTCTCTCTCCCTCTTTCTCTTCTTATACTTGGTACCCTGTTACCTTGTTCCTCTCTCCTTTCTCTCTCTCTCTCAGCTCTCCTCTCCTCCTCTCTCTTTACCTGGCATTGTTCTCTCCTCCTCTCTCTTCCTTCTTTTATTCCTTTCCTTCCTCTCCCCCTCTCTCTTTATACCTAGTGCCCTGTTCTCCCCTCCTCTCCTCCCTCCCTCTCCTCCTCTTCTCTCTCTCTCTTGCGTAACTAGTGCCATGTTCTACCTCCTCCTTCTCTCTCTCCTTTCTCTCCCTCTCGCTCTGTTTTCCCTCTCCTCCTCCTCCTCCCTCTCTCCATCCCTCTGTTCTCCCTCGCTCTCTGGAGGTGCCTTGTTCTTGGGATAATTATAATAATCCTGGTTTATTGTTATTGTTCTGAGGGCCCTAATATCACCGCGGCGACGGAGTGGAGGGTTTTTTAATGACACACAAAAGCAAACAACAAGAGAGAAAGAGAGAGGGAGAAAGAGGGAGGGAAACAACAAGAGAGAAAGAGAGAGGGAGAAAGAGGGAGGGAAACAACAAGAGAGAAAGAGAGAGGGAGAAAGAGGGAGGGAGGGAAACAACAAGAGAGAAAGAGAGAGAAAGAGAGGGAAACAACAAGAGAGGAAGAGAGAAAGAAAGAGGGAGGGAGGGAGGGAGGGAGGAAGAAAGAGAGGGAGAGAGGGAGGGAAACAAGAGAGAGAAAGAGAGGGAGGGAAAGAGAGGGAAACAACAAGAGAGAGAAAGAGAGGGAGAAAGAGAGGAAAACAACAAGAGAGAGAAAGAGAGCAGGAGAGAGAGAGGGAGGGAAACAACAAGAGGGAGAAAGAGAGGGAGAAACAGAGGGAACAACAAGAGAGAAAGACAGGGAGAGAGGGAGGGAAACAACAAGAGAGAAGGAAGGAGGGAGGAACAGAGGAAGGAGGGAGGAACAGAGGAAGGAGGGAGGAAGGAGGGAGGAGAGGAAGGAGGGAGGAGGTGATTGAGCTGTTTCCCACACAGTCAGGGTCTTGTGCTTTGTTGTTGTTTGTCGTTTACTCGTCACAAACAAACAGCTCGATTACCCAAGATCCTCCTGTGGGTCTGACTCCCCCTGTGCCCTCGAGCAACACACTTCTGTTCATCAACCTGTGACACAAACACTTTTAATAACTGGATACGGGGGGAAAGTCACAGGGTGCGGCTTTAAACCTGCCTCCAGGTTTAAAGCGTTGTGTGTGTTTTGTGGCGTGTTGTGTTTTGTTTTTTTGGTGTGTTGTGTGTGTCTTTTTGCCGTGTTGTAGGTTTTTTTGGGCGTGTTGGTTTTTTTTGGTGTGTTGTGTTTTTATTTTGCTGTGTTGTAGGTTTTTTGGCGTGTGTCTTTTTTGGTGTGTTGTGTTTTTTTGATGTGTTGTGTTTCATTTTTTGGCATGTTGTGTTTTATTTTTGTTGGTGTGTTGTTTTTTTGGCATGTTGTAGGTTTTTTTGGCATGTTGTAGGTTTTTCTGGGCATATTGGAGCTTTTTTGGCATGTTGTGTTTTTATTTTGGCATGTTGTGTTTTTTTGGTGTGTTGTGTTCTATTTTTGGGCGTGTTGTGTATTTTTTTGGCGTGTTGTAGGTTTTTTTTAATTGTGTTTGGTCTTTTTTTTGGCATGTTGTTGTTTTTTGGTGTGTTGTGGTGCTTGTATTTGTTGTGACCCCCCTCGGCTTCCCTAAAAACCTGTTCAGGCCTGTTTTTAATAAGGGAACAACATTATAACATGGATATATAACAAAAGTTCCACAAACTGCCGCTTAACTGATGTAAAACTATGTTAAATATAAAACACAGGGACAACAGGCTCTATTCACGCTGACGCCACAAACCAGGAAGACAAAAGACGGGCAAAATCTAGGAAAAGTGAGAAAATGTCCCGGTTTTCTTCATCTCCATGTCATTGTAGAAATCCGTAATGTTCGACTAATAAACAATTCCAACCCCATTTCCCCACTGACGCACACTGGGAACATGCGATTAGAAGAGACGAGGGCGTCAAAGTGTCGGGAAATACACCGGAAGTCGTCATCTCATGTTTCCAGACGTCTTCCTGGTTTGTGACGTAATCCCACCAAACCAGTGTCCGACTTTAAACTCGCCAAACGCACTTTTATCCTCTGGTTTTCACGCCGAGGCCTGAGCAGAGGAGCTTTCACTGTGACCTCCTCAGCCCAGGGTCAGAGGTCAAGAGGAAGTCCTTATCAGGCCGTCTAATGGAGCAGCCATCTGTCAATCACAGGAGGGGGCGGGGCCAACAGGTGTCGCCTCCAGGATCAACCTGAGCCCCAGAGGAGCGTGGGAGAGTTCAGCCGAGGGGAACGGGCTAGACCTGGGTTAGACCTGGGTTAGACCTGGGTTAGACCTGGGTTAGACCTGATTTAGACCTGGTTTAGTCCTGGGTTAGACCTGGGCTAGACTTTATACTGAGTTAGACCTGGGTTAGACCTGGGTTAGACCTGAGTTAGACCTGGGTTAGACCTGGTTTAGTCCTGGGTTAGACCTGGGTTAGACCTGGGTTAGACCTGGGGTAGACCTGGAGTAGACCTGGTTTAGACCTGGGTTAGACCTGATTTAGACCTGGTTTAGTCCTGGGTTAGACCTGGGCTAGACCTGGGCTAGGCCTGGGGTAGACCTGGTTTAGACCTGGGTTAGACCTGATTTAGACCTGGTTTAGACCTGATTTAGACCTGGGGTAGACCTGGGTTAGACCTGAGTTAGACCTGGGTTAGACCTGGGTTAGACCTGGGTTAGACCTGGTTTTATACTGAGTTAGACCTGGGTTAGGCCTGGTTTTATACTGAGTTACACCTGGGTTAGACCTGGTTTAGAACTGGTTTAGTCCTGGGTTAGGCCTGGGTTAAACCTGGTTTTATACTGAGTTAGACCTGGGTTAGACCTGGGTTAGACCTGGGTTAGACCTGGGTTATACTTGGGTTAGTTCAGGGTTAGACCTGGGTTAGACCTGGTTTAGTCCAGAGTTAGACCTGGGTTAGTCCAGGGTTAGACCTGGGTTAAACCTGGTTTTATACTGAGTTAGACCTGGGTTAGACCTGGGTTAGAACTGGTTTAGTCCTGGGTTAGACCTGGTTTAGACCTGGTTTAGTCCTGGGTTAGACCTGGTTTAGACCTGGGGTAGACCTGATTTAGACCTGGGTTAGACCTGGGCTAGACCTGGGTTAGACCTGGGTTAGACCTGGGTTAGACCTGGGCTAGACCTGGGTTAGACCTGATTCAGACCTGGGTTAGACCTGGGTTAGACCTGGGTTAGACCTGGTTTAGACCTGGGTTAGACCTGGGCTAGACCTGGGTTAGACCTGATTCAGACCTGGGTTAGACCTGGTTTAGACCTGATTTACACCTGGTTTAGACCTGAGTTAGACCTGTTTTAGACCTTGTGCAGACCTGGTTAATCCCAGTTTAGCCCTGGGTTAGTCCTGTGTTAGACCTGGTTTAATCCTGGTCTAGATCTGGTCGGTATCAGGGTCGGTGTCCCAGATTTTTCTCATCAATCTAAAACATGTAGAACTTTCCTCCAGCGAAATCCTGACCAGGATCCTGGGTCAGATCTGGAGAAGGATCCAGCTCTGCACTGACATTAGTGTTACAAATGATCCACCTCCTCTCTCCCTCTCCTCTCCTCATCTCTTCTCTTCTCTTCTCTTCTCTTTCTTTCTTTCTTCCTTTAGCTAAACTCTCCTCTTTTATCACCGCTCTCCTCACGCTCGTATTTAAATTAAATTTTTTTCCACATTCAGTCCCAGAGGATTCTCCATGAACCTGGAGCTCAGGTCACCAGGACCTTCTCCCAGCCTCAGCTCTGAGGAGAAACATCTGCTCAGGTGGGACTAGACTAGGACCAGGACTAGACCAGGACCAGGACTAGACCAGGACCATGACTAGACCAGGACCAGGAATAGAGTCTGAATCATGTGTGGACGTGGAGGTTAGGAGGAGGGTCTAAGGACTGGGGGCGCTCTGGGATACTTCTCTATTTTATTGTTTCCTATGAATGTTATTTATTTATTTTTGATATTTTACTATGTCAAGTTAAATGAGAACGGCTTTTTCATCTGTCTATGTAGTGTGTTTTTGCGTTGATGGGGGAAACTGAAGCTCCCGGAGGAAACACGTCCAGACACTGTGTTAATCTCTGTGAAGTGAAAAAGGCCAGTTCCACATTAGTCCTGCTGTGCTCCTCAGAGGGTTTGTTACTTCAATTCCAGCTGTGCCACTGAGCAAGACACTTCCTGTTTATGAACACTGTGAGTGAGTGGAGAGAGTGGAGAGTTTGTTTCTCTCTTTGCCTGTAATGTTCCCCAGTGTGGCATTAAAGAGCAGTTGGGGTTAGTCTGCAGAGTTTATAATGAACCGTTTGGATTCTCACAGAAAATCCCAGGATCCTCGCAGGAAAACAGAGAAAGTCTCCACAGGGAAAAGCAGAGAGACCACAGAGACACGCCCACGGACACGCCCACGGACACGCCCACAGACCCGCCCACAGACCCGCCCACCGACACTTACCTGCCCTGAAGCCCCGCCCCCTGCACAGGTGAGTACTGTTTACAGGTGAGACACAGTTAGTTCCTCTGGGAAAAACTCGATCAAAAAACTGATTTAGAACCAATCTAAAAAATGTTTGTTTCTGTTTTCTTCTTTTATTGAAAAAAAAAAAAAATGTTTTCGCAAAACAATTTTCTTCTGGTGGCAAAGCAACAATTTATTTTTAACTCTTCAAGGCCTACGACATCGTATACAACTCCGAGGAATATGTTTTCTATAACCGCACAGAACTTTCTAACCATAAAAGACAGAAACGTCCTTTTTCCCTCTGAAAGTGCAGACGTAGAGGTTTCCGTACATTTCTGCGGCTTTATCCTACGTCACACTCACGCTGTGTGATGACGTGAGCAAAACGAGTGTCCAACAGGAACTTTGTTTTCTGCCAAACTCATGCGCTCCGTCCATTTTGATCGACCTAAACTTTGTCAAAGAGTGAAGTGAGTCAAGATGGTCGACTCCTCTGACTGTGTGTGTTTATAACGAGTGAAAAAGTCGCTCTAAGTGGAGTTAATTCTGACATACATGGAAAATTACATTTTATTTACTTACAGACTTGATATTTTGCATTTTTGTAGCTAAGGCCCTAAATTAAGCATATTTTATGTCCAAAAAGTTGTTTATACATGTGCTGTGTGTTTTGTATAAAAGAGTGTGAATTTTATTTTCTGTTTTTTTTTTCATCTCTATTTCTGGTCCTGTAGCTTTTATTACAGCCCCATGACACAACTACACTTCATTAGGGGTTAAAAGTGTAGTGGCAGTTTTAAAAGCAAAATTAAGAAAAAATCCAGGCGAGGAGAAATTTACTAAAATTTCCCTTAGGTTTTCGAGGATTAAATTAAAGGTCCCCATATTATAACTCCGCCTAAATATGGAGGTTTGTGTGTGAAACGTGTGAATGAAACAAAACACGACTCCAGGTGTTTGTCAGGAGGAAACATTAGAACCTCCATCAGAAAATAGAGTCAAACGGGCCCATTTTTCTCACACCTCAATTAAAACATTACATAATTTGCGGAGGCGTTCGTGAATTAAGTGTTGGGCTGTTAAAACCTCTGATTCTGTGTCATTAATGTTTGACAGTGGATCCACAGATGCTGAAGCTGCAGTGACAAAATCATTCACTTTTATTTATTTACCGACAGAGACGACGCTGAACTTTGGGCCAGTTTTTGTTTCATGTGGACAGACCCAGAAATTGCAGAGATATGAACCAGAAACCCGTCGTCATTATGCTCCATCACGTGTTATATTAATTAAAAACGGACTAAAACTTGCATTAAAACGAGTACATTTCAAACCCAAATAAACATCTCAAAGTTTGTCGCGCTCGTGCCGACAGTATCGTCCCTCTGCTCCTCGTTAGCTTCACGTTAGTTTCTCGTCAGCTTGTTTGTTTGCCGTTTTCTCCCCCCCCCCCAAAAAGTGCAAAACTAAATGATGGTGAAGCTTGTGCGTCGGCTAAAAACAGATGCTGCGTGTGGGAGCGGCTCCAGACCACAGTTCTCACACCCAGAGATGCGGCAAAGAGAAGCCCAAAAGGAGAGCCCGTCCCTGGGGAGAGAGTGTGGGACCGGCCCCCTGTCCTGGAGCTCCGCAGGTGAACCACAGACACCCAGAGTTTCCGCAGAGAGAAGCCCGAGAGGAGAGCCCGTCCCTGGGGAGAGAGTGCGGGACCAGCCCCCTGTCCTGGAGCTCCGCAGGTGAACCACAGACACCCAGAGTTTCCGCAGAGAGAAGCCCGAGAGGAGAGCCCGTCCCTGGGGAGAGAGTGCGGGACCAGCCCCCTGTCCTGGAGCTCCGCAGGTGAACCACAGACTTAAACCCAAACCGCAGCTTCGACCCTGGGCTGTGGGAAGTGATGAGGAGCTGCAGTGTGACGGTCCAGGTTTATGTGAAAAAAGGGGAAAAAAAGTCAAAAAGTACAAATAAAAAGTTCAGTCTTCAGTGTTGGAGAAGTGTTGCCCAAAGACACAATGGCAGTTTTCATCTGTGGGAGCTGGAACTCAGCTTTGCATCCTTTTCTCTTTCTCTCTCTGTCTCTCTCCTCTCTCTTCACCCTCTCGCTCTTTCCTCTCCTTTGCTCTTCTCTCTCTCCCTTTCCATTTCTCTCCTCTTCTCTCCTTTCCCTCTTTTCCTTTCGTCTGTCTCTCTCTTCCCCTCTCTTCTATTCTCTTTCCTCTCTCTTCTCCTCTGGTCCTCTCTCCCCCTTCCCCTCTCTCTTCTCCCTCTCTTCTCCTCTCCCGCTTTCCTGTCATCTGGTTTTCTCTTCCCCTCTCTCCTTCTCTCCTCTCTTTGTCTCCTCTCTTCCCCTTTCTCCTTCTCTCCCTCCCTTTCTCCTCTCCTCTTTTCCCCCTCCTCTCCTCGCTTCTCCGCTGGTCCTCTGTTCCCCTCTCTCTTCTCCTCTTTTCCCCTCCTTTTCTCCTCTCCTCTTCTCTCTCCTCTGATCCTCTCTCCTTCTCTCCTCTTTCCCCCCCTCTCTTCTCCTCATTTCCCCCTCTCCTTCTCTCCTCTTTCTCTTCTCTCCTCTTTTCCCCCTCCCTCTCCTCCTATCCTCTAGTCCTCTCTTCCTCTCTCTCCTAACCCTCCTTCTCTCCTCTCCTTCTTTCCTCTTCTCCTCTCCTCTCCACTGGTCCTCTTTTCCCCTCTCTTCCTCTCTCTCCTCTCCTTTCTCATTCTCTCCCTCTCTTCTCTCCTCCTCTCCTCTCCTCTGGTCCTCTCTTCCTCTCTCTCCTCTCCTTCTCTCATTCTCTCCTCTTCCTCTCCTCTCCTCCAGTCCTCTCTTCCCCTCTCTCCTCTCCTCCTCTTCTCCTTCTCTTCTCCTCTCCTCCGGTCCTCTCTCTCTCCCTCTCTCTCCTCTCCTCCTCCTCCTCTTCTCCTCTCCTCCGGTCCTCTCTCTCTCCCTCTCTCTCCTCTCCTCCTCCTCCTCCTCCTCCTCTTCTCCTCTCCTCCGGTCCTCTCTAAATCATTTTTAATCAGCGTCTGTGCTCTGAAATCAGACTGTGTGATTACCGTATTCAGGCTGCACTGTTCAATCAGCCCTATCGCCGTGGAGACGCTGCTCAAACATGTGTTCCTCCCGCTAACGAATCGCTAATAAAACCACGCGTGATTGACAGGCCGGGCGCGACGCGGATCTGGCGTTTCGGATCACGCTCTCGCCGAAGCTCCAATCAGGATCAGGTCCATTGAGATAATTTCATTTGGAGAGGCGTAAAAACATGATAAAAACTGTCCCCGTGACGACCGCCGGAGCAGAGGGGGTTATGGGTAAAATCAGAGACAAAGAGGAGGCCGAAGGGTTAATCTGCGAAACAATAACGAGAGGAATACGAGAGTTTACGCAGGAACAGACTCGGAAATGGAGCGAATCTTTAATCTTTTAGTGTTAAAGCTGCACCGTGTAACTTTTCTGACCCGCTTGTCTCCACGGAGATGTTATTACTGTGCCTAAAATGTCAGACAGTATAGCTTTAAATCCCGATGAAAACAAGCAGCTCGCAACATCAAAAACATGTCCGGGTCAGATCTGTGGAGAGGAGAGCGGAGAGACGAGCAGGCAGTGGAGCAGAAAAGTGACACACTGCAGCTTTAATGTAATCCGGTGGAGGGTCTGACGCATTTCTCCATGGAGATGTTATTGTTTAGTCTGGAATATTTCACAGTCTGGTTTTTTAAGGTCCAAACATTTGTGAAGCCAAAGATTCGACACTTTGTTCCACCTTTAAAAAGCCTCAAATTTTTTTAAAAAATCCAGTGAAAAGAGCGTCCGAGAATATTCACATGATTCAGGACATAAAACGTGCAAAAACTTTAACAGGGAAGGTCAAAAAAACTGTTGTCTTAAATAAGGAGCCCTAGACCACAAAAAATACAAAAAATAAACGTTACTTAATTAAACGTATGATTAACATTAGCAATAATTTGTTGAAAGGAAAATGAAAATGGATCAATTTATTTTTAAGCAAATAATCGCCAAATTTATTTGATTTGAATTTATTCATGGAAAGCCCCGTGTACGGAAGCTGGGAGGGGTCACAACAAATACAAACACCACAACACAAATACAAACACCACAACACAAATACAAACACCACAACACAAATACAAACTCCACAACACAAATACAAACACCACAACACAAATACAAACACCACAACACAAATACAAACTCCACAACACAAATACAAACTCCACAACACAAATACAAACTCCACAACACAAATACAAACACCACAACACAAATACAAACACCACAACACAAATACAAACACCACAACACAAATACAAACTCCACAACACAAATACAAACTCCACAACACAAATACAAACTCCACAACACAAATACAAACTCCACAACACAAATACAAACTCCACAACATAAGTACAAACATCACAACACAAATACAAACACCACAACATAACTACAAACTCCACAACACAAATACAAACTCCACAACACAAATACAAACTCCACAACACAAATACAAACTCCACAACACAAATACAAACTCCACAACACAAATACAAACTCCACAACATAAGTACAAACTCCACAACACAAATACAAACACCACAACACAAATACAAACTCCACAACACAAATACAAACTCCACAACACAAATACAAACACCACAACACAAATACAAACTCCACAACACAAATACAAACTCCACAACACAAATACAAACTCCACAACACAAATACAAACACCACAACACAAATACAAACTCCACAACACAAATACAAACTCCACAACACAAATACAAACACCACAACACAAATACAAACACCACAACACAAATACAAACTCCACAACACAAATACAAACACCACAACACAAATACAAACTCCACAAGACAAATACAAACTCTACAACACAAATACAAACTCCACAACACAAATACAAACTCCACAACACAAATACAAACTCCACAACACAAATACAAACTCCACAACACAAATACAAACTCCACAACACAAATACAAACTCCACAACACAAATACAAACTCCACAACACAAATACAAACACCACAACACAAATACAAACACCACAACACAAATACAAACTCCACAACACAAATACAAACATCACAACACAAATACAAACTCCACAACACAAATACAAACTCCACAACACAAATACAAACACCACAACACAAATACAAACTCCACAAGACAAATACAAACACCACAACACAAATACAAACACCACAACACAAATACAAACTCCACAACACAAATACAAACACCACAACACAAATACAAACTCCACAACACAAATACAAACACCACAACACAAATACAAACACCACAACACAAATACAAACACCACAACACAAATACAAACACCACAACACAAATACAAACACCACAACACAAATACAAACTCCACAACACAAACACAAACTCCACAACACAAACACAAACTCCACAACACAAATACAAACTCCACAACACAAATACAAACACCACAACACAAATACAAACGCCACAACACAAATACAAACACCACAACACAAATACAAACTCCACAACACAAATACAAACACCACAACACAAATACAAACTCCACAACACAAATACAAACTCCACAACACAAATACAAACACCACAACACAAATACAAACACCACAACACAAATACAAACGCCACAACACAAATACAAACACCACAACACAAATACAAACACCACAACACAAATACAAACACCACAACACAAATACAAACACCACAACACAAATACAAACTCCA